>CAWUDS030000920.1:0-225774 GCA_963859935.3 Lathyrus sativus | reverse complement strand
ATTCTATCGACGCTAGATTGTGTGAGTTTGTTTTGCTCTATCATCCTTTTGATTTAAGTAGCCAGTGTGAGTTCGCCCCGTCATCATTTTGGTGGTGGGTCTGTCATTTCGTCGATGTCAGATTTTGCGAGTGTTTTGCTCTATCATTCTTTTAGTGGTAGTAGCCGGTGTGAGTTCGCTCCGTCATCCTTTTGGTGGTGGGTCTGTCATTTCATCAATTTCAAATTATGCGAGTTTGTGTTTCTCTATTATCCTTTTGGTGATAGTAACCGGTGTGAGTTTGCTCCGTCATACTTTTGGTGGTGGGTCTTTCATTTCGTCGATGTCAGATTGTTTTAGTGTGTTTTGCTCTATCATACTTTTAGTGGTAGTAACCGGTGTGAGTTTGCTCTGTCATCCTTTTGGCGGTGGGTCTGTTATTTCATCGATTTTAACTTATGCAAGTGTGTGTTTCTCTATCATCCTTTTGGTGATAGTAGCCTGTGTGAATTTGCACCGTCATCCTTTTGGTGGTGGGTCTTTTATTTCGTCGATGTCAGATTGTGCGAGTGAGTTTTGCTCTATCATCCTTTTGGTGGTAGTAGCTGGTGTGAGTTTGCTCAGTAATCCTTTTGGTGGTGGGTCTGTCATTTCATCGATGTCAGATTGTGTAAGTGTGTTTTGCTCTATCATCCTTTTGGTGATAGTAGCCGGTGTGAGTTTGCTCCGTCATCCTTTTGGTGGTGGGTCCGTGATTTCGTCGACGCTAGATTGTGCGAGTTTGTTTTGCTCTATCATCCTTTTGGTTTTAGTAGTCGGTGTGAGTTCGCCCCGTCATCGTTTTGGTGGTTGGTCTGTCATTTCGTCGATGTCCGATTTTGTGAGTGTTTTGCTCTATCATACTTTTAGTGGTAGTAGCTGGTGTGACTTCGCTCCATCATCCTTTTGGTGGTGGGTCTGTCATTTCATCGATTTCAAATTATGCGAGTGTGTGTTTCTCTAACATCCTTTTGGTGATATTAGCAGGTGTGAGTTCGTTCCGTCATCCTTTTGGTGGTGCGTCTGTCATTTGGTCGATCTCAGATTGTGCGAGTGTGTTTTGCTCTATCATCCTTTTGGTGTGTGTAGCTGGTGTGAGTTTGCTCTGTAATCCTTTTGGTGGTGGGTCTGTCATTTCGTCGATGTCAGATTGTGCAAGTGTGTTTTGCTCTATCACACTCTTGGTGATAGTAGCCGGTGTGAGTTTGCTCCGTCATCCTTTTGGTGGTGGGTCTATGATTCCGTCGACGCTAGATTGTGTGAGTTTGTTTTGCTCTATCATCCTTTTGATTTAAGTAGCCAGTGTGACTTCGCCCCGTCATCGTTTTGGTGGTGGGTCTGTCATTTCGTCGATGTCAGATTTTGCGAGTGTTTTGCTCTAGCATTCTTTTAGTGGTAGTAGCCGGTGTGAGTTCGCTCCGTCATCCTTTTGTTGGTGGGTCTGTTATTTCATCGATTTCAAATTATGCGAGTGTGTGTTTCTCTATCATCCTTTTGGTGATAGTAGCCGGTGTGAGTTTGCTCCGTCATCCTTTTGGTGGTGGGTCTTTCATTTCGTCGATGTCAGATTGTGCGTGTGTGTTTTGCTCTATCATACTTTTGGTGATAGTAGCCGGTGTGAGTTTGCTCCGTCATCCTTTTGGTAGTGGGTCTATGATTCTATCGACGCTAGATTGTGTGAGTTTGTTTTGCTCTATCATCCTTTTGATTTAAGTAGCCAGTGTGAGTTCGCCCCGTCATCATTTTGGTGGTGGGTCTGTCATTTCGTCGATGTCAGATTTTGCGAGTGTTTTGCTCTATCATTCTTTTAGTGGTAGTAGCCGGTGTGAGTTCGCTCCGTCATCCTTTTGGTGGTGGGTCTGTCATTTCATCAATTTCAAATTATGCGAGTTTGTGTTTCTCTATTATCCTTTTGGTGATAGTAACCGGTGTGAGTTTGCTCCGTCATACTTTTGGTGGTGGGTCTTTCATTTCGTCGATGTCAGATTGTTTTAGTGTGTTTTGCTCTATCATACTTTTAGTGGTAGTAACCGGTGTGAGTTTGCTCTGTCATCCTTTTGGCGGTGGGTCTGTTATTTCATCGATTTTAACTTATGCAAGTGTGTGTTTCTCTATCATCCTTTTGGTGATAGTAGCCTGTGTGAATTTGCACCGTCATCCTTTTGGTGGTGGGTCTTTTATTTCGTCGATGTCAGATTGTGCGAGTGAGTTTTGCTCTATCATCCTTTTGGTGGTAGTAGCTGGTGTGAGTTTGCTCAGTAATCCTTTTGGTGGTGGGTCTGTCATTTCATCGATGTCAGATTGTGTAAGTGTGTTTTGCTCTATCATCCTTTTGGTGATAGTAGCCGGTGTGAGTTTGCTCCGTCATCCTTTTGGTGGTGGGTCCGTGATTTCGTCGACGCTAGATTGTGCGAGTTTGTTTTGCTCTATCATCCTTTTGGTTTTAGTAGTCGGTGTGAGTTCGCCCCGTCATCGTTTTGGTGGTTGGTCTGTCATTTCGTCGATGTCCGATTTTGTGAGTGTTTTGCTCTATCATACTTTTAGTGGTAGTAGCTGGTGTGACTTCGCTCCATCATCCTTTTGGTGGTGGGTCTGTCATTTCATCGATTTCAAATTATGCGAGTGTGTGTTTCTCTAACATCCTTTTGGTGATATTAGCAGGTGTGAGTTCGTTCCGTCATCCTTTTGGTGGTGCGTCTGTCATTTGGTCGATCTCAGATTGTGCGAGTGTGTTTTGCTCTATCATCCTTTTGGTGTGTGTAGCTGGTGTGAGTTTGCTCTGTAATCCTTTTGGTGGTGGGTCTGTCATTTCGTCGATGTCAGATTGTGCAAGTGTGTTTTGCTCTATCACACTCTTGGTGATAGTAGCCGGTGTGAGTTTGCTCCGTCATCCTTTTGGTGGTGGGTCTATGATTCCGTCGACGCTAGATTGTGTGAGTTTGTTTTGCTCTATCATCCTTTTGATTTAAGTAGCCAGTGTGACTTCGCCCCGTCATCGTTTTGGTGGTGGGTCTGTCATTTCGTCGATGTCAGATTTTGCGAGTGTTTTGCTCTAGCATTCTTTTAGTGGTAGTAGCCGGTGTGAGTTCGCTCCGTCATCCTTTTGTTGGTGGGTCTGTTATTTCATCGATTTCAAATTATGCGAGTGTGTGTTTCTCTATCATCCTTTTGGTGATAGTAGCCGGTGTGAGTTTGCTCCGTCATCCTTTTGGTGGTGGGTCTTTCATTTCGTCGATGTCAGATTGTGCGTGTGTGTTTTGCTCTATCATACTTTTGGTGATAGTAGCCGGTGTGAGTTTGCTCCGTCATCCTTTTGGTAGTGGGTCTATGATTCTATCGACGCTAGATTGTGTGAGTTTGTTTTGCTCTATCATCCTTTTGATTTAAGTAGCCAGTGTGAGTTCGCCCCGTCATCATTTTGGTGGTGGGTCTGTCATTTCGTCGATGTCAGATTTTGCGAGTGTTTTGCTCTATCATTCTTTTAGTGGTAGTAGCCGGTGTGAGTTCGCTCCGTCATCCTTTTGGTGGTGGGTCTGTCATTTCATCAATTTCAAATTATGCGAGTTTGTGTTTCTCTATTATCCTTTTGGTGATAGTAACCGGTGTGAGTTTGCTCCGTCATACTTTTGGTGGTGGGTCTTTCATTTCGTCGATGTCAGATTGTTTTAGTGTGTTTTGCTCTATCATACTTTTAGTGGTAGTAACCGGTGTGAGTTTGCTCTGTCATCCTTTTGGCGGTGGGTCTGTTATTTCATCGATTTTAACTTATGCAAGTGTGTGTTTCTCTATCATCCTTTTGGTGATAGTAGCCTGTGTGAATTTGCACCGTCATCCTTTTGGTGGTGGGTCTTTTATTTCGTCGATGTCAGATTGTGCGAGTGAGTTTTGCTCTATCATCCTTTTGGTGGTAGTAGCTGGTGTGAGTTTGCTCAGTAATCCTTTTGGTGGTGGGTCTGTCATTTCATCGATGTCAGATTGTGTAAGTGTGTTTTGCTCTATCATCCTTTTGGTGATAGTAGCCGGTGTGAGTTTGCTCCGTCATCCTTTTGGTGGTGGGTCCGTGATTTCGTCGACGCTAGATTATGCGAGTTTGTTTTGCTCTATCATCCTTTTGGTTTTAGTAGTCGGTGTGAGTTCGCCCCGTCATCGTTTTGGTGGTTGGTCTGTCATTTCGTCGATGTCCGATTTTGTGAGTGTTTTGCTCTATCATACTTTTAGTGGTAGTAGCTGGTGTGACTTCGCTCCATCATCCTTTTGGTGGTGGGTCTGTCATTTCATCGATTTCAAATTATGCGAGTGTGTGTTTCTCTAACATCCTTTTGGTGATATTAGCAGGTGTGAGTTCGTTCCGTCATCCTTTTGGTGGTGCGTCTGTCATTTGGTCGATCTCAGATTGTGCGAGTGTGTTTTGCTCTATCATCCTTTTGGTGTGTGTAGCTCGTGTGAGTTCGCTCTGTAATCCTTTTGGTGGTGGGTCTGTCATTTCATCGATGTCAGATTGTGCAAGTGTGTTTTGCTCTATCACACTCTTGGTGATAGTAGCCGGTGTGAGTTTGCTCCGTCATCCTTTTGGTGGTGGGTCTATGATTCCGTCGACGCTAGATTGTGTGAGTTTGTTTTGCTCTATCATCCTTTTGATTTAAGTAGCCAGTGTGACTTCGCCCCGTCATCGTTTTGGTGGTGGGTCTGTCATTTCGTCGATGTCAGATTTTGCGAGTGTTTTGCTCTAGCATTCTTTTAGTGGTAGTAGCCGGTGTGAGTTCCCTCCGTCATCCTTTTGGTGGTGGGTCTGTTATTTCATCGATTTCAAATTATGCGAGTGTGTGTTTCTCTATCATCCTTTTGGTGATAGTAGCCGGTGTGAGTTTGCTCCGTCATCCTTTTGGTGGTGGGTCTTTCATTTCGTCGATGTCAGATTGTGCGTGTGTGTTTTGCTCTATCATACTTTTGGTGATAGTAGCCGGTGTGAGTTTGCTCCGTCATCCTTTTGGTAGTGGGTCTATGATTCTATCGACGCTAGATTGTGTGAGTTTGTTTTGCTCTATCATCCTTTTGATTTAAGTAGCCAGTGTGAGTTCGCCCCGTCATCATTTTGGTGGTGGGTCTGTCATTTCGTCGATGTCAGATTTTGCGAGTGTTTTGCTCTATCATTCTTTTAGTGGTAGTAGCCGGTGTGAGTTCGCTCCGTCATCCTTTTGGTGGTGGGTCTGTCATTTCATCAATTTCAAATTATGCGAGTTTGTGTTTCTCTATTATCCTTTTGGTGATAGTAACCGGTGTGAGTTTGCTCCGTCATACTTTTGGTGGTGGGTCTTTCATTTCGTCGATGTCAGATTGTTTTAGTGTGTTTTGCTCTATCATACTTTTAGTGGTAGTAACCGGTGTGAGTTTGCTCTGTCATCCTTTTGGCGGTGGGTCTGTTATTTCATCGATTTTAACTTATGCAAGTGTGTGTTTCTCTATCATCCTTTTGGTGATAGTAGCCTGTGTGAATTTGCACCGTCATCGTTTTGGTGGTGGGTCTTTTATTTCGTCGATGTTAGATTGTGCGAGTGAGTTTTGCTCTATCATCCTTTTGGTGGTAGTAGCTGGTGTGAGTTTGCTCAGTAATCCTTTTGGTGGTGGGTCTGTCATTTCATCGATGTCAGATTGTGTAAGTGTGTTTTGCTCTATCATCCTTTTGGTGATAGTAGCCGGTGTGAGTTTGCTCCGTCATCCTTTTGGTGGTGGGTCCGTGATTTCGTCGACGCTAGATTGTGCGAGTTTGTTTTGCTCTATCATCCTTTTGGTTTTAGTAGTCGGTGTGAGTTCGCCCCGTCATCGTTTTGGTGGTTGGTCTGTCATTTCGTCGATGTCCGATTTTGTGAGTGTTTTGCTCTATCATACTTTTAGTGGTAGTAGCTGGTGTGACTTCGCTCCATCATCCTTTTGGTGGTGGGTCTGTCATTTCATCGATTTCAAATTATGCGAGTGTGTGTTTCTCTAACATCCTTTTGGTGATATTAGCAGGTGTGAGTTCGTTCCGTCATCCTTTTGGTGGTGCGTCTGTCATTTGGTCGATCTCAGATTGTGCGAGTGTGTTTTGCTCTATCATCCTTTTGGTGTGTGTAGCTTGTGTGAGTTTGCTCTGTAATCCTTTTGGTGGTGGGTCTGTCATTTCATCGATGTCAGATTGTGCAAGTGTGTTTTGCTCTATCACACTCTTGGTGATAGTAGCCGGTGTGAGTTTGCTCCGTCATCCTTTTGGTGGTGGGTCTATGATTCCGTCGACGCTAGATTGTGTGAGTTTGTTTTGCTCTATCATCCTTTTGATTTAAGTAGCCAGTGTGACTTCGCCCCGTCATCGTTTTGGTGGTGGGTCTGTCATTTCGTCGATGTCAGATTTTGCGAGTGTTTTGCTCTAGCATTCTTTTAGTGGTAGTAGCCGGTGTGAGTTCGCTCCGTCATCCTTTTGTTGGTGGGTCTGTTATTTCATCGATTTCAAATTATGCGAGTGTGTGTTTCTCTATCATCCTTTTGGTGATAGTAGCCGGTGTGAGTTTGCTCCGTCATCCTTTTGGTGGTGGGTCTTTCATTTCGTCGATGTCAGATTGTGCGTGTGTGTTTTGCTCTATCATACTTTTGGTGATAGTAGCCGGTGTGAGTTTGCTCCGTCATCCTTTTGGTAGTGGGTCTATGATTCTATCGACGCTAGATTGTGTGAGTTTGTTTTGCTCTATCATCCTTTTGATTTAAGTAGCCAGTGTGAGTTCGCCCCGTCATCATTTTGGTGGTGGGTCTGTCATTTCGTCGATGTCAGATTTTGCGAGTGTTTTGCTCTATCATTCTTTTAGTGGTAGTAGCCGGTGTGAGTTCGCTCCGTCATCCTTTTGGTGGTGGGTCTGTCATTTCATCAATTTCAAATTATGCGAGTTTGTGTTTCTCTATTATCCTTTTGGTGATAGTAACCGGTGTGAGTTTGCTCCGTCATACTTTTGGTGGTGGGTCTTTCATTTCGTCGATGTCAGATTGTTTTAGTGTGTTTTGCTCTATCATACTTTTAGTGGTAGTAACCGGTGTGAGTTTGCTCTGTCATCCTTTTGGCGGTGGGTCTGTTATTTCATCGATTTTAACTTATGCAAGTGTGTGTTTCTCTATCATCCTTTTGGTGATAGTAGCCTGTGTGAATTTGCACCGTCATCCTTTTGGTGGTGGGTCTTTTATTTCGTCGATGTCAGATTGTGCGAGTGAGTTTTGCTCTATCATCCTTTTGGTGGTAGTAGCTGGTGTGAGTTTGCTCAGTAATCCTTTTGGTGGTGGGTCTGTCATTTCATCGATGTCAGATTGTGTAAGTGTGTTTTGCTCTATCATCCTTTTGGTGATAGTAGCCGGTGTGAGTTTGCTCCGTCATCCTTTTGGTGGTGGGTCCGTGATTTCGTCGACGCTAGATTATGCGAGTTTGTTTTGCTCTATCATCCTTTTGGTTTTAGTAGTCAGTGTGAGTTCGCCCCGTCATCGTTTTGGTGGTTGGTCTGTCATTTCGTCGATGTCCGATTTTGTGAGTGTTTTGCTCTATCATACTTTTAGTGGTAGTAGCTGGTGTGACTTCGCTCCATCATCCTTTTGGTGGTGGGTCTGTCATTTCATCGATTTCAAATTATGCGAGTGTGTGTTTCTCTAACATCCTTTTGGTGATATTAGCAGGTGTGAGTTCGTTCCGTCATCCTTTTGGTGGTGCGTCTGTCATTTGGTCGATCTCAGATTGTGCGAGTGTGTTTTGCTCTATCATCCTTTTGGTGTGTGTAGCTGGTGTGAGTTTGCTCTGTAATCCTTTTGGTGGTGGGTCTGTCATTTCATCGATGTCAGATTGTGCAAGTGTGTTTTGCTCTATCACACTCTTGGTGATAGTAGCCGGTGTGAGTTTGCTCCGTCATCCTTTTGGTGGTGGGTCTATGATTCCGTCGACGCTAGATTGTGTGAGTTTGTTTTGCTCTATCATCCTTTTGATTTAAGTAGCCAGTGTGACTTCGCCCCGTCATCGTTTTGGTGGTGGGTCTGTCATTTCGTCGATGTCAGATTTTGCGAGTGTTTTGCTCTAGCATTCTTTTAGTGGTAGTAGCCGGTGTGAGTTCGCTCCGTCATCCTTTTGGTGGTGGGTCTGTTATTTCATCGATTTCAAATTATGCGAGTGTGTGTTTCTCTATCATCCTTTTGGTGATAGTAGCCGGTGTGAGTTTGCTCCGTCATCCTTTTGGTGGTGGGTCTTTCATTTCGTCGATGTCAGATTGTGCGTGTGTGTTTTGCTCTATCATACTTTTGGTGATAGTAGCCGGTGTGAGTTTGCTCCGTCATCCTTTTGGTAGTGGGTCTATGATTCTATCGACGCTAGATTGTGTGAGTTTGTTTTGCTCTATCATCCTTTTGATTTAAGTAGCCAGTGTGAGTTCGCCCCGTCATCATTTTGGTGGTGGGTCTGTCATTTCGTCGATGTCAGATTTTGCGAGTGTTTTGCTCTATCATTCTTTTAGTGGTAGTAGCCGGTGTGAGTTCGCTCCGTCATCCTTTTGGTGGTGGGTCTGTCATTTCATCAATTTCAAATTATGCGAGTTTGTGTTTCTCTATTATCCTTTTGGTGATAGTAACCGGTGTGAGTTTGCTCCGTCATACTTTTGGTGGTGGGTCTTTCATTTCGTCGATGTCAGATTGTTTTAGTGTGTTTTGCTCTATCATACTTTTAGTGGTAGTAACCGGTGTGAGTTTGCTCTGTCATCCTTTTGGCGGTGGGTCTGTTATTTCATCGATTTTAACTTATGCAAGTGTGTGTTTCTCTATCATCCTTTTGGTGATAGTAGCCTGTGTGAATTTGCACCGTCATCGTTTTGGTGGTGGGTCTTTTATTTCGTCGATGTTAGATTGTGCGAGTGAGTTTTGCTCTATCATCCTTTTGGTGGTAGTAGCTGGTGTGAGTTTGCTCAGTAATCCTTTTGGTGGTGGGTCTGTCATTTCATCGATGTCAGATTGTGTAAGTGTGTTTTGCTCTATCATCCTTTTGGTGATAGTAGCCGGTGTGAGTTTGCTCCGTCATCCTTTTGGTGGTGGGTCCGTGATTTCGTCGATGCTAGATTGTGCGAGTTTGTTTTGCTCTATCATCCTTTTGGTTTTAGTAGTCGGTGTGAGTTCGCCCCGTCATCGTTTTGGTGGTTGGTCTGTCATTTCGTCGATGTCCGATTTTGTGAGTGTTTTGCTCTATCATACTTTTAGTGGTAGTAGCTGGTGTGACTTCGCTCCATCATCCTTTTGGTGGTGGGTCTGTCATTTCATCGATTTCAAATTATGCGAGTGTGTGTTTCTCTAACATCCTTTTGGTGATATTAGCAGGTGTGAGTTCGTTCCGTCATCCTTTTGGTGGTGCGTCTGTCATTTGGTCGATCTCAGATTGTGCGAGTGTGTTTTGCTCTATCATCCTTTTGGTGTGTGTAGCTGGTGTGAGTTTGCTCTGTAATCCTTTTGGTGGTGGGTCTGTCATTTCATCGATGTCAGATTGTGCAAGTGTGTTTTGCTCTATCACACTCTTGGTGATAGTAGCCGGTGTGAGTTTGCTCCGTCATCCTTTTGGTGGTGGGTCTATGATTCCGTCGACGCTAGATTGTGTGAGTTTGTTTTGCTCTATCATCCTTTTGATTTAAGTAGCCAGTGTGACTTCGCCCCGTCATCGTTTTGGTGGTGGGTCTGTCATTTCGTCGATGTCAGATTTTGCGAGTGTTTTGCTCTAGCATTCTTTTAGTGGTAGTAGCCGGTGTGAGTTCGCTCCGTCATCCTTTTGGTGGTGGGTCTGTTATTTCATCGATTTCAAATTATGCGAGTGTGTGTTTCTCTATCATCCTTTTGGTGATAGTAGCCGGTGTGAGTTTGCTCCGTCATCCTTTTGGTGGTGGGTCTTTCATTTCGTCGATGTCAGATTGTGCGTGTGTGTTTTGCTCTATCATACTTTTGGTGATAGTAGCCGGTGTGAGTTTGCTCCGTCATCCTTTTGGTAGTGGGTCTATGATTCTATCGACGCTAGATTGTGTGAGTTTGTTTTGCTCTATCATCCTTTTGATTTAAGTAGCCAGTGTGAGTTCGCCCCGTCATCATTTTGGTGGTGGGTCTGTCATTTCGTCGATGTCAGATTTTGCGAGTGTTTTGCTCTATCATTCTTTTAGTGGTAGTAGCCGGTGTGAGTTCGCTCCGTCATCCTTTTGGTGGTGGGTCTGTCATTTCATCAATTTCAAATTATGCGAGTTTGTGTTTCTCTATTATCCTTTTGGTGATAGTAACCGGTGTGAGTTTGCTCCGTCATACTTTTGGTGGTGGGTCTTTCATTTCGTCGATGTCAGATTGTGCGAGTGTGTTTTGCTCTATCATACTTTTAGTGGTAGTAACCGGTGTGAGTTTGCTCTGTCATCCTTTTGGCGGTGGGTCTGTTATTTCATCGATTTTAACTTATGCAAGTGTGTGTTTCTCTATCATCCTTTTGGTGATAGTAGCCTGTGTGAATTTGCACCGTCATCCTTTTGGTGGTGGGTCTTTTATTTCGTCGATGTCAGATTGTGCGAGTGAGTTTTGCTCTATCATCCTTTTGGTGGTAGTAGCTGGTGTGAGTTTGCTCAGTAATCCTTTTGGTGGTGGGTCTGTCATTTCATCGATGTCAGATTGTGCAAGTGTGTTTTGCTCTATCATCCTTTTGGTGATAGTAGCCGGTGTGAGTTTGCTCTGTCATCCTTTTGGTGGTGGGTCCGTGATTTCGTCGACGCTAGATTGTGCGAGTTTGTTTTGCTCTATCATCCTTTTGATTTTAGTAGTCGGTGTGAGTTCGCCCCATCATCGTTTTGGTGGTGGGTCTGTCATTTCGTCGATGTCCGATTTTGTGAGTGTTTTGCTCTATCATACTTTTAGTGGTAGTAGCTGGTGTGACTTCGCTCCATCATCCTTTTGGTGGTGGGTCTGTCATTTCATCGATTTCAAATTATGCGAGTGTGTGTTTGTCTATCATCCTTTTGGTGATATTAGCAGGTGTGAGTTCGTTCCGTCATCCTTTTGGTGGTGCGTCTGTCATTTGGTCGATCTCAGATTGTGCGAGTGTGTTTTGCTCTATCATCCTTTTGGGGTGTGTAGCTGGTGTGAGTTTGCTCTGTAATCCTTTTGGTGGTGGGTCTGTCATTTCATCGATGTCAGATTGTGCAAGTGTGTTTTGCTCTATCATACTCTTGGTGATAGTAGCCGGTGTGAGTTTGCTCCGTCATCCTTTTGGTGGTAGGTCTGTGATTCCTTTGACGCTAGGATGTGAGAGTTTGTTTTGCTCTATCATCCTTTTGGTTTAAGTAGCCAGTGTGACTTCGCCCCGTCATCGTTTTGGTGGTGGGTCTGTCATTTCGTCGATGTCAGATTTTGCGAGTGTTTTGCTCTATCATTCTTTTAGTGGTAGTAGTCGGTGTGAGTTCGCTCCGTCATCCTTTTGGTGGTGGGTCTGTTATTTCATCGATTTCAAATTATGCGAGTGTGTGTTTCTCTATCATCCTTTTGGTGATAGTAGCCGGTGTGAGTTTGCTCCGTCATCCTTTTGGTGGTGGGTCTTTCATTTCGTCGATGTCAGATTGTGCGAGTGTGTTTTACTCTATCATCCTTTTGGTGGTAGTAGCTGGTGTGAGTTTGCTCAGTAATCTTTTTGGTGGTGGGTCTGTCATTTCATTGATGTCAGATTTTGTGAGTGTTTTGCTCTATCATACTTTTGGTGATAGTAGCCGCTGTGAGTTCGCTACGTCATCCTTTTGGTGGTGGGTCTGTCATTTCATCAATTTCAAATTATGCGAGTTTGTGTTTCTCTATTATCGTTTTGGTGATTGTAGCCGGTGTGAGTTTGCTCCGTCATACTTTTGGTGGTGGGTCTTTCATTTCGTCGATGTCAGATTGTGCGAGTGTGATTTGCTCTATCATACTTTTAGTGGTAGTAACTGGTGTGAGTTTGCTCTGTCATCCTTTTGGCGGTGGGTCTGTTATTTCATTGATTTTAACTTATGCAAGTGTGTGTTTCTCTATCATCCTTTTGGTGATAGTAGCCTGTGTGAGTTTGCACCGTCATCCTTTTGGTGGTGGGTCTTTCATTTCGTCGATGTCAGATTGTGCGAGTGTGTTTTGCTCTATCATCCTTTTGGTGGTAGTAGCTGGTGTGAGTTTGCTCAGTAATCCTTTTGGTGGTGGGTCTGTCATTTCATCGATGTCAGATTGTGCAAGTGTGTTTTGCTCTATCATCCTTTTGGTGATAGTAGCCGGTGTGAGTTTGCTCCGTCATCCTTTTGGTGGTGGGTCCGTGATTTCGTCGACGCTAGATTGTGCGAGTTTGTTTTGCTCTATCATCCTTTTGGTTTTAGTAGTCGGTGTGAGTTCGCCCCGTCATTGTTTTGGTGGTGGGTCTGTAATTTCGTCGATGTCCGATTTTGTGAGTGTTTTGCTCTACCATACTTTTAGTGGTAGTAGCCGGTGTGACTTCGCTCCATCATCCTTTTGGTGGTGGGTCTGTCATTTCATCGATTTCAAATTATGCGAGTGTGTGTTTCTCTATCATCCTTTTGGTGATATTAGCCGGTGTGAGTTCGTTCCGTCATCCTTTTGGTGGTGGGTCTGTCATTTGGTCGATGTCAGATTGTGCAAGTGTGTTTTGCTCTATCATCCTCTTGGTGAGTGTAGCTGGTGTGAGTTTGCTCTGTAATCCTTTTGGTGGTGGGTCTGTCATTTCATCGATGTCAGATTGTGCAAGTGTGTTTTGCTCTATCATACTCTTGGTGATAATAGCCGGTGTGAGTTTGCTCCGTCATCCTTTTGGTGGTAGGTCTGTGATTCCGTTGACGCTAGGATGTGAGAGTTTGTTTTGCTCTATCATCCTTTTGGTTTAAGTAGCCAGTGTGAGTTCGCCCCGTCATCGTTTTGATGGTGGGTCTGTCATTTCGTCGATGTCATTATTTGTGCGTGTTTTGCTCTATCATTCTTTTAGTGGTAGTAGCCGGTGTGAGTTTGCTTCGTCATCCTTTTGGTGGTGGGTCTGTTATTTCATCGATTTCAAATTATGCGAGTGTGTGTTTCTCTATCATCCTTTTGGTGATAGTATCCCGTGTGACTTTGCTCTGTCATCCTTTTGGTGGCGGGTCTGTGATTTCGTCGACACTAGAGTGTGCGAGTTTGTTTTAATCTATCATCCTTTTGGTTTTAGTAGCCGGTGTGAGTTCGCCCCATCATCGTTTTGGTGGTGGGTCTGTCATTTCGTCGATGTCAGATTTTGTGAGTATTTTGCTCTATCATACTTTTAGTGGTAGTAGCCAGTGTGAGTTTGCCCCGTCATCATTTTAGTGGTGGGTCTGCCATTTCGTCCATGTCAGATTTTATGAGTGTTTTGCTCTCTCATACTTTTAGTGGTAGTAGCCGGTGTGAGTTCTCTCCGTCATCCTTTTGGTGGTGGGTCTGTCATTTCATCGATTTTAAATTATGCGACTTTGTGTTTCTCTATCATCCTTTTGGTGATAGTAGCCGGTGTGAGTTTGCTCTGTCATCCTTTCGGTGGTGGGTCTTTCATTTCGTCGATGTCAGATTGTGCGAGTGTGTTTTGCTCTATCATCCTTTTGGTGGTAGTAGCTAGTGTGAGTTTGCTCAATAATCCTTTTGGAGGTGGGTCTGTCATTTCATCGATGTCAGATTGTGCAAGTGTGTTTTGCTCTATCATACTTTTGGTGATAGTAGCTGGTGTGAGTTTGCTCCGTCATCCTTTTGGTGGTGGGTCTATGATTCCGTCGACGCTAGATTGTGTGAGTTTGTTTTGCTCTATCATCCTTTTGATTTAAGTAGCCAGTGTGAGTTCGCCTCGTCATCGATTTTGGTGGTGGGTCTGTCATTTCGTCGATGTCAGATTTTGCGAGTGTTTTGCTCTATCATTCTTTTAGTGGTAGTAGCCGGTGTGAGTTCGCTCCGTCATCCTTTTGGTGGTGGGTCTGTTATTTCATCGATTTCAAATTATGCGAGTGTGTGTTTTTCTATCATATTTTTGGTGATAGTGTCGCTACTGCGAAAATCGGCGCCGGCTGAACAGAAGAGTCGCCACCGTGCGTTATTTATCCCAACGGAGGGAAAGGAAACGCTCGAAGTAAACCTCGCAAAAAACGGGAAAGGTATGGTCATCGCAACCAAAATCGGGGTTCGGGAGTCGGTTACGCAAGGGGAAGGTATTAGCACCCCTCACGTCCGTCGTACTCGACGGGATCCACGCTTGTTTTCTGGTATGGATTGTTATTCTATCTACTCTACAGGTCTGGGGTTAAAAAGAGAAGAAAATGACTCGGCAAAGTATCGCACTTTATGCCTACGTATTCCCGTCTGGAACGAGAAATCAGAGTCAACATAGTTCGCCTACCTACGGGAAAGGAGGGGAAGGTTGCTCGCTAGGATATCGCATCCTATGCCTACGTACTTTCATACAGCATGAAAGATCAGAGCAAACGTAGTTCGGGCCACGTACGACACAAGTCTGTCCTGATTGTTTTTATTCCTTCTGAAAAAGGGGTTTTCCTGATTAGCAGTCCAAGCGGACAAAAATGACGTTTTGATGAGTTCACATTCTTTTACGAAAGAAGTGTCTTTTATTGTGTTTGGAAGATTTATTGTGTTTTTCTGTTTGTTTTGAGAAAGGAGAGACAGAACTCTAACCTACGGTTGCTAAGGGAATCAAACTAACCTAGTGTTATCATGCATGGGTTAAGACCTAATGTCTATCATGCTCCTCTCTTGCGCAGAGAGAAACAGAGATCCTAAGGGAATAGACGGAAACAGAAACAATAGCATATATACAATAAAGCAGTAAAATGCATGGATGCAACAATACAAGCGAGGCAAGGGAGTCCCACTCAACCTCGAACCTAGAAAACAATAGGCAAAAGTGAACAGAATTCACTTTCAACCTAACAGGTTAAACAGCAAGCAATACAGTCAGGGAAATTCAATCAATACATCAAGAATCATAAACAGCAAAAATCTTCACCAACTTCTGTCTTCAAGTCATCTTCAACCACCTACAGCTCCAAGCAAGCCTCAGTCTTCATCTTCACAGCCTTCAAGCAAGGTCTTTGTCTTCAATCTCCCAATGGCTTTTCTTCAAGTCCCAATCTCCCAGCTGAGGAACCAATCACAAGAATGAACTGGGGTGTTAAGCAATTAGTTGACCACCAAAGGTGGCAAACAGACTACTAACAACACATAGAATATTTCTCTCAAGAGTTCTATCTCTTAGACACTATCACCAAGCCTTCCAAAGGAAGGGGGTGAATGTCTTAGAGAGACTCTGCATCATAGAGAGGGATGGAGGTAAACAAGACCTTCCACATTTGTGAATCAAGTTTTCTACTCTAGGGCTCTGCCTAACTCCTAGATCCTATAACCTTCGACAGCTGCCAGCAAGAGATACTGTTCATCAACTCTGGAAATTGGTCTTCATTCTTTAATCTTCAAATGGGCTTCATCAGCACAGTCTTCAGCTCAAACCCCAAACCCCAAACAAGCCCAATACCCCACACAGTCAAATAATAACCCTAGAGAGGGCACACCACACAATCAATCAAATACAAGCAATATACTAATAGTAATAGTAGAATAGGGGAAACCTAGTAATTTCTAAGGGATCTATTATATACCCATAATACCCCTATAGTCCCATACCCCAAAATTCAAACTACAACTCCTAAAAGAAATGATTTACTACACCTATGTCACACCTAAACCCTAGTTTTGATTCTCCTAATCACACCTAAACAAACCATCTAAGATTAAGTCCTGAAATCATGAATTAAATCTTATATACAAGCTAAAGTTCTAAGTGAAATACCCTAAAAAGAATAGGCCCAAAATATAAAAGTATCTAACTAAACTAAAATCAACAATATCATGTATAAACCTAAAATCAATTAAAACCTATTTAAAAGAAAAATGTACTAAAAATACAAAAATAAAATAAAATGCTAATTTTATTATATGAGAATTTTTTTGACAGAAATATGAAAAAGATGCAAAAACAACCATTTAAAAATATGCAATTTCCAATTTGTTATGATTTTTTTAAAGAAATAATAAAAAAAATTGAATGAGATTAATATGAATTAAGTTGGCTGGGGTGCAATTATCAATTATTTCAGTTAAAACATGGATGATGGGCCCAGACTGGGGGTGCGCATAGCAAGGCGCGTCTGGGCCCAGTGCATGCTCAGAAAATACAAAAAAGAAATAAAGTGAAAACGGTGCAATTAGTAAGAAATTCAGTGCAAATGGTTGGGCCTTGGCGTTTGGGGGTGTGAAAAGCAGGGGCAACTTAAGCCCATCAGAGTGATTTAATGAAACGGTGCGCTTTGGCACCTAGCTTTCCCTCCAAATTCAACTTCAAACGTGAGCCATCAGATTGGATTGAGAGTCAAAGTCTTGGGAAGGATCCAACGATCCTCATGTGTCTTCTCCAAAGCTAGGGTTTCAGCCATGAATGAACCATGCACGAAGCTCATGAACCAGATTTTCAACACATTCATACAACCTTATTTCTCCATGAAATTCAATTCTGTAAAAAGCAAAAATGTTCTACATCTTCTCCTCTACACAGCCATATTCTCAATTTCCTCTAAAACTCAATCCATATCCAAACCCGATAGGTAGAAAACCCTGGTTCCACTATTTTGCACTGATATCAACCTTGCTAATTCTTGCTAACACTTACACTAATACAATCTATATGCTATGCTGATCATTCTTATCTATCTAACCAAGATTATCATGCCCTAACCTAGGTGTTCTAAGGCTTAACAGTTTTGGTGCTCCAATGGTAACCTCCATGAAATGCCTTCAAATTCACCAGAAACAATCATCTAACCATTCCTAACCATTCTAACCTAAGAATTCTACATTATTCTTACTAAATCTAGCCAATTCGAAAGGAAAACTAACCTGGTTTAAAGATGGAAACAGATGTAGAAAACCTTGGATGCACAGCTTGCACTGCTTGGGACTTGCTCAATAAACTTGGTTCTTGATTCTGTATGCAGTAGTTCTTGCTCAAACCCCTTGGATTGCCATAACCACTTCCTTTTGCAATTTGGATGATGCACTTGAATAGCACGAATTCCTCTTCAATTCAAACAGATTTTGATGGAAACTTGATCTATGATGGATGTAGATGATGATAGGATCAAGAATTGTGGAGAATGATGAAGATTTGATAGAGTTCTTATGTGATTTGCAAAATTGAAGAATGAGATGAAACTATGAATTTCAACCAAAATGAATCACCAACCCCTGAATGAAGCCACTCTACTCAATATATAGACACTCATAGAACACTCTAGAACTTGGTAGAACCTTCTTGCACTCAAATCCCTTGAATTTTGGATATGTTACTTCCTTTGTAAGCCAACTAGCATAACTTCCAAAATTTGAACCAAACTCAAAAATATACTTTTGCCAATATTCTTAAAACATTTTTTCCAATCAAAATGACCTATAATTTCATCCCATTTGGCCATGTTATGAAAAATCCCATTTTTAGGTCACTTTTATTCATTAAATTCACTTTTAAATGACCAAATTTGGAACCTTGAGCTATGAACATTTCCCAACTGTCATGATCACTTTTCTAGACTCAAAATGTCATTTGGAGAAAGTTTGATGTTGTGAAGTTTTTCATTTGAAGCTTCCTTGTATGAGTTTTGGGCATAGGCTTGAAATGACCTGTAATTCTCAAATGACCAAAATACCCTTTGCTTGCCAAGGTCATAAGTAGAGTTCCACAAATCAGATGAAGGCATACCATACCTTTCTAGAAATATAAGACAATGAGGAACAACGCTTATGTTGGCCAGAAATTCATTTAAAATCTCCTTGAGGGGTAAAAGTTGCTTGGAAGACAAGTAACTTTCACAGACAAAATTTCAGATACCTCAGATGACCTGTAACTTGCAAGGACCATAACTTGAGTTCTATAAATCTCCTTGATGTCTTCCACCACTCAAATTAAAGGTCTTGGGATCCTCTACATGTTTCATGTTGGCAAAGGGTCCATTTGAAGCTTGAATTTTGAATTATCTTGCTGGGAAGTTTGACCTTAATCAGGGGATTTTACACAGAAACCCTAATTTAGAAACTCCTCTTCTTCTTGATTTCTCTTGATTTCTTCTTGGCACAACACCACATCCTTATCTACATGTCACATGATGAACCCCACATCTCTCAAATACACCTTGATGCCTTTCAATCAATCATTTGACCTAGGGTTGACCTAGGGTTGACCCAGATGAAACCCTAGTTGATTGTCTTCAACTGCAGCTCTTGTGATCACATCAATGACTTGTCTCACTTTCAAAATGACCCTCTAGGTCCTCTATGATGTCTATATACCCTCCATTCTCAATTCACAGCTCACAACTTCTTTGATGATCTTCAAATACCCTCAGATAGGAGATAGATCCACTGCTTGGTCCACTGACCTCTCTGGGTTTCAATTTCTTCCTGATGACTTGGATAAGATTGAATTTGAACAATAACCTCTTGATAGGCTCATAGAGATGAGAATAGTACTTGGTCCCTTGTTGGATGACTTGCTATGCTATGCTATGCAGATGATTAGACTATGTACATGACTCTATATGCAAATGCTAATGTAATTGAAACATAAACCAAGTGAAATAGGTTGAGCAAATTTTAGGGTGCAACAGCTGCCCCTATTCAAGCGACTTGGACCCGATTGGGTGAAGAGCGAACAACCTTCAAACATTCGAGGTACGAGATGGTTGAATACTAAGAACCCGGAAATTTGCCAACCACAGAAATAAATTGCAGCACTGCTTGAATAACAACATCTGCTGACGGGGTCTGGTTGTTATAACAACAAACTGATCCATTAGCGACTGTGCTGGGGATTATTTTCATCAGCCTGAAAAAGATTCTATCATCGCAGGGATAGAACTTTGTCCATGTTAGGATGCCTGTTTCGTCAACACGAAGAAATCTCAATTAAAACTTGTCCATGTTAGGACTCCACCTGCCGTCAACACGGAAAAACCTCGGCGACTTCGCTGGGGATGACTCGTCTGCATTTCATCAGCACGAGGGGATCCTATCAACATAGGGATGAACTGTCCACGTCAGGAATAAATCGTCCACCTTAGGAATAAACTCTTCCACGTTAGGAATACATCATCCACGTAAGGAATACATCGTCCACGTTAGGAATCACATCTTTCCACGTAAGGAAATACATCTTTCCACGTAAGGAATCACATATTTCCACGTAAGGAATACATCTTTCCACGTAAGGAATCACATCTTTCCACGTAAGGAAATACATCTTTCCACGTAAGGAATCACATCTTTCCACGTAAGGAAATAAAACTTGTCCACGTCAGGACTCACGCTTCGTCTTGATTTGTCCACGTCAGGACTCACATCTCGTCTTGATTTGTCCACGTCAGGACTCACATCTCGTCTGCACAAGAAAATCCTATCAGCATGGGGGTAACCTCGTCCACGTCAGGACACCGTTCGTTGACCCGAAGAAATATAAATTCGTCCACGTCAGGACTCACGCATCTTCGACCCGCTGGGGAAATAAAACTTGTCCACGTCAGGACACACACTTCACCAACACGAAGAGGGATAAATTTGTCCACGTCAGGACTCGCGCATCTTGTCATCACGAAGAACTATAAACTTGTCCACGTAAGGACACACATTTCACCATTACGAAGAAAGATATCTGCTGGGAATAAATGGTTCACGTCAGGACACCAACACGAAGAGTAATCCATTTTGTCCACGTCAGGACTTCACATCCCATCAACACCGAGAAATCGACCCTGTCCACGTTAGGACTAGCACATCTCGTCGACCCGAGGAAATAAATCTGTCCACGTCAGGACTCCCATGTCTCCAGCACGAAGAAATCCCGTCAATAGAGGAATAAATGGTCCACGTCAGGACTCATATTTCGTCAACGCAAGGAACTCCTATCAATATAGACAATAAAATTTTGACGACTCCGGGGAAATACTCCTGTCAATCAGTAAGAAAATACATCTGTCTGTTCCTACGGGAAGATACTCTGAATACAATTTCTCTGCTTATCTCCACAGTAACTAACTCCATTGGTCCCAACCCACAAACCTTTTAGCACTGACGTGACAGCGACTTTGAGGCGGACTCTACTGGGGATATTTGGAAACCGAACTACCGGACGCCTGCTCTGATAACCGGCGGCAGCCTCTGAAATTCTGATTCACGAAACCCTTTTGATGCTGACGTAACAACAATTTTGAAGAAAGTAATCCGCTGGCCGGACTAGAGACACTTCAACAAGCAACTCGGACGGGGAAAACAAGAGACATTTACACAAATAACTCTGCTCGGGCACAAAGAGAAATTTTGCCTAATAACTCTGTGAGGAATAATGCCAACACTGTCATTATCGTTGAATGTCTCACGCCGAGATCTTGAATGTCTGGCAATTAATTTGAGAAAACGCTCTCTCCACCTGCAAGGGAAACAACACTTGAAAACAAACGGGTAACCAACCTGGCTTCTGTTTCAAAATGCACATGTTTGACAATGACGCAATGCTCCATTCGACATGGAAATGCTACGCTTTTTTTTATTTGGTCGATGCAAGTATGACACTATATGCCGATGCAAATGAAGACTCGAACTGCTGGGATTAGAAACTGCTTCAGCAAAATAAATGCTGAAGACGACGCCAACTCCGCTGGTGTAACCAGGTGCCACAGAATTACTCCAGCAAAATAAATGCTGGAAGAGTGAAGCCAACTCCGCTGAGGGATAATTGAATGCGCCAATCCTGATTAGACTTCTGCTGGGGAGTGAACGGGTATCACACGGTATTCCGACAAAATAAATGCCAGGATACGCCACCAACTCTACCGGGGAGAGTTTTTAATCTTCAAGTTCCATTGGGAGGAAAGAAAACACTTGCTGAAAAGAGAACTCCGCTGGGGACGCGACGATTCTCTTGGGGCAAATCAACTGATTCCGCTGGGGGAGAGTAAATGACCATACTGAGAAGGGTAGACTGTCTAAGTGCAGCTCACAAGTTGGAAATATTAATCTTCTGAGGCTAAACCACTCTGCTTGAGATGGGGGAATCCTTTAGGGGGACACCACACTGTCTGCATACAGTCTACAATCTTGGAATCGCCAAACTCTGCTGAGGATGAATGGCGTTGCTGGAGAATGTCCTTTGGATAGGCTACGGCTAGCTGGGGAATTCGATCCTTCTTCAGTAAGGAACATTGTCATCTTGAAAGCACGACCTGCGTGGGGATCGAGTCTTTCGTTACGAGCTTCTGGTTCATACTGCAATCTTTTGATCGTCCACTTCATACGGCTACGAACCCTGCAACAATCAACGAGACAAGACAAGTCTATGCAACCAAATTTATTCAGGTTAGCGTTAGTGACATTATTTTCAGTTAATTCAAAGTTTTAGCAATTATTGGCAAGGGCCAGCGACGTTATACACTTGCTAGTTTCATTAACCCTAGGTGTTTATCATGTACAAAACAGTAAAGAACCAGCATCAAGTACTGAATAACATGTTTTATTGATTGGGCCCCTAAATGGGCAGAATTTTGTACACGGGATGTAACTCCTGAAAAGAGGAAGCTACGCACAACAAATATACAAGTATGCACAAGAAGCATAAATATAATGACAAGTCAAATTTGTACACATGTCGGCAACGGGATGCAGACGAACATCATGAACTGATCCTCCTATGACTCGCCCGACTCTAATGCTTTTCCCGGCATTCACACTTCCGAAGAGATTGTATCTGATAATCGACCCCTCAAGTATATTCTCCCGCGCCAATGCTCAAGGTAGTATCAAATTCAGACCGCAGTCATTTGCTTTTCAAATCCCTAACTTTTGCGTGAACCGCCCTTTACGGGTTTTCAGTTCACCGGGATACCCTTTTTTGCCGAAGCCGCCCAGTGTAGGTTTTCAACTTCGCGGGTGTACATTTTTTCAATTTTATCCCTAGCTTTTGCCCGAACCTTTCATTCTGTTTTTGGTTCGCCAGGATGCCCCATTTTTGCCTGGACTCTCATTTTTCTGTCCAGCGGGTCAATTTCAAGCAAAATATTTTTTAACTGCGTCTGAATTCACAGGCAACGTAAAGTCTTCACCGTCCATGGTGGACAACAACAATGCTCCTCCTGAAAAGACTTTTCTGACAACGTATGACCCTTCGTAGTTGGGGGTCCACTTGCCCCTGTGATCTGCCTGTGGCGGGAGAATCCTTTTCAGCACAAGGTCGCCCGTCTGAAAGCTCCGTGGATGTATCTTCTTATCATATGCTTTCTTCATTCGGCTCTGGTACAAACGATCGTATGCTAGAGTGTAACCCGGTGAACTGACTTTAAACAATGTTGCGGATAGCAAGAGTCGCCACCGACTTTTATTTTATCCATAAGGAAAGGTTATAAAAGAACAGGAAAGACCTTAGAGAATATTTTGGGTCCGGGGGGTAGGTTATGAAAAGGGAAGGTATTAGCATCCTTTTCATCCATGGTTATCCATGGGCTCTTAGGTACTTAAGCTCACTTTTGAATTGTTTTGAAATTGTAGTGTGTGAATAGAAAATTTTCAGAATAGTTAATAAATAATCCATGTAAGGATGTGTTAAGAACTTGTTTGAAAACTTGTTGAAAATTTGTTTAAGTGTGAAACAGTTTTGAAGTGAGCAAGCACCTAGGAGTAACCTACCCTAATGTTTAAAGGTCTTTCTTATTCTTTATTCTTTCCTTTAGTAAGACTATCCCTACTATAATGGAGTAGGTAGTCCTTACTTTGGATGTTAAGGGACATGTGAGGGACAATTTGACTTTGAAGGCCATTGTGGGATGTAATAAGCACATATAAGGGACCATCATCATTTTTCGAAAGGGACTCGATTCGTAAAGGCAACCATAAGGGACTTTGATGATTTTTCTATTTGAGGGACTTGCTTTATACACCCCACTTAACCATTATTCGTAGGCAACTTGAGGGATATCCTTAGGAAGTGAGACGGCGATTAAAATCGACTTACGTGTGTGACGTGTTTATTTCAATTATCTTTATTTAAAAGTGATCTAAATTTATTTTAATATTACATACATGTTGTTACACTCCCTAATTACTAACCATAATAATAATTAAATAATTAAACAACTTTACATCCAAGAAACAATTACAAAATAATAAGCAAAATAATTAAATAGCAAAGATAAATAAAATATAAATAAGCAATAATAAATAATAAAGGGGGTTAGTAAGCAATATTTAACAAAATAATAAGCATGATTAGAATATAAATGGGTTAGTAAATAAGAATAAACAAAATTAATCCAAATATTATAATAATAAGAAATTAATAATTTTTTAATATAATCAACTAAAAAAACAAATATGAATAAACAATTGTTTTAATTTACAAATTATTAAATTATATTTTAATCATGAAGTTACTACAAAAAATCTAATTATTATAAGCACAATTATTTATAAACTAAAGTTATGTAAAAAAAAATGTTTATAAGTATATTTACAAAAATTTGTAAGAATTATAGTAAACATACATATATAATAATTATATTAGAAAATAACATTAAAAAAAAAAATAGGATTAGATTTGTATTAAAAAATATTTTTAGAGTTTTATGAAATTAGGGTTTATATGAGAAATAAATTTTTAGGGTTTATATAAAAAAAAATAGGATTTAGTTATATACAAAAATTTTCTAATTTATACATATTACAATTTAGACATAAAATATAGAAACAAAATTTGTGAAAAAAAAAACATATTTTTTAAAATTAAAGAAAACAGACATATTTTATTATTATTTATTTATTATTGAGAAATATACATAATATATTTAATTTTTAATATTATAATATTTAAATCAAATAAAAGGAAAGAAAAAAAAGTGGAAACTTACCTGGCTGGGGTTTGAACCCAGGCCAGCTTGATTTCCAGGAAGCACAACAACCATCAGGCTAGCCCATGCGCAGGCAGCATTGAGGAGAAGAGAATTCGTTTTGTTCCTTGTAATGCAAAAATCCAGAAAAATAAAAAAAAAAACCAAAAGGCCTGGGACAGGGATTGAACCCAGGACCTTATGTATGCAAGTTAGTACGCGCTACCGCCTGGCTGGGAGAGCCTATCTGATAATACATTAACCACAATATAATATATATAATACATAATAATTAAGTTGGTAAAACAAGCAAAAGTGATGGAACCAGGATTCGAACCCAGGTTCATAAACAACCTACACGCACATGCACCTTTCCACCAGGCCAAGCATACAATTGTGAAATATATCCAGGAACAATTCATATTATTTTTTTAATAGAATTTGAATTTGAAAACAGGCGCGAACTGGCCTTCTTCTTCCTCCCATTACCTGCGAATTTTGCAACGTTTTCTCCTACGAATATTGTTACGAGTTCTTCCACCCTGCGAAACACAAACTTCATCCAAACGGCAAAATTTCACAAAATTGATTGCACCATTGTATTGCTACTGAGTTTTTCAATCGTCCTATGTTTTTCAAATCCATTTATCATTTGAAAATCGTGAAACCCTAAAGAGGGCCGAAAACCCTAATCATGGTGAATTCTTGTTCCTGCAATGAAAATCCAATTGAACCACCCAGAATCGTTCTAGAGTTCATTCTAAACATCATACAACAATCAAAAACAGTTTAAACATGATAAATCAATGGATTCGAAAACAAAATATTCAAGGTCAAGATGAACTCGGGTAGAGCAATTGGGTGTGTATATGATGCATATGGATGATGATTTATGATCAGAAGAGTCCAAGGAAGCTTGCTATGTCTTCCAAATACCTTGCAATGCTCTGAATTTGAGAACCCGAATATGACTTTTTGAAATATTTTTGTGCTTTTGATCTTACCTTTAGGCTGCTGCAAATTCGTGTCTAGGGTTATGTTTGTGCTTAGTATATATGTGTGATGGATTTAGGTCAGAAACATTGATGTGTTGTGTGGATATTTGATCCAAAAAATATTCAAAAAGATCAAGTGTTAAAAGTCAAATATTTGTGCATTATGACTTGCTATTTTGGGACAATTCACATGATTCTTTTCTCTTTTGACTCTAATCACCCTTTAAGACTTTCTAGATTCAATCACAACAATATATCTTCATGTTTAATATTTTATTTAAATTTAAAATGATTTAAAATGTAATAAATCATAATAAATTAATTAAATAAAATAAAAAATATGAAAATATCATGGAAATTTCGTGCATGTTATTATTGTATGGGTTGGGTCACAATTTGGCCAGCCCATTTGGAGAAAATTGCTTTTAAGCCCCCTTTTTCAATATAAATCATCACAAAATTGTCCAACTTTGCAAGGACACATCTCCCTCAATTTTAAAGGTATGAGGGTGTTCTTGGACTTTTTGGAAAGCTTGAAGAGTCCTCTAAACAACCCCATTGGTTTCAGGTCCATATCATTTACCAATCTCAAGTTATGCCCTTTTGAAGTTGTTGACTTTTTGTTGACTTTTGAAATGACCTATAATGTCTTAGATCATATCTTTCAAATGAAGCATTTTTGGGCTTAACCTTCAACATAAAAGTTGTAGAGAATTCAATTTCCTTCAAAATGAGCTTTGGATGGAGACTTGGTGATGAAGCATGTGAAAGTTATGGCTGGTCAAAGTTCAGTTGACTTTTACTGAGGAAACCCTAATTTAGAAACTCCTGATTATTGATGATCTGGAACCTCCTTGATGAATCATGATCAACCCTTGATCAAATGATGAATTTTAATTCATATACTTGATGTTGGCAAAAAATCATGAAGTTTGACTTTGGTTTGACCACAGTTGACCTCAGTTTGACTTTTTAACTGCATTGACTGATTTTGACTTATCTGATCATCTGACTGAGCAAACTTTTGAGAAAAGTCTTGAAACTTGACATGGGGGTTCTTATACACATATAAGATGTTATGAAACTCACTTGAGGTATTGGAAGTCCATTTAGCCTGATTAAAGTCAAAACCCTAGTTATGGATGCCCTGCTTAGGAGGTGCATTGTCTGAGGGAATTGTCAACTTCTTTGACCAATTGTGAACTATGTGAACCTTGTGAATCTTCATAAAATGTCTTGTGACACCCATGGGAAGTATTGTGAAGCTTGTGAACCTTATGAACCTCATGAAGTGACTTTGTAGACCTCATGACCCTCAGGGAAGCTTTGTAATCATTATGGATCTTGTGAACCTTGTGAACCTTCAAGAAGCAACCTATGGACTTCATGAACCTCATGAAAGGTCTTGTAGATGTTGAGAAGTTTGTGAACCTTGTGAACCTTCAAGAAGCAACCTATGGACTTCATGAACCTCATGAAAGGTATTGAAAGCACTGTGGGCCTTGTGAACCTTGTGAACCTTCATAAAGTAGCTTGTGGACTTTATGAACTTCATGAAAGGTTATGCAAGTTGTTGGAGAACTTGTGAACCTTGTGAATCTTCTTAGAACACAAAGTCTTGTATTGTGAGGGCAAATTTTGGGGTGCAACAGCTGCCCCTGTTCAATTTTCTGAAACCTGAGGGGTTAGATTGGTATATTTGCCAGTCGTAACCTGGAAGGTTGAAGGGGATTGAACACAAAAGCCCAAAAATTTGCACTCACCAGTGCATGGAGTGATATTGATGGTTGGTTGAACATGATTGAGTGGGCTTAAAGATGCCACTAGGGGAAAGTTCTTCAGTAGTATAATGAGAACTGTCAGGAGTCTGGAGTAATACTGATGTAACAGCATGTCTTCATGAGGATAGAGCAATCAATAATGATAACCCTAAAGCAGTCTTGAAGTGATAAATCTGACCTCAGGAGGATAGAGCAATCAATAGCTCTAAAGCAGTCTTGAAGTAATAATGGCTTCAGGAGGATAGAGCAATCAATAGCTCTAAAGCAGTCTTGAAGTAATAGTGGCTTCAGGAGGATAGAGCAATCAATAGCTCTAAAGCAGTCTTGAAGTAATGGAATGGCTTCAGGAGGATAGAGCAATCAACAGCTCTAAAGCAGTCTTGAAGTAATGATTTCAGGAGGATAGAGCAATGAATAGCTCTAAAGCAGTCTTGAAATAATAACGTGATATGTCTTCAGGAGGATAGAGCAATCAATAGCTCTAAAGCAGTCTTGAAGTAATGATTTCAGGAGGATAGAGCAATGAATACTCTAAAGCAGTCTTGAAATAATAATGTAATTTCAGGAGGATAGAGCAATGAATACTCTAAAGCAGTCTTGAAATAATAATGATGGTTTCAGGAGGATAGAGCAATCAGTAGCTCTAAAGCAGTCTTGAAGTCATGAGATGTTATCAGGAGGATAAAGTAACCCTGAAGTTACAATAAAGCAGTCCCAAAGTAATAAGAAGCTCATCAGGAGGATAAAGTAACCCTGAGGTTACAATAAAGCAGTCCCAAAGATCATAAGCTTGTTTGTTGGATAATTAACCTGAAAACAAGGTAGCATTCTGTATAATAACATTAGTTTATGCTTTATGTATGCATGTATGATATGACGCACTTGGGTAATGTACTATGTATCTATGTATATGTATGTTATGGTATGATATAAATGATGTATGTATGATATGATACAGCCGGAAGCGTCTGGATATCTTCGTATAACAACGGCTGGCCAGGGAAAATAAATCCCGATTGTTGAAGAATATATAACCCTCCGTCTGCTGGGGATAACAGGGTATAGATAACCTCCCTTTTTCGTTTGATAGTAGGATAAGTATAACATCCCGTCTTCGTTCGTCGTACCCTTATTGGAAAGTAATTTCCCGTATATCCGTATGAGGATAAAAGAGATGGATATAAATTCCAGGGGAGATTAGACTCTGTGAAGATGGATTAGTCCTACTGAGGGTTTGTAACTGTCTTGTAAAGGTGAACCGGCGAAGCTTCGTTGAAATCCTTCCCTCGTTCGTCCTTAGTAAATACTATTACTGCATTTTCATGCATTTCTGGTAAACATCAATCATATTCAAAGGCATACATACATTCAAACACAATCAATGGACGTTTCGCTTATGTAAATAGGGTAAAAGTAAATCTGGATTCAAAAGATGGAATTTATTTATATCAAAAAGTGACCCATACACGAGTAAGTTTGTACAAGGAAACATAAACCCTAGTAAGAGGATTTTGTCATGAAGTTTTACAAAAGAGAATCAGCTATGTGAGAAACAATCCTATTGAGTTTCAATTCTACTATTGCCACTCAAGTATCTCATCTTCTTGCTGTTGAGACGGAAACGATTGGATAGAGCTTTATCTGTTCGAGCTTGAGTAAGTAGTACACCTGGTTGCAGTTTCATGAGTGATCCAAACGAGACATAGTCATACGCTTTAATCCCTAACTTTTGCCTGGATTGCCCTTTCAGGTTTTCAATCCACCGGGATACCCTTTTTTGCCCAAGCCGCCTTTTCAGGTTTTCGACTTGCCGGGTGTACATCTTTTTATATATATCCCTAATTTTTGCCCAAACCCTTTTGGTTTGCCGAGATGCCCTTATTTTTGCCTAGGCCAGTCAACCTAGCGGGTCTCTTTTTATGCGTAGTATTTTTTAACTATGTCTGCGTTTACAGGCTGTGGGATGTCTTCACCATCCATTGTAGTTAGTATCATGGCACCTCCTGAGAATACTGTCTTGACTACAAATGGTCCTTCATATGTCGGAGTCCACTTGCCCCTAGGATCACCCCGTGGTAATATGATACGCTTGATTACCAAGTCACCAGCCTGATATACCTTTGGCTTAACCTTCTTGTTAAAAGCTTTGATCATTCGCTTTTGGTACATCTGGCCATGACAAACTGCTGCTAACCTCTTCTCATCAATCAAATTTATCTGGTCCAGTCGAGTCTGAATCCACTCATCTTCATTCAAGCCTGCATCCTTCATAATTCTCAAGGAGGGGATCTGAACTTCAATGGGCAGAACTGCTTCCATACCATAGACTAAGGAGAATGGGGTTGCCCCTGTTGAAGTACGTATTGTAGTACGATAACCATGAAGAGCAAATGGTAACATCTCATGCCAATCCTTGTAAGTAACAGTCATCTTCTGTACAATCTTCTTAATGTTCTTATTGGCAGCTTCAACTGCCCCATTCATCTTTGGACGATATGGAGAAGAGTTGTGATGCTTAATCTTGAACTGCATGTAGAGATCAGTAATCATAGTGTTGTTCAGATTAGAGCCATTGTCAGTGATAATCCTCTCAGGGATGCCATACCTACATATGAGATTATTCTTAATGAACCGAGCCACAACATTCTTGGTAACAGATGCAAATGAAGCTGCCTCTACCCACTTCGTAAAGTAATCAATAGCAACCAGGATGAAAGGATGCCCATTAGAAGCAGTAGGCTTGATCTCACCAATCATATCAATGCCCCACATGGCAAAGGGCCAAGGAGCAGTCAACACATTCAAGGGTGATGGAGGTACATGAACTTTATCAGCATAGATTTGACACTTGTGACAAGTTCTGGAGTGTTGATAGCAATCAGCTTCCATGGTAGACCAATAGTAACCTGCTCTCAATATCTTCTTTGCCATAGTATGACCACTAGAATGAGTGCCAAAGGTCCCATCATGCATCTCTTCCATAATCTCCGTTGCTTACTTCTTATCCACACAACGAAGCATAATTGAATCATGATTACGCTTGTAGAGAATGCCATTACTCAGAAAGAACTTAGCAGAAAACCTTCTCAGGAACTTCCTATTTTTGACAGATGTCCCTTCAGGGAATTCCTGAGCTTCAAGATATCTTTTCACTTCATAGAACCAAGGCTTCTCCTCTGTCCCTTCAGTGTCAATCTCATTGCAGTATGCAGGCTTCTCAAATCTATCAATGGTAATCTTGGGAGCTTCATCATCCCAACTGATCTCAAACATAGATGCCATGGTGGCCAAAGCATCTGCCAACTGATTCTCTCTTCGTGGAATATGCTCAAAGGTAATCTCTTGGAAATGTGGGATCAGAGACAAAACATGCTCTCTGTAAGGAATGAGATTATCATGCTTGGTATCCCAATCTCCTTTAATCTGACTTACTACCAGGGCTGAATCTCCATACACATCAAGGAACTGAATCTTCATATCAATAGCGACTTGAATACCCATGATACATGCCTCATACTCAGCCATGTTATTGGTACAATAGAAACAAAGTCTGGCAGTAATCGGGGTATGACAACCTTCAGGGGAACTAATCACAACACCAACACCATTACCATGTGCATTTGAGGCACCATCAAAAACCATAGTCCATCGGGATCCTTGTTCAGGTCCGTCATATTGTCCAGGTTCTTTGGTAACAGCCATAATGTCTTCATCAGGGAACTCAAAGTTCATTGACTGATAATCATCCACTGCCTGATGAGCCAAATGATCAGCAACAACACTTCCCTTAATGGCCTTCTGAGTAGTATACTGTATGTCATATTCTGTCAAGATCATTTGCCATCTTGCAATTCTTCCGGAGAGAGCAGGTTTCTCAAATATGTACTTGATTGGATCCATTTTTGAAATCAACAAGGTAGTATGGGTCAACATATACTGTCTTAGTCGGCGAGCAACCCATGCCAAAGCGCAGCAAGTTTTCTCGAGCAGTGAGTATCTTGTTTCACAGTCAGTAAACTTTTTGCTAAGGTAGTATATTGCCTGCTCTTTTCGACCAGACTCGTCATGTTGCCCCAATACACACCCCATTGAGTTGTCTAATACTGTTAAATACATAATCAAGGGTCTTCCATCAACTGGTGGCATCAAAATTGGTGGCTCTAGCAGATATCTTTTGATTTCATCAAAGGCAGTCTGGCACTCATCATTCCATTCCATCACCTGATCTTTCTTCAACAACTTGAAGATTGGCTCACAGATGGTAGTTAACTGGGAAATAAATCTTGCAATGTAGTTCAATCGTCCCAAGAAACCTCTAACCTCCTTCTCAGTACGGGGAGCTGGCATCTCTCGTATAGCTTTCACTTTTGCAAGATCTACTTCAATACCTTTTCCACTGACAATGAAACCCAAGAGTTTTCCAGATCTAACTCCAAAAGTACACTTGTTTGGGTTCAATCTCAACTTGTATTTCTTCAACCTCTCAAACAACTTGTGCAGATGATCAAGATGTTGCTCTTCATTCTGAGATCTGGCTATCATATCATCCACATATACCTCTATCTCATGATGAATCATATCATGAAACAAAGCCACCATAGCACGCTGATATGTTGCCCCTGCATTCTTCAAACCAAATGGCATTACCTTATAGCAAAAGGTGCCCCACTGTGTCACAAATGTTGTCTTCTCCATATCTTCAGGTGCCATCTTGATTTGATTGTAACCAGAGAAACCATCCATAAAAGAGAATACCTTATGCTGAGCAGTGTTGTCTACCAGAATATCAATATGAGGAAGTGGAAAGTCGTCTTTAGGGCTAGCCTTGTTCAGATCTCTGTAGTCTACACACATACGTACCTTACCATCTTTCTTAGGAACTGGTACCACATTTGCAACCCACTGAGGATAAGAAGTTACTGCCAAGAACCCTGCATTGAACTGTTTCATTACCTCTGCTTTGATCTTTTCTGACATTTCAGGACGCATACGACGAACCTTCTGCTTCTTTGGACGACAATCTTCTTTCACTGGCAAACGGTGAACCACCATGTCTGTATCCAACCCTGGCATATCTTCATAAGACCAAGCAAAGATCTCCACATAGTCACGTAACATCTGAATCAACCTGCTCTTGACACTATCCTCTAAATCAGCCCCTACCTTGACCTCTTTTCTGTTTTCTTCAGTTCCCAGATTCACAACTTCGACTGGCTCTTCATGTGGCTGTATAGCTTTCTCTTCTTGTTGTAACAACCTAGCAAGCTCTACAGGTATTTCACAATCGTCCTCATTTCCGTCTTCAGTTTGATAGATCGGATTCTCGAAATCATAATTGGAAATAGTAGAACTGTTATCAACAGGATCCAGAGTGGATGAGGATCTGCATTTTAGTGATGTGGGTGTGTGTAAGAACACATAGCTGATAAAGCAAAAATAAAAGAAAAAGAAAGACAAGGAACACAATATTTACGAAAACGAAACGTCCACTGATTTTATTGAATGAAGTATGCAAATGAAATGACATCCCGTAACAAGCATACCATTGTGCCCCGGGTAAGACACATGGCTTGAAAGTTTTATTGTTCCAGAAATTACAAAAAAAACATAACACAGTAATAGTATTTACTCCTGACTAAAGGAGATAGGGATAACATCTTCAGCTTTCCAATTATTGAGCCCAGCATCCATAGTAGGAAAAATCCATGCATCCAAGTTGTAGTCTTCATCTTGATCTCCCACAGCATTAATCACCCCTTGATTGGTGATACGAGCAGCACGAGCACGACGAACAGCCTTCTGGGACTCTGCAGTGAAACCCAAACCAAACTTATCAGACTTGTATGGAATATCAGGAAGCTGACCCCAAATAGTACAACCACTTTTATCCACCACAGCTCTGGCATCATTGAGGGAGGCCATTGCCATTGTTGGAGATTTTCTGATGACCATAGGAACCTTCTTCACAGCAGGAGGAGTCACACAATCATTAACAGCCCAGGGAACCACTTCAAATGACTGACATGGAGTTTCAATGTATTCACCTTCCATTTCCAGATACTTGAAAGTGTTTACATGGCTGACAAAGTATTCTTCCTCTCCAAAGACAGTAACAACTTTTCCATTCACCGGATATCTCAACTTTTGATGTAATGTGGAGGTCACAGCACCTGCCCCATGGATCCAGGGACGACCAAGCAGACATGAGTACGAAGGACGAATATCCATCACATAGAATGTAGCAGTAAACACCTGAGAGCCAACCTTGATTGGAAGATCAATTTCCCCATGCACTATTCTTTTAGATCCATCAAAAGCCTTTACCACAATATTACTGGGCTTCAATACCGTATCTTCAGGACTCAGCTTGTTCAGGACTTCTTTAGGCAACACATTCAGAGAGGAACCATTGTCTATCAGCACATGAGACAGGGTAGTGCCCCTGCATTCAAATGAAATATGCAGGGCCCTGTTATGATCTCTCTTGGCAGGGGTCAAATCAGCATCAGAAAACCCTAACCCATTGTCATAGGTCAGGTGGGCAACACAATTCTCAAACTGGTCAACAGAAATTGCACTGGGTACATGAGCCATCTTCAGAAACTTGATCAATGACTTGGCATGAGCCTCAGAACATAATAATAGGGAGAGCATAGAAATCTTTGAGGGAGTATGCCCCAACTGATCAACAATGTCGTAATCACTCTTGCGAATGATTTTCAATACTTCTTCCATCTGCTTAGAGAGATCATCAGCAGCTGGCACATCAGTAGATACAGGCTCAATAACAGGACCCTTGCCCCGAGCATCAGTGGTGGAAGTAGCAGCAGGAGTAACTGCACTCTTAGAAGTAACTGGAGGAGAGAAGACTCTTCCACTACGAGTGATCTTGCTAGATCCAGCAATATTATCAATGTCAACAGGCACATCAGGTAAAGGCTCTTGCTTAACACCATGGATGTAAACGTCAGACCCATAGTGCCAAGGTACAGCTTTGTCAGATGTATAAGGAATAGGACCAGGAGTGGTAATGATCAGAGGAGCCACTCTGGCTTCAGCAACAATTTTCACAGGACCTTCAGCAGTAATCTTGATTGGGCCCTGATGAGTGATTTTAATGGGACCCTTTGAAGTGATTCTCACTGGTGCTTTGTCAACCATATCAACCTCTTCAATCTTCTTACCCTGAGTCAGATGATCTACCATACTTTCTACAGATGCTGGTCTTCTTTCAAACACTATAGTATACTTATCCATGAGACGTTGAATCCCATCTCTCAAAATGAAGCAACTATCCGGCTTATAGGTACAATACAAACAATCTTCACGACAACCTGGAAAGATCCCAGCTTGTACTAACCTCTTTTTGATAACAGACAATGGTGTGCTCAACTCCATAACCGAATAGACATGCAGATCTTCATCAATATCTTCATCAATGGCGTTGACAGTCTTCTCGTGATTTGGCATTGGAGCTGTAATCACATTTGGAGTACCTGGTGGATCAAACTCAATTTCTCCAGCATCAATCATATCTTGAATTTTGTTCTTCAAGACCCAGCAGTTATTAGTATCATGTCCTGGACAGTTTGAATGATATGCACATCGTGCATTGGGATTGTACTTGGGAGATGTAACATTGGGATTCTGAGGAGCCTCCCTCAGGGTAATAAGTTCAGCCTTCAACAAATGTTGTAATGCCTGAGCCATTGACATGTTGATCTTCGTGAACTGTCTTCTAGCCCTCTGTTGGTTGCCCTGAGGCTGCTCTGTTGTTGCAGGAGTTGGATTTGAAATATGAACTACACTCACAGACTGATGTCTTCTGTTACGATCAGGCTGACCATAAACAGCATTAGATTCTTTCTTCCCAGTGGGAGGCTTCTTTGCAGCACCTGATGAAGAAGTGCCCACTTGGATCTTACCACTCTTGATACCATTCTCTACTCGCTCTCCTGTCATGATCAACTCAGTGAAGCCAGATGATGAGCTTCCAATGAGATGACTGTAAAACAGACCATTCAGCGTACACATGAACATATCAACCAATTCCCTATCAGTCAAAGGGGGTTGAACTCTTCCAGCTAAGTCTCTCCACTTCTGAGCATACTCCTTAAAGCTTTCTTTGGCACCCATAGACATGCTTTGAAGCTGCATGCGAGTGGGGGCTAAGTCAGCATTGTATTGGTACTGTCTATAAAACGCTTCAGCAAGATCATTCCAGTCTCTGATGTTGACACTCTCCAACTGATAATACCACTCTAACTGAGCTCCAGATAAACTCTCTTGAAAGAAATGGATCCATAACTTTTTATCAGCAGTGTGGGGTTGAATTCTTCTGACATAAGACCTCAGATGCAATTTGGGACAAGAGACCCCATCATAGACAACAAATGTAGGAACTTTGAAACCAATGGGTATCACAACCCCAGATATCAAACTCAAATCCTCAAAATCCAGCCCAGATGATTTCTGTAATTCCATAGCATCCATTCTATCCACCAGCATCTTGAATTTGTCTTCATTAGGCTCATGGTAATAATTAGCCTCAGAATCAGAGTCCCCCATAGTGTTGTGGAGACTGCCTCTCTCTTTCTCAGATTCCTCAGATTCATAGTCTTCAACCTCTTCCTTGGTCTTGACAGGACCTTTGAACCTTCTTCCCATGTTGAGCAACCCAGCAGACCTTCTAGTCTTCTTTGTCTTCTTGGCCAGCAGTGCCTTCAAATCATCTTGCCCCTTGGATAGGTTCAAGATCAGCTCTTGGAACTGTGCATTCTGTGCCTGAAGATCCTTAACTGATTGTTCAAGTGCCATTGCTGAAATAAACAGCGAGAAGATGAGAAACCTGTGCACAATTACAAATCTGTGATGCAATGAAATGATATGGTAATGTATATGCAATGTTTTCAAGGACCGTAGGATTTAAATTTGCTTAAACAACCAAGAAAGCAATTTTTTATTAGTAATAACTTTGTTTTGCCTTTAAGGCTTACAAAAAATGAAAGTGAAATAAGTACAAAAGATGGGGTTTTAAGTCTCCCATGGACGTTTCCTCTTTGTGTTGAGGTATGAGTTGAGGTTTCGTTCCTCGTGAAGTTGCTTTGTTAGTTCCAGAATCTTTTCTTGGCTTGCTTTGTAATGACCCTCGAAAGTATCCCTTTGCTCCTTCAGTTGGATCCATGATCTCTGCAAGTCTTCCTTATCAGTAGGCATGTCTGGGTGAAGGATGGTATAAGCTGTGTCTCCTTCAGCAACAGGTTCCATGGTAACTGGTAGGACGGCAGGATATGGCATCATGAGTGTCTGAGCACGAGATCGTACCCATCTGAGATAAGCCTCCATAGGAATAGTGTACTTAGGCTCCAGTGTCTTGCTGTCAATCCTGTTTACCTTTCCCCAAGCTCGGATGAATCTCTGACGGTAACCCTGAAGATCGTTGTCGTAATCAAACACAATGCCCTGAATCAACATGTCATGTGGACCGTCACTTCGGGCGTAACCAAACTGTCGTAAAGCTAGAGAGGGGTTGTAGGTGATGCCTCCTCTTATGCCTAGAAGTGGCACATTAGGAAACTCCCCACAACGGTCAATGATGGTGACATTCTCCATAGATCTGGAGCACCAATGAATGTCTGAGTGAGATAGTGACATGATCCTCTTGGACCATCTGAACCCTTGCTCATTCTTCATTACTGAGCGAGGAAGGTGAGAAATAAACCACCTAGAGAGCAAAGGTATGCAGCACATCAAAGTTCCTCTTGCCCTTGTAGTACGGGTGTGAAGAGAATGTAGGATGTCTCCAAGCAATGTAGGCACTGGATTGTGACTCAGGAAAATGTTGATGGCATGAACATCTATGAACTGATCTGGATTGGGGAACAACACTAAGCCATATATCAGCAAGGCTAAGATCTCCTCAAAAGCATCATAGCTCATGGCCTTCAAGAACATTTGAGCTTTATCCATTAATACCTTGGCAAGAATACCCTTGACTCCGCTTCTCGTCTCTAGAACAATGTCAGACTTCTTCAGATGTAGAGCTGCAGCAATAACTTCAGGTTTAAGCTCCTTCTCCAAACCTGTGAATGGTTTCTGATCAAGAACAGGGATACCCAGAAGTTTAGAGAACTCCTCCATGGTTGGAACTAACTGATAATCAGGAAATGTAAAGCAATGGTGCTTAGGGTCAAAGAACTGAAACAGCACACTCATCATGTCTTCACTGAACCCTGAAGTGACTAGATCCAATAGGTGACCATGTCTCTGGACGAACTGGGAATGATCAGACACTTGGGAAACCAACTCTTTGAGCTTGGGAGGTATCCCTACAAAGTTGATCCTGATGGTGTTTCTACGAGCAGAAGCCATGACCTGCAACAAAGAACAAAAATAAATCCCTTGGTCCTTGAAATGGTTAGGGAAAATGATATGCTCATGATGCATGATGATGTCATGATGTTATGTTCAATCACAAACATGTGGCACACACAAACAAGTCACACAATTGCCCTAGGTTTAAAGGCTTGCATGAGGTTTAAAGGTAAGTACCCTCCCCTGAAGTTAGATGGTTCATCCTGTCCTACAAAAGTAACCGGGTTCTAAGGGATCTCAATATCATTGATCCTTCACAAGGGTGGTTGATCAGAAGGCAACTTACTTGCCAACCAAAACCCTCCAAGTTTAAGATCTCAATGAGCGTAGCATCGAGTGTCAACCAACTTCAGTCTGCACCAAAGCCGGTTACCTCACTACTTTCTAAAGGCCAAGATGAGTTAACTAGGGTTCTAAAAGTCAGTTAGTGCATTGACAACATATGGCAGCCTCAATATTATCCTCAACTTGACTTAAGGAATATAAGCACCAACCACGAAGTCGCACTAACTATGGCCACCAGATCAACCGTATCGATATACGTCGTACAGTTTCCTTGGTCTATTGCCATTTACCTAAGGTACACTAGGTCCGGGTTAGGACCTTTCACACATGAGAGCACCCCAACAAGTAATATAAAACAAACAAGGCAAACAATTTAAAGTGATCTTTAATTCCTAAGGGTACCCCTCTTAAATAGATCCCCAGCAGAGTCGCCAGTTCTGTAACCCGGTGAACTGACTTTAAACAATGTTGCGGATAGCAAGAGTCGCCACCGACTTTTATTTTATCCATAAGGAAAGGTTATAAAAGAACAGGAAAGACCTTAGAGAATATTTTGGGTCCGGGGGGTAGGTTATGAAAAGGGAAGGTATTAGCATCCTTTTCATCCATGGTTATCCATGGGCTCTTAGGTACTTAAGCTCACTTTTGAATTGTTTTGAAATTGTAGTGTGTGAATAGAAAATTTTCAGAATAGTTAATAAATAATCCATGTAAGGATGTGTTAAGAACTTGTTTGAAAACTTGTTGAAAATTTGTTTAAGTGTGAAACAGTTTTGAAGTGAGCAAGCACCTAGGAGTAACCTACCCTAATGTTTAAAGGTCTTTCTTATTCTTTATTCTTTCCTTTAGTAAGACTATCCCTACTATAATGGAGTAGGTAGTCCTTACTTTGGATGTTAAGGGACATGTGAGGGACAATTTGACTTTGAAGGCCATTGTGGGATGTAATAAGCACATATAAGGGACCATCATCATTTTTCGAAAGGGACTCGATTCGTAAAGGCAACCATAAGGGACTTTGATGATTTTTCTATTTGAGGGACTTGCTTTATACACCCCACTTAACCATTATTCGTAGGCAACTTGAGGGATATCCTTAGGAAGTGAGACGGCGATTAAAATCGACTTACGTGTGTGACGTGTTTATTTCAATTATCTTTATTTAAAAGTGATCTAAATTTATTTTAATATTACATACATGTTGTTACACTCCCTAATTACTAACCATAATAATAATTAAATAATTAAACAACTTTACATCCAAGAAACAATTACAAAATAATAAGCAAAATAATTAAATAGCAAAGATAAATAAAATATAAATAAGCAATAATAAATAATAAAGAGGGTTAGTAAGCAATATTTAACAAAATAATAAGCATGATTAGAATATAAATGGGTTAGTAAATAAGAATAAACAAAATTAATCCAAATATTATAATAATAAGAAATTAATAATTTTTTAATATAATCAACTAAAAAAACAAATATGAATAAACAATTGTTTTAATTTACAAATTATTAAATTATATTTTAATCATGAAGTTACTACAAAAAATCTAATTATTATAAGCACAATTATTTATAAACTAAAGTTATGTAAAAAAAATGTTTATAAGTATATTTACAAAAATTTGTAAGAATTATAGTAAACATACATATATAATAATTATATTAGAAAATAACATTAAAAAAAAAAATAGGATTAGATTTGTATTAAAAAATATTTTTAGAGTTTTATGAAATTAGGGTTTATATGAGAAATAAATTTTTAGGGTTTATATAAAAAAAATAGGATTTAGTTATATACAAAAATTTTCTAATTTATACATATTACAATTTAGACATAAAATATAGAAACAAAATTTGTGAAAAAAAAAACATATTTTTTAAAATTAAAGAAAACAGACATATTTTATTATTATTTATTTATTATTGAGAAATATACATAATATATTTAATTTTTAATATTATAATATTTAAATCAAATAAAAGGAAAGAAAAAAAAGTGGAAACTTACCTGGCTGGGGTTTGAACCCAGGCCAGCTTGATTTCCAGGAAGCACAACAACCATCAGGCTAGCCCATGCGCAGGCAGCATTGAGGAGAAGAGAATTCGTTTTGTTCCTTGTAATGCAAAAATCCAGAAAAATCAAAAAAAAACCAAAAGGCCTGGGACAGGGATTGAACCCAGGACCTTATGTATGCAAGTTAGTACGCGCTACCGCCTGGCTGGGAGAGCCTATCTGATAATACATTAACCACAATATAATATATATAATACATAATAATTAAATTGGTAAAACAAGCAAAAGTGATGGAACCAGGATTCGAACCCAGGTTCATAAACAACCTACACGCACATGCACCTTTCCACCAGGCCAAGCATACAATTGTGAAATATATCCAGGAACAATTCATATTATTTTTTTAATAGAATTTGAATTTGAAAACAGGCGCGAACTGGCCTTCTTCTTCCTCCCATTACCTGCGAATTTTGCAACGTTTTCTCCTACGAATATTGTTACGAGTTCTTCCACCCTGCGAAACACAAACTTCATCCAAACGGCAAAATTTCACAAAATTGATTGCACCATTGTATTGCTACTGAGTTTTTCAATCGTCCTATGTTTTTCAAATCCATTTATCATTTGAAAATCGTGAAACCCTAAAGAGGGCCGAAAACCCTAATCATGGTGAATTCTTGTTCCTGCAATGAAAATCCAATTGAACCACCCAGAATCGTTCTAGAGTTCATTCTAAACATCATACAACAATCAAAAACAGTTTAAACATGATAAATCAATGGATTCGAAAACAAAATATTCAAGGTCAAGATGAACTCGGGTTGAGCAATTGGGTGTGTATATGATGCATATGGATGATGATTTATGATCAGAAGAGTCCAAGGAAGCTTGCTATGTCTTCCAAATACCTTGCAATGCTCTGAATTTGAGAACCCGAATATGACTTTTTGAAATATTTTTGTGCTTTTGATCTTACCTTTAGGCTGCTGCAAATTCGTGTCTAGGGTTATGTTTGTGCTTAGTATATATGTGTGATGGATTTAGGTCAGAAACATTGATGTGTTGTGTGGATATTTGATCCAAAAAATATTCAAAAAGATCAAGTGTTAAAAGTCAAATATTTGTGCATCATGACTTGCTATTTTGGGACAATTCACATGATTCTTTTCTCTTTTGACTCTAATCACCCTTTAAGACTTTCTAGATTCAATCACAACAATATATCTTCATGTTTAATATTTTATTTAAATTTAAAATGATTTAAAATGTAATAAATCATAATAAATTAATTAAATAAAATAAAAAATATGAAAATATCATGGAAATTTCGTGCATGTTATTATTGTATGGGTTGGGTCACAATTTGGCCAGCCCATTTGGAGAAAATTGCTTTTAAGCCCCCTTTTTCAATATAAATCATCACAAAATTGTCCAACTTTGCAAGGACACATCTCCCTCAATTTTAAAGGTATGAGGGTGTTCTTGGACTTTTTGGAAAGCTTGAAGAGTCCTCTAAACAACCCCATTGGTTTCAGGTCCATATCATTTACCAATCTCAAGTTATGCCCTTTTGAAGTTGTTGACTTTTTGTTGACTTTTGAAATGACCTATAATGTCTTAGATCATATCTTTCAAATGAAGCATTTTTGGGCTTAACCTTCAACATAAAAGTTGTAGAGAATTCAATTTCCTTCAAAATGAGCTTTGGATGGAGACTTGGTGATGAAGCATGTGAAAGTTATGGCTGGTCAAAGTTCAGTTGACTTTTACTGAGGAAACCCTAATTTAGAAACTCCTGATTATTGATGATCTGGAACCTCCTTGATGAATCATGATCAACCCTTGATCAAATGATGAATTTTAATTCATATACTTGATGTTGGCAAAAAATCATGAAGTTTGACTTTGGTTTGACCACAGTTGACCTCAGTTTGACTTTTTAACTGCATTGACTGATTTTGACTTATCTGATCATCTGACTGAGCAAACTTTTGAGAAAAGTCTTGAAACTTGACATGGGGGTTCTTATACACATATAAGATGTTATGAAACTCACTTGAGGTATTGGAAGTCCATTTAGCCTGATTAAAGTCAAAACCCTAGTTATGGATGCCCTGCTTAGGAGGTGCATTGTCTGAGGGAATTGTCAACTTCTTTGACCAATTGTGAACTATGTGAACCTTGTGAATCTTCATAAAATGTCTTGTGACACCCATGGGAAGTATTGTGAAGCTTGTGAACCTTATGAACCTCATGAAGTGACTTTGTAGACCTCATGACCCTCAGGGAAGCTTTGTAATCATTATGGATCTTGTGAACCTTGTGAACCTTCAAGAAGCAACCTATGGACTTCATGAACCTCATGAAAGGTCTTGTAGATGTTGAGAAGTTTGTGAACCTTGTGAACCTTCAAGAAGCAACCTATGGACTTCATGAACCTCATGAAAGGTATTGAAAGCACTGTGGGCCTTGTGAACCTTGTGAACCTTCATAAAGTAGCTTGTGGACTTTATGAACTTCATGAAAGGTTATGCAAGTTGTTGGAGAACTTGTGAACCTTGTGAATCTTCTTAGAACACAAAGTCTTGTATTGTGAGGGCAAATTTTGGGGTGCAACATAGAGAAGCTAGCCTCTTCTCATCCATTAAACTCAGCTGGTTCAACCTGTCTTTCACCCATTCTGCCTCGTCTAGTTGGACATCTCGTAACACTCTCAGAGAAGGAATCTCGACTTCCAGTGGTAGCAATGCTTCCATTCCATATACCAACGAGAACGGGGTTGCCCCGGTTGATGTGCGTACCGTCGTACGATAACCGTGCAAAGCGAAGGGTAGCATCTCATGCCAATCCTTATAGGTCACTACCATCTTCTGAACAATCTTCTTTATATTCTTATTGGCCGCTTCAACAGCGCCATTCATCTTGGGTCGGTAAGGGGAGGAGTTGTGATGCTCGATCTTGAAATTCTGACAGAGCTCCTTCATCATTTTGTTGTTCAGGTTTGAACCGTTGCCAGTGATTATCTGCTCGGGGATTCCATATCTGCAAATGATATCTCTCTTGATGAATCTGGCTACCACCTGCTTAGTCACATTTGTGTAAGATGCCGCTTCCACCCACTTGGTGAAATAATCGATTGCTACTAGAATGAACTGATGTCCATTGGAAGCCGTCGGCTCGATCTTTCCAATCATATTGATTCCCCACATCGAGAATGGCCATGGCGATGACATCACATTCAGAGGACTCGGAGGCACATGGATCTTATCAGCATAGATTTGGCACTTATGGCACTTCCTCGCAAACTTGAAACAATCAGTTTCCATAGTCAGCCAAAAATAACCTGCCCGCAGCATCTTCCTCGTCATAGCATGCCCACCAGCATGCGTACCAAATGTACCTTCATGTATTTCCTCCATGAGCAGCTTTGCCTCTTTTTCGTCTATACAACGCAGCAGCACCAAGTCGTGATTTCTTCTGTATAAGACGCCGTCCGGATTCAGATAGAAATTACCCGCCAACCTCTTGAGAGTCTTCTGATCGTGACTGGATGCCCCAGCCGGATACTCTTTATTCTTCAGGAAATTAAGGATATCGAAATACCACGGTTTATCGTCAGATGCTTCGTCAATAGCAAATACGAAGGCAGGTCTGTCAAGCCGGGAGATAACAATTCTGGGAGCCTCGTTCCAGAAGTTGACTTTGTACATGGAAGATAAAGTGGCCAGGGCGTCAACCATCTGATTCTCTGCTCGCGGTACATGATGCAATTCAACCTTGTCAAAGAAGGGCAACAATCTCCTTGCGTAGTTCATGTAAGGTATCAAATTGGGCTGACGTGTCTCCCATTCCCCTTTGATTTGATTCACCACCAGAGCTGAGTCTCCGTATACATCCAGATTTTTGATTCGCAAATCAATGGCTTCTTCAAGCCCTATGATACAAGCTTCGTATTCGGCTTCATTATTGGTAACGGGAAAGGTCAATCGAGTGGTAAACGGGATGTGCGACCCGTGTGGAGTAGTGATGATTGCCCCTATTCCGCTACCGTAGGCGTTTACAGCTCCGTCAAAGATCAACTTCCATTTGGAGCCCACTTCTGGTCCTTCGTCTGGCAACGGCTCTTCACAATCTTTCATCTTTAGGTACATGATATCCTCGTCAGGAAAATCAAACCTCATCGATTGGTAATCCTCAATAGGCTGCTCTACTAAGTACTCAGACAGTACACTCCCCTTTATAGCCTTCTGCGAGACATACTGGATGTCATATTCGGTCAAAACCATCTGCCAACGAGCAATTCTCCCCGATAATGCCTGCTTTTCGAATACATATTTGATAGAATCCATCTTCGAGATGAGCATGGTTGTATGATTCAGCATGTATTGCCTCAAACGCTTGGCGGCCCAGGCTAGCGCGCAACAAGTTTTTTCAAGCATTGAATATCGAGATTCACATTCGGTAAACTTCTTACTCAAGTAATATATTGCATGCTCTTTTCTTCCTGTCTCGTCGTGTTGACCGAGAAAACAACCCATAATTCCCTCAAGAACTGTCAAATACATAATCAAGGGTCTCCCTGCCACTGGGGGTATCAAAATAGGAGGCTCCTGCAAATACTGCTTTATTTTATCGAACGCCTTTTGACAATTTTCATTCCACGTTACAGCTTGGTCTTTTTTCAACAGCTTGAATAATGGTTCACACGTAGCCGTTAGGTGAGATGTGAACCGAGCGATGTAGTTCAACCTCCCTAAAAACCCGCGCACCTCTTTCTCTGTTCTAGGCGTCGACATCTCTTGAATGGCTTTTATTTTTTCAGGATCAACCTCTATTCCTTTTTCGCTCACGATAAACCCCAGCAGTTTACCCGATCTCACCCCGAAGGTGCACTTGTTAGGGTTCAGTCTCAGCCTGAACTTCCTAAGCCTTTTGAATAACTTCAGCAGATTCACCAAATGTTCGTCCTCCGTCTGGGATTTGGCAATCATATCATCGACATAAACCTCGATCTCCTTATGCATCATATCATGGAAAAGAGTCGTCATTGCACGCTGATACGTTGCCCCAACATTATTCAATCCGAAGGGCATCACTTTATACAAAATGTTCCCCACGGTGTTATGAAAGTAGTCTTCTCCATGTCCTCTGGCGCCATTTTAATCTGATTATAGCCCGAGAAGCCATCCATGAAGGAGAATACGGAGAATTGGGCAGTGTTGTCAACTAGCACATCAATGTGGGGAAGCGGAAAATCATCTTTCGGGCTCGCTTTATTCAAATCATAGTAATCTACGCACATTCTCACTTTACCATCTTTCTTGGGCACTGGTACAATGTTAGCGACCCATGAGAGATATTTTGTCACAGCTAGGAAACCTGCATCCCGTTGCTTTTGAACCTCCTCCTTAATTTTTACTGCCATATCAGGTCTAGTTCTGCGCAGCTTCTGCTTAACCGGCGGGCATTCTTCTTTTAACGGCAGACGGTGCACAACCATATCTGTATCAAGCCCAGGCATGTCTTCATACGACCAAGCGAACACATCACTATACTCTCTAAGCATTTCAACCAGTCTTCGCTTGATGTCACTCTGCAGCGCGGCTCCTATACGGATGTTCTTTTCAACCCCTTCCGACCCCAGGTTAATAATTTCGATGACCTCCTCATGAGGCAGAATGACACGATCTTCTTGCTTCACCAACCAAGACAATTCTTCGGGAACGTCGCCATCTTCAACAATCTCTTCTTCGGCCTGAAATACCGGGTGCTCAAAATCGAGACGAGTCATAGGCGGTTCAATGATGTCATCTGAAAATGTTATCCTGCAAAAGGAATGGTTAAATGCTTCAAAATGTGTATAAAGCGAATAACCACGTTGCCATTTTATTGTAAAAACACAAAACAGGAAAAACAGAGATCGCAATATTTGTACATGAAAAAACGCCTTTTATTTAATGATTAAACACGTAATGTTCATAACAACACAGCCCTAAGCAAATCATGATGCCTCGGGTAAGACACCAGATTGTTCAACAATTAAGAAAACAAAGTATTACTGTTTGGAAGTCACAGGAACAATCTCCTAAATAGACCAATTGCATAATCCTTGCCCTGGCACGCTCGGCTGAATCCAGGCGTCCATGTCGCAATCACTGTCTCCTTCCTCGGAATCTGAAGCAGCGTTGACGGCCTCGTGACACACTCCATTAGCGGTGATGGTTATCGGTCCTCTGAAACGGGGTGCCCTCACAGTAGGTGTTGATGACGACGGTTGATATCCCAGCCCAAATCGGTCCATCTTCACGGGAATATCCAACACCTTGCCGCAACCCTTTGTCTCACCAGTCTCTACTAGAGCTTGAGCTTCCTTATATGACGAGACGGCTACCTCTGACGCTTTACACGACCCGGGACCTTTGTCTTTGATGCGCAACCCTTCAAATGCCTGACAGGGTGTTTCATGAATCTCGCCGTCGACCTCTACATATTTGAATGATGACAGATGGCTGACCAATATATCTTCTTCTCCACAGACTGTGACCATGCTGTCCCCTACCATGTATTTCAACTTTTGATGCAAGGTAGATGTGACTTCCCCAGCACCATGGATCCAGGGTCGTCCGAGAAGGCAGCTGTATGCTGGCTGGATGTCCATAATATAAAATTCAGTCGCGAAAACCTCCGGCCCCACCTGTAGAGGTAATGTTATGGATCCAAAGACTGTCCTTCGTGTACCATCGAATGCCCTGACCACCAAGTCACTGGGCGTACATAGGATTCCTCTGACATCTAATTTCATCATCGCCTTCTTAGGCAGCACGTTCAAAGACGATCCAGTATCAACCAGCACGTGAGACATGACTGATCCTCTACACTCAACAGAGACGTGCAATGCCATATTATGCTCTCTCCCCTTCGGGGTCAAATCAAAGTCGGTAAAGCCCAAGCTATGGCCTGCGTTCACATGCGCCAACACCCCCTCCAGCTGATTCACAGAAACATCTTGGGGTACGAAGGAAGTATCCAGAACTTTCAACAATGCATTTCTGTGAGCTTCAGAACACAATAGCAACGACAGTATAGATATCTTTGACGGCGTCTGTTGAAGGTGCTCAACAATCTTATAATCACTTTTACGAATCAAGCGCATGAACTCTTCCACATCCTTCGATGCTGTTTCTTTTCCGTTTCCCTGCACCGGGACATTCTCATTCATCTTTCCTTTTCCCTTCGCCAGTCGCTCAGCCTCTACCTCAGGTGATATGAAGATTCTCCCACTTCTTGTCATACCTCCGGTACCGACAACGTTGTCTACAGTCTCAGCTGGCTGCTTATTAACATCAATTTTCACCCCATCATAGTATACTTCCAACCCATAAGTCCATGGGACTGCCTTAGTGCTCTCGTAAGGGATTGGTCCTGCCTTGGTGATAGTGATTGGCGGTCGCTTGGCCGGCGCCGTTATAGTTATCGTTTTTCGAGGAATCGTCACAGTAGCTACATCACTTTACTTGTCTGCTAATACCTCTACAGGTTCTTCAACTGCCGTTCGGTCGAACTGCAATGTGCCTCCATCTATTAAGGTCTGAATCCCCTTCTTCAATTCATCACAGCCCCCAGCTTGGGTCCAACACTCTAAACAATACTCGTCGCAACCTGGATACACACCACCTTGCAATAATCTGCTCTTTATCTCGCACAACGGCGTCTTTAGGTCGTCGACATTCATAATCAAATTCAAACCCTCCTCGGTTAAAATGGCGTTTGCCCCATGGTTGGGCATGGGCTTCTGCACTATGTTCGGACCCGCCTGTCCAAAATTGATAGCCTTACTATCCAATAGGTCCTGCACCACATGCTTGAACGCGTGGCAACCCTCTACATCGTGGCCAGGAGCCCCGGAGTGGAATTCACAGTGCCTGCTTGCATCGTAACCGTACGGAGGAGTGCCTGTTATTGGCGCCAGAGTTCTCTTTTCCACCAAGTTCAAACCCAGTAGTGTCTGTAGCAAATCTGCATACGTTGAAGGAGGCTTTTCAAACACCCTCCTTGGTTTGCCCCCAAGGAATCTGCGCTGGGCAGGTTGTGCCCCCTGTTGTAGTTGTTGTTGCTGTTGTTGTTGTTGAAATGGTTGTTGCTGAAACGGAATAGTAACGCTTGCCACCTGCTGCGGCTGATTGTACTGGTTTCGACCTCTGCCCCGGCCTCGGCCTCGGCCCCCAAACACCGCGCTTGCATCGCCTTGACGGCGCCCACCGAAAGCCCTTCTGTTACTGCCAGCTGAGGTGGATTCCTCATCTTGGAATCTTCCCTGTTTAATGTTGCTTTCAATCTTCTCTCCCATCAAGATTAAGTCTGAGAAACTGACCAAAGAAGTATGAAACAACTTGTCATAAAACATGCCAGTGAATGTTCCTATGAACATATCATTCATTTCTTTGTCCTCTAAAGGAGGATGAACCCGGGCAGCCATGTCGCGCCATCTCTGCGCATACTCTTTGAAGCTCTCGCCCTTCTTCTGGGACAACCCCTGCAATTGGACCCGGTTGGGTGCCAAGTCACTGTTGTACTTATAGTGAGCCACAAATGCCTCCGCCAGCTGTTTCCATGTCTTTATATGAGTTGGTTCCAATCCCATATACCACTCGAGGGAAGGACCATACAAGCTATCTTGAAAGAAATACATGAGCATCCTTTCATCGTTTGAGTACGCCGACATCCTTCTGTAATATGACCGCACGTGCACTTTTGGACAGGTGTCCCCCTTATATTTGTCGAATGTGGGAGCTTTGAATTTGATTGGCACCCTCAGACCAGGCACCAGACCCATTGTTGTCATATCTAAGCCAACAACACTTTGATTTACGACCCCCTTCGTCTGCTCCTCGAGCATCCTGATTCTCTGAGAGTCGTCGATAGGACCTTCGAAACCTCCACCGGAGAAAGCATCCTCTTGCTGATCTTCTTGCCACATACCATTCCCAGCTCCATATCCATCGTATCCATAGTTACAGCCAACTCTAGTCTGATTCATAACCGGGCCTCGCCCCCTGATACCGTGCCCCGGAGCGACTCCAGCAGGTCCAAAAGCCATTAACCCAGCGCCATTTCCATTTCCGAATCCTCCATAACCCTGATTAGTCATACCATATCCGTCCTGTCCGAAGCTTTGAGTGTTGAAGCCGTATTTCCCAGCATGATCAAACCCCCGGTCATTGAAGCCAAATCCAGTATTACCGAAGCCATTACCTCCCATGTTATCACCTAGGTTGACATCTCCGAGCCCAACGTTGTTGACGACAGTCTCGTTCCCAATCCCAACGTTACCGTTCCCGGCAGCAGCGCCGTTGTTCACATTGACAGCAGGCATGTTTACTACAGGTGGAGCCACTGGTGTGGGAGTACCATCCCCGTGAATAGTGTCGACTCGCACAGACTGATGATCCTCATTTCCCTGCCCAGCATTTCTGACCAACAGAGGCTGCACCAAAGCTTGCAAATTCTCCTGTCCTTTCGCAATGGTCTCCATTGTCTGCATGAAGAGCGCCAGCTTCTCATGCATGTCTTGCATTTCGTTCTGCATTTGATCCATGATTCTTCGGCAGTTGGTACGAGTGGAGTATCGGTGCGGGCGCTGATCTTCAATCCTGAAAAGACCTGGTACAGTGCAAGAAATGAGATACCATTCAATAATCACCTGTAATGCAATATGAATGTGAATGCAATGCAATATGTGTCTGTGCATTAGGGAATATCATTCCCCGATTCTAGTGCAAATGTGCCAGTGCGGTGACAGTGCTAGCAATACGGTGATCGGAGCCGAATCATAGAAAACCTCATATATTGCAGAGAAAACCATTAAGCCAAGATTACTATATCGCTGAGTGTACAATAAGAAGGCATGACCTCAACCAACAATCCTGGTGATGGTCAGCGCTATGCAAATAAAGCATACATATTAATACATGAAACGATCAAGTACTCCCATATGCCTGGTATTCCTCTAGTAACTTCTTAGTCTCTGGATGACTTGGTCGGGTAAGCAGACCCTCAACAAGTTGATTTCTTCGCTTGAGAACACGTCGCACGTCACCAGCGGTTTCCTCCCATGCCCCTTCTCCGAAGCGATCCTCTAGCTTCCGCTTCTGAGACACAGCTTCGTTCCTGCCTTCGATGGCCTTGTTCAATGCATTCTGGAGACTGTATCTGGTCATCACCTCTTCTTCATACTTCTTAATGCTAGCCTTCAACTGCTCTTCGAGTTCAGAAATTTGCTTCTTCAATTTGTCTTCCCTCTTTTTGTTGTTGGTTAGCGTAGCATTCCACGTCTTGTTACAAGAAGAGATTTCCCGGTGAGCGGCATCGAGTGCTTTCTTTTTGGACTCCAACATGTCATGCGAGCTTCTGAATTCTTTCCCCAGGCGTTCACGCTTCTTTTTCTCCTCAATCAATTCAGCACCTAGCTTGTTTACTAACTCGATCTGCTGTTGGAAAGCATGCACAACCTTGTTCTTCTCACTGCGCAATCAATAGCTCTAAAGCAGTCTTGAAGTAATAGTGGCTTCAGGAGGATAGAGCAATCAATAGCTCTAAAGCAGTCTTGAAGTAATGGAATGGCTTCAGGAGGATAGAGCAATCAACAGCTCTAAAGCAGTCTTGAAGTAATGATTTCAGGAGGATAGAGCAATGAATAGCTCTAAAGCAGTCTTGAAATAATAACGTGATATGTCTTCAGGAGGATAGAGCAATCAATAGCTCTAAAGCAGTCTTGAAGTAATGATTTCAGGAGGATAGAGCAATGAATACTCTAAAGCAGTCTTGAAATAATAATGTAATTTCAGGAGGATAGAGCAATGAATACTCTAAAGCAGTCTTGAAATAATAATGATGGTTTCAGGAGGATAGAGCAATCAGTAGCTCTAAAGCAGTCTTGAAGTCATGAGATGTTATCAGGAGGATAAAGTAACCCTGAAGTTACAATAAAGCAGTCCCAAAGTAATAAGAAGCTCATCAGGAGGATAAAGTAACCCTGAGGTTACAATAAAGCAGTCCCAAAGATCATAAGCTTGTTTGTTGGATAATTAACCTGAAAACAAGGTAGCATTCTGTATAATAACATTAGTTTATGCTTTATGTATGCATGTATGATATGACGCACTTGGGTAATGTACTATGTATCTATGTATATGTATGTTATGGTATGATATAAATGATGTATGTATGATATGATACAGCCGGAAGCGTCTGGATATCTTCGTATAACAACGGCTGGCCAGGGAAAATAAATCCCGATTGTTGAAGAATATATAACCCTCCGTCTGCTGGGGATAACAGGGTATAGATAACCTCCCTTTTTCGTTTGATAGTAGGATAAGTATAACATCCCGTCTTCGTTCGTCGTACCCTTATTGGAAAGTAATTTCCCGTATATCCGTATGAGGATAAAAGAGATGGATATAAATTCCAGGGGAGATTAGACTCTGTGAAGATGGATTAGTCCTACTGAGGGTTTGTAACTGTCTTGTAAAGGTGAACCGGCGAAGCTTCGTTGAAATCCTTCCCTCGTTCGTCCTTAGTAAATACTATTACTGCATTTTCATGCATTTCTGGTAAACATCAATCATATTCAAAGGCATACATACATTCAAACACAATCAATGGACGTTTCGCTTATGTAAATAGGGTAAAAGTAAATCTGGATTCAAAAGATGGAATTTATTTATATCAAAAAGTGACCCATACACGAGTAAGTTTGTACAAGGAAACATAAACCCTAGTAAGAGGATTTTGTCATGAAGTTTTACAAAAGAGAATCAGCTATGTGAGAAACAATCCTATTGAGTTTCAATTCTACTATTGCCACTCAAGTATCTCATCTTCTTGCTGTTGAGACGGAAACGATTGGATTGAGCTTTATCTGTTCGAGCTTGAGTAAGTAGTACACCTGGTTGCAGTTTCATGAGTGATCCAAACGAGACATAGTCATACGCTTTAATCCCTAACTTTTGCCTGGATTGCCCTTTCAGGTTTTCAATCCACCGGGATACCCTTTTTTGCCCAAGCCGCCTTTTCAGGTTTTCGACTTGCCGGGTGTACATCTTTTTATATATATCCCTAATTTTTGCCCAAACCCTTTTGGTTTGCCGAGATGCCCTTATTTTTGCCTAGGCCAGTCAACCTAGCGGGTCTCTTTTTATGCGTAGTATTTTTTAACTATGTCTGCGTTTACAGGCTGTGGGAAGTCTTCACCATCCATTGTAGTTAGTATCATGGCACCTCCTGAGAATACTGTCTTGACTACAAATGGTCCTTCATATGTCGGAGTCCACTTGCCCCTAGGATCACCCCGTGGTAATATGATACGCTTGATTACCAAGTCACCAGCCTGATATACCTTTGGCTTAACCTTCTTGTTAAAAGCTTTGATCATTCGCTTTTGGTACATCTGGCCATGACAAACTGCTGCTAACCTCTTCTCATCAATCAAATTTATCTGGTCCAGTCGAGTCTGAATCCACTCATCTTCATTCAAGCCTGCATCCTTCATAATTCTCAAGGAGGGGATCTGAACTTCAATGGGCAGAACTGCTTCCATACCATAGACTAAGGAGAATGGGGTTGCCCCTGTTGAAGTACGTATTGTAGTACGATAACCATGAAGAGCAAATGGTAACATCTCATGCCAATCCTTGTAAGTAACAGTCATCTTCTGTACAATCTTCTTAATGTTCTTATTGGCAGCTTCAACTGCCCCATTCATCTTTGGACGATATGGAGAAGAGTTGTGATGCTTAATCTTGAACTGCATGCAGAGATCAGTAATCATAGTGTTGTTCAGATTAGAGCCATTGTCAGTGATAATCCTCTCAGGGATGCCATACCTACATATGAGATTATTCTTAATGAACCGAGCCACAACATTCTTGGTAACAGATGCAAATGAAGCTGCCTCTACCCACTTCGTAAAGTAATCAATAGCAACCAGGATGAAAGGATGCCCATTAGAAGCAGTAGGCTTGATCTCACCAATCATATCAATGCCCCACATGGCAAAGGGCCAAGGAGCAGTCAACACATTCAAGGGTGATGGAGGTACATGAACTTTATCAGCATAGATTTGACACTTGTGACAAGTTCTGGAGTGTTGATAGCAATCAGCTTCCATGGTAGACCAATAGTAACCTGCTCTCAATATCTTCTTTGCCATAGTATGACCACTAGAATGAGTGCCAAAGGTCCCATCATGCATCTCTTCCATAATCTCCGTTGCTTACTTCTTATCCACACAACGAAGCATAATTGAATCATGATTACGCTTGTAGAGAATGCCATTACTCAGAAAGAACTTAGCAGAAAACCTTCTCAGGAACTTCCTATTTTTGACAGATGTCCCTTCAGGGAATTCCTGAGCTTCAAGATATCTTTTCACTTCATAGAACCAAGGCTTCTCCTCTGTCCCTTCAGTGTCAATCTCATTGCAGTATGCAGGCTTCTCAAATCTATCAATGGTAATCTTGGGAGCTTCATCATCCCAACTGATCTCAAACATAGATGCCATGGTGGCCAAAGCATCTGCCAACTGATTCTCTCTTCGTGGAATATGCTCAAAGGTAATCTCTTGGAAATGTGGGATCAGAGACAAAACATGCTCTCTGTAAGGAATGAGATTATCATGCTTGGTATCCCAATCTCCTTTAATCTGACTTACTACCAGGGCTGAATCTCCATACACATCAAGGAACTGAATCTTCATATCAATAGCGACTTGAATACCCATGATACATGCCTCATACTCAGCCATGTTATTGGTACAATAGAAACAAAGTCTGGCAGTAATCGGGGTATGACAACCTTCAGGGGAACTAATCACAACACCAACACCATTACCATGTGCATTTGAGGCACCATCAAAAACCATAGTCCATCGGGATCCTTGTTCAGGTCCGTCATATTGTCCAGGTTCTTTGGTAACAGCCATAATGTCTTCATCAGGGAACTCAAAGTTCATTGACTGATAATCATCCACTGCCTGATGAGCCAAATGATCAGCAACAACACTTCCCTTAATGGCCTTCTGAGTAGTATACTGTATGTCATATTCTGTCAAGATCATTTGCCATCTTGCAATTCTTCCGGAGAGAGCAGGTTTCTCAAATATGTACTTGATTGGATCCATTTTTGAAATCAACAAGGTAGTATGGGTCAACATATACTGTCTTAGTCGGCGAGCAGCCCATGCCAAAGCGCAGCAAGTTTTCTCGAGCAGTGAGTATCTTGTTTCACAGTCAGTAAACTTTTTGCTAAGGTAGTATATTGCCTGCTCTTTTCGACCAGACTCGTCATGTTGCCCCAATACACACCCCATTGAGTTGTCTAATACTGTTAAATACATAATCAAGGGTCTTCCATCAACTGGTGGCATCAAAATTGGTGGCTCTAGCAGATATCTTTTGATTTCATCAAAGGCAGTCTGGCACTCATCATTCCATTCCATCACCTGATCTTTCTTCAACAACTTGAAGATTGGCTCACAGATGGTAGTTAACTGGGAAATAAATCTTGCAATGTAGTTCAATCGTCCCAAGAAACCTCTAACCTCCTTCTCAGTACGGGGAGCTGGCATCTCTCGTATAGCTTTCACTTTTGCAAGATCTACTTCAATACCTTTTCCACTGACAATGAAACCCAAGAGTTTTCCAGATCTAACTCCAAAAGTACACTTGTTTGGGTTCAATCTCAACTTGTATTTCTTCAACCTCTCAAACAACTTGTGCAGATGATCAAGATGTTGCTCTTCATTCTGAGATCTGGCTATCATATCATCCACATATACCTCTATCTCATGATGAATCATATCATGAAACAAAGCCACCATAGCACGCTGATATGTTGCCCCTGCATTCTTCAAACCAAATGGCATTACCTTATAGCAAAAGGTGCCCCACTGTGTCACAAATGTTGTCTTCTCCATATCTTCAGGTGCCATCTTGATTTGATTGTAACCAGAGAAACCATCCATAAAAGAGAATACCTTATGCTGAGCAGTGTTGTCTACCAGAATATCAATATGAGGAAGTGGAAAGTCGTCTTTAGGGCTAGCCTTGTTCAGATCTCTGTAGTCTACACACATACGTACCTTACCATCTTTCTTAGGAACTGGTACCACATTTGCAACCCACTGAGGATAAGAAGTTACTGCCAAGAACCCTGCATTGAACTGTTTCATTACCTCTGCTTTGATCTTTTCTGACATTTCAGGACGCATACGACGAACCTTCTGCTTCTTTGGACGACAATCTTCTTTCACTGGCAAACGGTGAACCACCATGTCTGTATCCAACCCTGGCATATCTTCATAAGACCAAGCAAAGATCTCCACATAGTCACGTAACATCTGAATCAACCTGCTCTTGACACTATCCTCTAAATCAGCCCCTACCTTGACCTCTTTTCTGTTTTCTTCAGTTCCCAGATTCACAACTTCGACTGGCTCTTCATGTGGCTGTATAGCTTTCTCTTCTTGTTGTAACAACCTAGCAAGCTCTACAGGTATTTCACAATCGTCCTCATTTCCGTCTTCAGTTTGATAGATCGGATTCTCGAAATCATAATTGGAAATAGTAGAACTGTTATCAACAGGATCCAGAGTGGATGAGGATCTGCATTTTAGTGATGTGGGTGTGTGTAAGAACACATAGCTGATAAAGCAAAAATAAAAGAAAAAGAAAGACAAGGAACACAATATTTACGAAAACGAAACGTCCACTGATTTTATTGAATGAAGTATGCAAATGAAATGACATCCCGTAACAAGCATACCATTGTGCCCCGGGTAAGACACATGGCTTGAAAGTTTTATTGTTCCAGAAATTACAAAAAAAACATAACACAGTAATAGTATTTACTCCTGACTAAAGGAGATAGGGATAACATCTTCAGCTTTCCAATTATTGAGCCCAGCATCCATAGTAGGAAAAATCCATGCATCCAAGTTGTAGTCTTCATCTTGATCTCCCACAGCATTAATCACCCCTTGATTGGTGATACGAGCAGCACGAGCACGACGAACAGCCTTCTGGGACTCTGCAGTGAAACCCAAACCAAACTTATCAGACTTGTATGGAATATCAGGAAGCTGACCCCAAATAGTACAACCACCTTTATCCACCACAGCTCTGGCATCATTGAGGGAGGCCATTGCCATTGTTGGAGATTTTCTGATGACCATAGGAACCTTCTTCACAGCAGGAGGAGTCACACAATCATTAACAGCCCAGGGAACCACTTCAAATGACTGACATGGAGTTTCAATGTATTCACCTTCCATTTCCAGATACTTGAAAGTGTTTACATGGCTGACAAAGTATTCTTCCTCTCCAAAGACAGTAACAACTTTTCCATTCACCGGATATCTCAACTTTTGATGTAATGTGGAGGTCACAGCACCTGCCCCATGGATCCAGGGACGACCAAGCAGACATGAGTACGAAGGACGAATATCCATCACATAGAATGTAGCAGTAAACACCTGAGAGCCAACCTTGATTGGAAGATCAATTTCCCCATGCACTATTCTTTTAGATCCATCAAAAGCCTTTACCACAATATTACTGGGCTTCAATACCGTATCTTCAGGACTCAGCTTGTTCAGGACTTCTTTAGGCAACACATTCAGAGAGGAACCATTGTCTATCAGCACATGAGACAGGGTAGTGCCCCTGCATTCAAATGAAATATGCAGGGCCCTGTTATGATCTCTCTTGGCAGGGGTCAAATCAGCATCAGAAAACCCTAACCCATTGTCATAGGTCAGGTGGGCAACACAATTCTCAAACTGGTCAACAGAAATTGCACTGGGTACATGAGCCATCTTCAGAAACTTGATCAATGACTTGGCATGAGCCTCAGAACATAATAATAGGGAGAGCATAGAAATCTTTGAGGGAGTATGCCCCAACTGATCAACAATGTCGTAATCACTCTTGCGAATGATTTTCAATACTTCTTCCATCTGCTTAGAGAGATCATCAGCAGCTGGCACATCAGTAGATACAGGCTCAATAACAGGACCCTTGCCCCGAGCATCAGTGGTGGAAGTAGCAGCAGGAGTAACTGCACTCTTAGAAGTAACTGGAGGAGAGAAGACTCTTCCACTACGAGTGATCTTGCTAGATCCAGCAATATTATCAATGTCAACAGGCACATCAGGTAAAGGCTCTTGCTTAACACCATGGATGTAAACGTCAGACCCATAGTGCCAAGGTACAGCTTTGTCAGATGTATAAGGAATAGGACCAGGAGTGGTAATGATCAGAGGAGCCACTCTGGCTTCAGCAACAATTTTCACAGGACCTTCAGCAGTAATCTTGATTGGGCCCTGATGAGTGATTTTAATGGGACCCTTTGAAGTGATTCTCACTGGTGCTTTGTCAACCATATCAACCTCTTCAATCTTCTTACCCTGAGTCAGATGATCTACCATACTTTCTACAGATGCTGGTCTTCTTTCAAACACTATAGTATACTTATCCATGAGACGTTGAATCCCATCTCTCAAAATGAAGCAACTATCCGGCTTATAGGTACAATACAAACAATCTTCACGACAACCTGGAAAGATCCCAGCTTGTACTAACCTCTTTTTGATAACAGACAATGGTGTGCTCAACTCCATAACCGAATAGACATGCAGATCTTCATCAATATCTTCATCAATGGCGTTGATAGTCTTCTCGTGATTTGGCATTGGAGCTGTAATCACATTTGGAGTACCTGGTGGATCAAACTCAATTTCTCCAGCATCAATCATATCTTGAATTTTGTTCTTCAAGACCCAGCAGTTATTAGTATCATGTCCTGGACAGTTTGAATGATATGCACATCGTGCATTGGGATTGTACTTGGGAGATGTAACATTGGGATTCTGAGGAGCCTCCCTCAGGGTAATAAGTTCAGCCTTCAACAAATGTTGTAATGCCTGAGCCATTGACATGTTGATCTTCGTGAACTGTCTTCTAGCCCTCTGTTGGTTGCCCTGAGGCTGCTCTGTTGTTGCAGGAGTTGGATTTGAAATATGAACTACACTCACAGACTGATGTCTTCTGTTACGATCAGGCTGACCATAAACAGCATTAGATTCTTTCTTCCCAGTGGGAGGCTTCTTTGCAGCACCTGATGAAGAAGTGCCCACTTGGATCTTACCACTCTTGATACCATTCTCTACTCGCTCTCCTGTCATGATCAACTCAGTGAAGCCAGATGATGAGCTTCCAATGAGATGACTGTAAAACAGACCATTCAGCGTACACATGAACATATCAACCAATTCCCTATCAGTCAAAGGGGGTTGAACTCTTCCAGCTAAGTCTCTCCACTTCTGAGCATACTCCTTAAAGCTTTCTTTGGCACCCATAGACATGCTTTGAAGCTGCATGCGAGTGGGGGCTAAGTCAGCATTGTATTGGTACTGTCTATAAAACGCTTCAGCAAGATCATTCCAGTCTCTGGTGTTGACACTCTCCAACTGATAATACCACTCTAACTGAGCTCCAGATAAACTCTCTTGAAAGAAATGGATCCACAACTTTTTATCAGCAGTGTGGGGTTGAATTCTTCTGACATAAGACCTCAGATGCAATTTGGGACAAGAGACCCCATCATAGACAACAAATGTAGGAACTTTGAAACCAATGGGTATCACAACCCCAGATATCAAACTCAAATCCTCAAAATCCAGCCCAGATGATTTCTGTAATTCCATAGCATCCATTCTATCCACCAGCATCTTGAATTTGTCTTCATTAGGCTCATGGTAATAATTAGCCTCAGAATCAGAGTCCCCCATAGTGTTGTGGAGACTGCCTCTCTCTTTCTCAGATTCCTCAGATTCATAGTCTTCAACCTCTTCCTTGGTCTTGACAGGACCTTTGAACCTTCTTCCCATGTTGAGCAACCCAGCAGACCTTCTAGTCTTCTTTGTCTTCTTGGCCAGCAGTGCCTTCAAATCATCTTGCCCCTTGGATAGGTTCAAGATCAGCTCTTGGAACTGTGCATTCTGTGCCTGAAGATCCTTAACTGATTGTTCAAGTGCCATTGCTGAAATAAACAGCGAGAAGATGAGAAACCTGTGCACAATTACAAATCTGTGATGCAATGAAATGATATGGTAATGTATATGCAATGTTTTCAAGGACCGTAGGATTTAAATTTGCTTAAACAACCAAGAAAGCAATTTTTTATTAGTAATAACTTTGTTTTGCCTTTAAGGCTTACAAAAAATGAAAGTGAAATAAGTACAAAAGATGGGGTTTTAAGTCTCCCATGGACGTTTCCTCTTTGTGTTGAGGTATGAGTTGAGGTTTCGTTCCTCGTGAAGTTGCTTTGTTAGTTCCAGAATCTTTTCTTGGCTTGCTTTGTAATGACCCTCGAAAGTATCCCTTTGCTCCTTCAGTTGGATCCATGATCTCTGCAAGTCTTCCTTATCAGTAGGCATGTCTGGGTGAAGGATGGTATAAGTTGTGTCTCCTTCAGCAACAGGTTCCATGGTAACTGGTAGGACGGCAGGATATGGCATCATGAGTGTCTGAGCACGAGATCGTACCCATCTGAGATAAGCCTCCATAGGAATAGTGTACTTAGGCTCCAGTGTCTTGCTGTCAATCCTGTTTACCTTTCCCCAAGCTCGGATGAATCTCTGACCGTAACCCTGAAGATCGTTGTCGTAATCAAACACAATGCCCTGAATCAACATGTCATGTGGACCGTCACTTCGGGCGTAACCAAACTGTCGTAAAGCTAGAGAGGGGTTGTAGGTGATGCCTCCTCTTATGCCTAGAAGTGGCACATTAGGAAACTCCCCACAACGGTCAATGATGGTGACATTCTCCATAGATCTGGAGCACCAATGAATGTCTGAGTGAGATAGTGACATGATCCTCTTGGACCATCTGAACCCTTGCTCATTCTTCATTACTGAGCGAGGAAGGTGAGAAATAAACCACCTAGAGAGCAAAGGTATGCAGCACATCAAAGTTCCTCTTGCCCTTGTAGTACGGGTGTGAAGAGAATGTAGGATGTCTCCAAGCAATGTAGGCACTGGATTGTGACTCAGGAAAATGTTGATGGCATGAACATCTATGAACTGATCTGGATTGGGGAACAACACTAAGCCATATATCAGCAAGGCTAAGATCTCCTCAAAAGCATCATAGCTCATGGCCTTCAAGAACATTTGAGCTTTATCCATTAATACCTTGGCAAGAATACCCTTGACTCCGCTTCTCGTCTCTAGAACAATGTCAGACTTCTTCAGATGTAGAGCTGCAGCAATAACTTCAGGTTTAAGCTCCTTCTCCAAACCTGTGAATGGTTTCTGATCAAAAACAGGGATACCCAGAAGTTTAGAGAACTCCTCCATGGTTGGAACTAACTGATAATCAGGAAATGTAAAGCAATGGTGCTTAGGGTCAAAGAACTGAAACAGCACACTCATCATGTCTTCACTGAACCCTGAAGTGACTAGATCCAATAGGTGACCATGTCTCTGGACGAACTGGGAATGATCAGACACTTGGGAAACCAACTCTTTGAGCTTGGGAGGTATCCCTACAAAGTTGATCCTGATGGTGTTTCTACGAGCAGAAGCCATGACCTGCAACAAAGAACAAAAATAAATCCCTTGGTCCTTGAAATGGTTAGGGAAAATGATATGCTCATGATGCATGATGATGTCATGATGTTATGTTCAATCACAAACATGTGGCACACACAAACAAGTCACACAATTGCCCTAGGTTTAAAGGCTTGCATGAGGTTTAAAGGTAAGTACCCTCCCCTGAAGTTAGATGGTTCATCCTGTCCTACAAAAGTAACCGGGTTCTAAGGGATCTCAATATCATTGATCCTTCACAAGGGTGGTTGATCAGAAGGCAACTTACTTGCCAACCAAAACCCTCCAAGTTTAAGATCTCAATGAGCGTAGCATCGAGTGTCAACCAACTTCAGTCTGCACCAAAGCCGGTTACCTCACTACTTTCTAAAGGCCAAGATGAGTTAACTAGGGTTCTAAAAGTCAGTTAGTGCATTGACAACATATGGCAGCCTCAATATTATCCTCAACTTGACTTAAGGAATATAAGCACCAACCACGAAGTCGCACTAACTATGGCCACCAGATCAACCGTATCGATATACGTCGTACAGTTTCCTTGGTCTATTGCCATTTACCTAAGGTACACTAGGTCCGGGTTAGGACCTTTCACACATGAGAGCACCCCAACAAGTAATATAAAACAAACAAGGCAAACAATTTAAAGTGATCTTTAATTCCTAAGGGTACCCCTCTTAAATAGATCCCCAGCAGAGTCGCCAGTTCTGTAACCCGGTGAACTGACTTTAAACAATGTTGCGGATAGCAAGAGTCGCCACCGACTTTTATTTTATCCATAAGGAAAGGTTATAAAAGAACAGGAAAGACCTTAGAGAATATTTTGGGTCCGGGGGGTAGGTTATGAAAAGGGAAGGTATTAGCATCCTTTTCATCCATGGTTATCCATGGGCTCTTAGGTACTTAAGCTCACTTTTGAATTGTTTTGAAATTGTAGTGTGTGAATAGAAAATTTTCAGAATAGTTAATAAATAATCCATGTAAGGATGTGTTAAGAACTTGTTTGAAAACTTGTTGAAAATTTGTTTAAGTGTGAAACAGTTTTGAAGTGAGCAAGCACCTAGGAGTAACCTACCCTAATGTTTAAAGGTCTTTCTTATTCTTTATTCTTTCCTTTAGTAAGACTATCCCTACTATAATGGAGTAGGTAGTCCTTACTTTGGATGTTAAGGGACATGTGAGGGACAATTTGACTTTGAAGGCCATTGTGGGATGTAATAAGCACATATAAGGGACCATCATCATTTTTCGAAAGGGACTCGATTCGTAAAGGCAACCATAAGGGACTTTGATGATTTTTCTATTTGAGGGACTTGCTTTATACACCCCACTTAACCATTATTCGTAGGCAACTTGAGGGATATCCTTAGGAAGTGAGACGGCGATTAAAATCGACTTACGTGTGTGACGTGTTTATTTCAATTATCTTTATTTAAAAGTGATCTAAATTTATTTTAATATTACATACATGTTGTTACACTCCCTAATTACTAACCATAATAATAATTAAATAATTAAACAACTTTACATCCAAGAAACAATTACAAAATAATAAGCAAAATAATTAAATAGCAAAGATAAATAAAATATAAATAAGCAATAATAAATAATAAAGGGGGTTAGTAAGCAATATTTAACAAAATAATAAGCATGATTAGAATATAAATGGGTTAGTAAATAAGAATAAACAAAATTAATCCAAATATTATAATAATAAGAAATTAATAATTTTTTAATATAATCAACTAAAAAAACAAATATGAATAAACAATTGTTTTAATTTACAAATTATTAAATTATATTTTAATCATGAAGTTACTACAAAAAATCTAATTATTATAAGCACAATTATTTATAAACTAAAGTTATGTAAAAAAAATGTTTATAAGTATATTTACAAAAATTTGTAAGAATTATAGTAAACATACATATATAATAATTATATTAGAAAATAACATTAAAAAAAAAAAGGATTAGATTTGTATTAAAAAATATTTTTAGAGTTTTATGAAATTAGGGTTTATATGAGAAATAAATTTTTAGGGTTTATATAAAAAAAATAGGATTTAGTTATATACAAAAATTTTCTAATTTATACATATTACAATTTAGACATAAAATATAGAAACAAAATTTGTGAAAAAAAAAACATATTTTTTAAAATTAAAGAAAACAGACATATTTTATTATTATTTATTTATTATTGAGAAATATACATAATATATTTAATTTTTAATATTATAATATTTAAATCAAATAAAAGGAAAGAAAAAAAAGTGGAAACTTACCTGGCTGGGGTTTGAACCCAGGCCAGCTTGATTTCCAGGAAGCACAACAACCATCAGGCTAGCCCATGCGCAGGCAGCATTGAGGAGAAGAGAATTCGTTTTGTTCCTTGTAATGCAAAAATCCAGAAAAATCAAAAAAAAACCAAAAGGCCTGGGACAGGGATTGAACCCAGGACCTTATGTATGCAAGTTAGTACGCGCTACCGCCTGGCTGGGAGAGCCTATCTGATAATACATTAACCACAATATAATATATATAATACATAATAATTAAATTGGTAAAACAAGCAAAAGTGATGGAACCAGGATTCGAACCCAGGTTCATAAACAACCTACACGCACATGCACCTTTCCACCAGGCCAAGCATACAATTGTGAAATATATCCAGGAACAATTCATATTATTTTTTTAATAGAATTTGAATATGAAAACAGGCGCGAACTGGCCTTCTTCTTCCTCCCATTACCTGCGAATTTTGCAACGTTTTCTCCTACGAATATTGTTACGAGTTCTTCCACCCTGCGAAACACAAACTTCATCCAAACGGCAAAATTTCACAAAATTGATTGCACCATTGTATTGCTACTGAGTTTTTCAATCGTCCTATGTTTTTCAAATCCATTTATCATTTGAAAATCGTGAAACCCTAAAGAGGGCCGAAAACCCTAATCATGGTGAATTCTTGTTCCTGCAATGAAAATCCAATTGAACCACCCAAAATCGTTCTAGAGTTCATTCTAAACATCATACAACAATCAAAAACAGTTTAAACATGATAAATCAATGGATTCGAAAACAAAATATTCAAGGTCAAGATGAACTCGGGTTGAGCAATTGGGTGTGTATATGATGCATATGGATGATGATTTATGATCAGAAGAGTCCAAGGAAGCTTGCTATGTCTTCCAAATACCTTGCAATGCTCTGAATTTGAGAACCCGAATATGACTTTTTGAAAGATTTTTGTGCTTTTGATCTTACCTTTAGGCTGCTGCAAATTCGTGTCTAGGGTTATGTTTGTGCTTAGTATATATGTGTGATGGATTTAGGTCAGAAACATTGATGTGTTGTGTGGATATTTGATCCAAAAAATATTCAAAAAGATCAAGTGTTAAAAGTCAAATATTTGTGCATTATGACTTGCTATTTTGGGACAATTCACATGATTCTTTTCTCTTTTGACTCTAATCACCCTTTAAGACTTTCTAGATTCAATCACAACAATATATCTTCATGTTTAATATTTTATTTAAATTTAAAATGATTTAAAATGTAATAAATCATAATAAATTAATTAAATAAAATAAAAAATATGAAAATATCATGGAAATTTCGTACATGTTATTATTGTATGGGTTGGGTCACAATTTGGCCAGCCCATTTGGAGAAAATTGCTTTTAAGCCCCCTTTTTCAATATAAATCATCACAAAATTGTCCAACTTTGCAAGGACACATCTCCCTCAATTTTAAAGGTATGAGGGTGTTCTTGGACTTTTTGGAAAGCTTGAAGAGTCCTCTATACAACCCCATTGGTTTCAGGTCCATATCATTTACCAATCTCAAGTTATGCCCTTTTGAAGTTGTTGACTTTTTGTTGACTTTTGAAATGACCTATAATGTCTTAGATCATATCTTTCAAATGAAGCATTTTTGGGCTTAACCTTCAACATCAAAGTTGTAGAGAATTCAATTTCCTTCAAAATGAGCTTTGGATGGAGACTTGGTGATGAAGCATGTGAAAGTTATGGCTGGTCAAAGTTCAGTTGACTTTTACTAAGGAAACCCTAATTTAGAAACTCCTGATTATTGATGATCTGGAACCTCCTTGATGAATCATGATCAACCCTTGATCAAATGATGAATTTTACTTCATATACTTGATGTTGGCAAAAAATCATGAAGTTTGACTTTGGTTTGACCACAGTTGACCTCAGTTTGACTTTTTAACTGCATTGACTGATTTTGACTTATCTGATCATCTGACTGAGCAAACTTTTGAGAAAAGTCTTGAAACTTGACATGGGGGTTCTTATACACATATAAGATGTTATGAAACTCACTTGAGGTATTGGAAGTCCATTTAGCCTGATTAAAGTCAAAACCCTAGTTATGGATGCCCTGCTTAGGAGGTGCATTGTCTGAGGGAATTGTCAACTTCTTTGACCAATTGTGAACTATGTGAACCTTGTGAATCTTCATAAAATGTCTTGTGACACCCATGGGAAGTATTGTGAAGCTTGTGAACCTTATGAACCTCATGAAGTGACTTTGTAGACCTCATGACCCTCAGGGAAGCTTTGTAATCATTATGGATCTTGTGAACCTTGTGAACCTTCAAGAAGCAACCTATGGACTTCATGAACCTCATGAAAGGTCTTGTAGATGTTGAGAAGTTTGTGAACCTTGTGAACCTTCAAGAAGCAACCTATGGACTTCATGAACCTCATGAAAGGTATTGAAAGCACTGTGGGCCTTGTGAACCTTGTGAACCTTCATAAAGTAGCTTGTGGACTTTATGAACTTCATGAAAGGTTATGCAAGTTGTTGGAGAACTTGTGAACCTTGTGAATCTTCTTAGAACACAAAGTCTTGTATTGTGAGGGCAAATTTTGGGGTGCAACATAGAGAAGCTAGCCTCTTCTCATCCATTAAACTCAGCTGGTTCAACCTGTCTTTCACCCATTCTGCCTCGTCTAGTTGGACATCTCGTAACACTCTCAGAGAAGGAATCTCGACTTCCAGTGGTAGCAATGCTTCCATTCCATATACCAACGAGAACGGGGTTGCCCCGGTTGATGTGCGTACCGTCGTACGATAACCGTGCAAAGCGAAGGGTAGCATCTCATGCCAATCCTTATAGGTCACTACCATCTTCTGAACAATCTTCTTTATATTCTTATTGGCCGCTTCAACAGCGCCATTCATCTTGGGTCGGTAAGGGGAGGAGTTGTGATGCTCGATCTTGAAATTCTGACAGAGCTCCTTCATCATTTTGTTGTTCAGGTTTGAACCGTTGCCAGTGATTATCTGCTCGGGGATTCCATATCTGCAAATGATATCTCTCTTGATGAATCTGGCTACCACCTGCTTAGTCACATTTGTGTAAGATGCCGCTTCCACCCACTTGGTGAAATAATCGATTGCTACTAGAATGAACTGATGTCCATTGGAAGCCGTCGGCTCGATCTTTCCAATCATATTGATTCCCCACATCGAGAATGGCCATGGCGATGACATCACATTCAGAGGACTCGGAGGCACATGGATCTTATCAGCATAGATTTGGCACTTATGGCACTTCCTCGCAAACTTGAAACAATCAGTTTCCATAGTCAGCCAAAAATAACCTGCCCGCAGCATCTTCCTCGTCATAGCATGCCCACCAGCATGCGTACCAAATGTACCTTCATGTATTTCCTCCATGAGCAGCTTTGCCTCTTTTTCGTCTATACAACGCAGCAGCACCAAGTCGTGATTTCTTCTGTATAAGACGCCGTCCGGATTCAGATAGAAATTACCCGCCAACCTCCTGAGAGTCTTCTGATCGTGACTGGATGCCCCAGCCGGATACTCTTTATTCTTCAGGAAATTAAGGATATCGAAATACCACGGTTTATCGTCAGATGCTTCGTCAATAGCAAATACGAAGGCAGGTCTGTCAAGCCGGGAGATAACAATTCTGGGAGCCTCGTTCCAGAAGTTGACTTTGTACATGGAAGATAAAGTGGCCAGGGCGTCAACCATCTGATTCTCTGCTCGCGGTACATGATGCAATTCAACCTTGTCAAAGAAGGGCAACAATCTCCTTGCGTAGTTCATGTAAGGTATCAAATTGGGCTGACGTGTCTCCCATTCCCCTTTGATTTGATTCACCACCAGAGCTGAGTCTCCGTATACATCCAGATTTTTGATTCGCAAATCAATGGCTTCTTCAAGCCCTATGATACAAGCTTCGTATTCGGCTTCATTATTGGTAACGGGAAAGGTCAATCGAGTGGTAAACGGGATGTGCGACCCGTGTGGAGTAGTGATGATTGCCCCTATTCCGCTACCGTAGGCGTTTACAGCTCCGTCAAAGATCAACTTCCATTTGGAGCCCACTTCTGGTCCTTCGTCTGGCAACGGCTCTTCACAATCTTTCATCTTTAGGTACATGATATCCTCGTCAGGAAAATCAAACCTCATCGATTGGTAATCCTCAATAGGCTGCTCTACTAAGTACTCAGACAGTACACTCCCCTTTATAGCCTTCTGCGAGACATACTGGATGTCATATTCGGTCAAAACCATCTGCCAACGAGCAATTCTCCCCGATAATGCCTGCTTTTCGAATACATATTTGATAGAATCCATCTTCGAGATGAGCATGGTTGTATGATTCAGCATGTATTGCCTCAAACGCTTGGCGGCCCAGGCTAGCGCGCAACAAGTTTTTTCAAGCATTGAATATCGAGATTCACATTCGGTAAACTTCTTACTCAAGTAATATATTGCATGCTCTTTTCTTCCTGTCTCGTCGTGTTGACCGAGAAAACAACCCATAATTCCCTCAAGAACTGTCAAATACATAATCAAGGGTCTCCCTGCCACTGGGGGTATCAAAATAGGAGGCTCCTGCAAATACTGCTTTATTTTATCGAACGCCTTTTGACAATTTTCATTCCACGTTACAGCTTGGTCTTTTTTCAACAGCTTGAATAATGGTTCACACGTAGCCGTTAGGTGAGATGTGAACCGAGCGATGTAGTTCAACCTCCCTAAAAACCCGCGCACCTCTTTCTCTGTTCTAGGCGTCGACATCTCTTGAATGGCTTTTATTTTTTCAGGATCAACCTCTATTCCTTTTTCGCTCACGATAAACCCCAGCAGTTTACCCGATCTCACCCCGAAGGTGCACTTGTTAGGGTTCAGTCTCAGCCTGAACTTCCTAAGCCTTTTGAATAACTTCAGCAGATTCACCAAATGTTCGTCCTCCGTCTGGGATTTGGCAATCATATCATCGACATAAACCTCGATCTCCTTATGCATCATATCATGGAAAAGAGTCGTCATTGCACGCTGATACGTTGCCCCAACATTATTCAATCCAAAGGGCATCACTTTATACAAAATGTTCCCCACGGTGTTATGAAAGTAGTCTTCTCCATGTCCTCTGGCGCCATTTTAATCTGATTATAGCCCGAGAAGCCATCCATGAAGGAGAATACGGAGAATTGGGCAGTGTTGTCAACTAGCACATCAATGTGGGGAAGCGGAAAATCATCTTTCGGGCTCGCTTTATTCAAATCATAGTAATCTACGCACATTCTCACTTTACCATCTTTCTTGGGCACTGGTACAATGTTAGCGACCCATGAGAGATATTTTGTCACAGCTAGGAAACCTGCATCCCGTTGCTTTTGAACCTCCTCCTTAATTTTTACTGCCATATCAGGTCTAGTTCTGCGCAGCTTCTGCTTAACCGGAGGGCATTCTTCTTTTAACGGCAGACGGTGCACAACCATATCTGTATCAAGCCCAGGCATGTCTTCATACGACCAAGCGAACACATCACTATACTATCTGAGCATTTCAACCAGTCTTCGCTTGATGTCACTCTGCAGCGCGGCTCCTATACGGATGTTCTTTTCAACCCCTTCCGACCCCAGGTTAATAATTTCGATGACCTCCTCATGAGGCAGAATGACACGATCTTCTTGCTTCACCAACCAAGACAATTCTTCGGGAACGTCGCCATCTTCAACAATCTCTTCTTCGGCCTGAAATACCGGGTGCTCAAAATCGAGACGAGTCATAGGCGGTTCAATGATGTCATCTGAAAATGTTATCCTGCAAAAGGAATGGTTAAATGCTTCAAAATGTGTATAAAGCGAATAACCACGTTGCCATTTTATTGTAAAAACACAAAACAGGAAAAACAGAGATCGCAATATTTGTACATGAAAAAACGCCTTTTATTTAATGATTAAACACGTAATGTTCATAACAACACAGCCCTAAGCAAATCATGATGCCTCGGGTAAGACACCAGATTGTTCAACAATTAAGAAAACAAAGTATTACTGTTTGGAAGTCACAGGAACAATCTCCTAAATAGACCAATTGCATAATCCTTGCCCTGGCACGCTCGGCTGAATCCAGGCGTCCATGTCGCAATCACTGTCTCCTTCCTCGGAATCTGAAGCAGCGTTGACGGCCTCGTGACACACTCCATTAGCGGTGATGGTTATCGGTCCTCTGAAACGGGGTGCCCTCACAGTAGGTGTTGATGACGACGGTTGATATCCCAGCCCAAATCGGTCCATCTTCACGGGAATATCCAACACCTTGCCGCAACCCTTTGTCTCACCAGTCTCTACTAGAGCTTGAGCTTCCTTATATGACGAGACGGCTACCTCTGACGCTTTACACGACCCGGGACCTTTGTCTTTGATGCGCAACCCTTCAAATGCCTGACAGGGTGTTTCATGAATCTCGCCGTCGACCTCTACATATTTGAATGATGACAGATGGCTGACCAATATATCTTCTTCTCCACAGACTGTGACCATGCTGTCCCCTACCATGTATTTCAACTTTTGATGCAAGGTAGATGTGACTTCCCCAGCACCATGGATCCAGGGTCGTCCGAGAAGGCAGCTGTATGCTGGCTGGATGTCCATAATATAAAATTCAGTCGCGAAAACCTCCGGCCCCACCTGTAGAGGTAATGTTATGGATCCAAAGACTGTCCTTCGTGTACCATCGAATGCCCTGACCACCAAGTCACTGGGCGTACATAGGATTCCTCTGACATCTAATTTCATCATCGCCTTCTTAGGCAGCACGTTCAAAGACGATCCAGTATCAACCAGCACGTGAGACATGACTGATCCTCTACACTCAACAGAGACGTGCAATGCCATATTATGCTCTCTCCCCTTCGGGGTCAAATCAAAGTCGGTAAAGCCCAAGCTATGGCCTGCGTTCACATGCGCCAACACCCCCTCCAGCTGATTCACAGAAACATCTTGGGGTACGAAGGAAGTATCCAGAACTTTCAACAATGCATTTCTGTGAGCTTCAGAACACAATAGCAACGACAGTATAGATATCTTTGACGGCGTCTGTTGAAGGTGCTCAACAATCTTATAATCACTTTTACGAATCAAGCGCATGAACTCTTCCACATCCTTCGATGCTGTTTCTTTTCCGTTTCCCTGCACCGGGACATTCTCATTCATCTTTCCTTTTCCCTTCGCCAGTCGCTCAGCCTCTACCTCAGGTGATATGAAGATTCTCCCACTTCTTGTCATACCTCCGGTACCGACAACGTTGTCTACAGTCTCAGCTGGCTGCTTATTAACATCAATTTTCACCCCATCATAGTATACTTCCAACCCATAAGTCCAGGGGACTGCCTTAGTGCTCTCGTAAGGGATTGGTCCTGCCTTGGTGATAGTGATTGGCGGTCGCTTGGCCGGCGCCGTTATAGTTATCGTTTTTCGAGGAATCGTCACAGTAGCTACATCACTTTACTTGTCTGCTAATACCTCTACAGGTTCTTCAACTGCCGTTCGGTCGAACTGCAATGTGCCTCCATCTATTAAGGTCTGAATCCCCTTCTTCAATTCATCACAGCCCCCAGCTTGGGTCCAACACTCTAAACAATACTCGTCGCAACCTGGATACACACCACCTTGCAATAATCTGCTCTTTATCTCGCACAACGGCGTCTTTAGGTCGTCGACATTCATAATCAAATTCAAACCCTCCTCGGTTAAAATGGCGTTTGCCCCATGGTTGGGCATGGGCTTCTGCACTATGTTCGGACCCGCCTGTCCAAAATTGATAGCCTTACTATCCAATAGGTCCTGCACCACATGCTTGAACGCGTGGCAACCCTCTACATCGTGGCCAGGAGCCCCGGAGTGGAATTCACAGTGCCTGCTTGCATCGTAACCGTACGGAGGAGTGCCTGTTATTGGCGCCAGAGTTCTCTTTTCCACCAAGTTCAAACCCAGTAGTGTCTGTAGCAAATCTGCATACGTTGAAGGAGGCTTTTCAAACACCCTCCTTGGTTTGCCCCCAAGGAATCTGCGCTGGGCAGGTTGTGCCCCCTGTTGTAGTTGTTGTTGCTGTTGTTGTTGTTGAAATGGTTGTTGCTGAAACGGAATAGTAACGCTTGCCACCTGCTGCGGCTGATTGTACTGGTTTCGACCTCTGCCCCGGCCTCGGCCTCGGCCCCCAAACACCGCGCTTGCATCGCCTTGACGGCGCCCACCGAAATCCCTTCTGTTACTGCCAGCTGAGGTGGATTCCTCATCTTGGAATCTTCCCTGTTTAATGTTGCTTTCAATCTTCTCTCCCATCAAGATTAAGTCTGAGAAACTGCCCAAAGAAGTATGAAACAACTTGTCATAAAACATGCCAGTGAATGTTCCTATGAACATATCATTCATTTCTTTGTCCTCTAAAGGAGGATGAACCCGGGCAGCCATGTCGCGCCATCTCTGCGCATACTCTTTGAAGCTCTCGCCCTTCTTCTGGGACAACCCCTGCAATTGGACCCGGTTGGGTGCCAAGTCACTGTTGTACTTATAGTGAGCCACAAATGCCTCCGCCAGCTGTTTCCATGTCTTTATATGAGTTGGTTCCAATCCCATATACCACTCGAGGGAAGGACCATACAAGCTATCTTGAAAGAAATACATGAGCATCCTTTCATCGTTTGAGTACGCCGACATCCTTCTGTAATATGACCGCACGTGCACTTTTGGACAGGTGTCCCCCTTATATTTGTCGAATGTGGGAGCTTTGAATTTGATTGGCACCCTCAGACCAGGCACCAGACCCATTGTTGTCATATCTAAGCCAACAACACTTTGATTTACGACCCCCTTCATCTGCTCCTCGAGCATCCTGATTCTCTGAGAGTCGTCGATAGGACCTTCGAAACCTCCACCGGAGAAAGCATCCTCTTGCTGATCTTCTTGCCACATACCATTCCCAGCTCCATATCCATCGTATCCATAGTTACAGCCAACTCTAGTCTGATTCATAACCGGGCCTCGCCCCCTGATACCGTGCCCCGGAGCGACTCCAGCAGGTCCAAAAGCCATTAACCCAGCGCCATTTCCATTTCCGAATCCTCCATAACCCTGATTAGTCATACCATATCCGTCCTGTCCGAAGCTTTGAGTGTTGAAGCCGTATTTCCCAGCATGATCAAACCCCCGGTCATTGAAGCCAAATCCAGTATTACCGAAGCCATTACCTCCCATGTTATCACCTAGGTTGACATCTCCGAGCCCAACGTTGTTGACGACAGTCTCGTTCCCAATCCCAACGTTACCGTTCCCGGCAGCAGCGCCGTTGTTCACATTGACAGCAGGCATGTTTACTACAGGTGGAGCCACTGGTGTGGGAGTACCATCCCCGTGAATAGTGTCGACTCGCACAGACTGATGATCCTCATTTCCCTGCCCAGCATTTCTGACCAACAGAGGCTGCACCAAAGCTTGCAAATTCTCCTGTCCTTTCGCAATGGTCTCCATTGTCTGCATGAAGAGCGCCAGCTTCTCATGCATGTCTTGCATTTCGTTCTGCATTTGATCCATGATTCTTCGGCAGTTGGTACGAGTGGAGTATCGGTGCGGGCGCTGATCTTCAATCCTGAAAAGACCTGGTACAGTGCAAGAAATGAGATACCATTCAATAATCACCTGTAATGCAATATGAATGTGAATGCAATGCAATATGTGTCTGTGCATTAGGGAATATCATTCCCCGATTCTAGTGCAAATGTGCAAGTGCGGTGACAGTGCTAGCAATACGGTGATCGGAGCCGAATCATAGAAAACCTCATATATTGCAGAGAAAACCATTAAGCCAAGATTACTATATCGCTGAGTGTACAATAAGAAGGCATGACCTCAACCAACAATCCTGGTGATGGTCAGCGCTATGCAAATAAAGCATACATATTAATACATGAAACGATCAAGTACTCCCATATGCCTGGTATTCCTCTAGTAACTTCTTAGTCTCTGGATGACTTGGTCGGGTAAGCAGACCCTCAACAAGTTGATTTCTTCGCTTGAGAACACGTCGCACGTCACCAGCGGTTTCCTCCCATGCCCCTTCTCCGAAGCGATCCTCTAGCTTCCGCTTCTGAGACACAGCTTCGTTCCTGCCTTCGATGGCCTTGTTCAATGCATTCTGGAGACTGTATCTGGTCATCACCTCTTCTTCATACTTCTTAATGCTAGCCTTCAACTGCTCTTCGAGTTCAGAAATTTGCTTCTTCAATTTGTCTTCCCTCTTTTTGTTGTTGGTTAGCGTAGCATTCCACGTCTTGTTACAAGAAGAGATTTCCCGGTGAGCGGCATCGAGTGCTTTCTTTTTGGACTCCAACATGTCATGCGAGCTTCTGAATTCTTTCCCCAGGCGTTCACGCTTCTTTTTCTCCTCAATCAATTCAGCACCTAGCTTGTTTACTAACTCGATCTGCTGTTGGAAAGCATGCACAACCTTGTTCTTCTCACTGTGCACCTGAGCCAGTTCCTTTTCTAACCTTTCATTGATCTTCATCAAGGCTTCTCTTTCTTTAACAACTTGCTCGTAGGCCCCCATAGTAACCGTGGTTGGTTCTTCCGCCGGAATATGAACAGGGACTGGTGCAGCTGGAAATGGCATCAGCAACCGTCTTGCTCTCTCTTGGATCCAAACTTTGTATGGTGCATAAGCCTGACAATCGTTCTTTCCCAACAGTGGCTTCCCTCTTCTGTTAATACGCATCCAGGCATGCTGAAGCTTGGCTAGTAATTCTCCATCCAAATCACCGGTGAAGTACACAGATTCCTGTACTTCTTCCTCCTAAGGCGGGTTCTTCAACGCGTATCCAAACTGGCGAACAAACAGAGATGGGTTGTGATTGATACACCCTTTTCTTCCTATCAACGGAACATTAGGGTACCCAGAACAACTGAAAATAAGCTCAGACCCCAGCAAGTCTCGGTCAAACCACTCAATGTCTTCAGAAGATAGCCTCATCAGGCGCTCTGGCCAGTCAGCTGTAGTTGCACTATCCACAAAAGGTCCCTTCAGGGGAAGATGGCTCTTAAACCACATGTACAGCAAAGACACGCAACAAGAGACATTCTTGCCTCTCCTGTTCTCATTTCTGTAATGCATCAAATGGTAGAAGTCCCCGATCAATGTGGGTACCGGGTTGCCAGCAGCAAACAGATGAAATGCATCCATGTCCACGAAGTTCGGGAAATTGGGAAACAGCACTATCCCATAAATGCATAGAGCCAAAACAGCGTTAAAGACCACCCAACATCCATTCTTGGCGTATTCTTGAGCCTTACCAATCAGAAACTGGAGAGAGAAACCTGGAACCCCGCGCCAAGAAGTCATCAACAGCTCAGAAGCATTCATGTGCAAGGCCTTAGCTAAATCCTCCAACTTGGGCTCAGCGGCAGAGTGAATAAAGGGAACTTTATTCTGTACTGGCAGTTCAGTAAACTCTGCATACTCTTCGATGGTAGGCCCTAAAATAAAGTCAGCAAACGTGAAACATCTCAATGCAGGGTCATAGAATTGCATCAGTGTATACAACCCATTCAGTTCATCATCAGTTGATTTGCAAACCAATCTCAACAACCGTCCGTAACTCTGCCTGAAGCTTCTACGGACATCCTCATCAGCAAGAGAAATCAGACCCAGGAGGGGAGTAATATCAGGAATAGGTAACTTGTAGGCAACTGTCATCCTCAAACCAGCCATGATCAATACTCAGAAGTCCGGACACTAGAACCAGGGAATATGCAAATGCACCTGCAGCACAGACACACGTTAATGGAATGCAATGATAATGGTCATGCGAACAATGCAATGCAAGTAACATGCAACAGGGACCAAATGCCCTAGCTGAGAAGCCTGAACCATATCAAAAGTCTCATATAGACTCTCCAGAATTCCTCAAACCCTGGTCTCAGATAGACCCAATACAAAGCTCCAACACTGGTCTCTGATAGACCCCACAACATAACTCTGATTGGTCTCTGATAGACCTCATATCATAACTCCAACTGGTCTCTGACAGACCTCATAACTATCCATAAATACCTAGGATCTCAGATCAAGAAATAACCGGTATCTGAAGGTCTAGTTACCTGCATAACCCCAAAACCCTCTCGCAGGTAGGTGTCCTAGTAACTGACAAAGGTATGGCATCCTATGCAGTCGTCGGTGTCACAGACTTTCAGGGTTGATGATACGATTCCTAGAAGGAGTGGCATCATCAAATCCTAAAGAGGCCTCACTTAGCCAACTTCCAAATGATCGGTTCCCAGAGTCGACAATCCAACTAACCAGCAACCCGAGCCACCCAAAGGGCAGGACATGAGGCCAACCAGAAGAACCTCGTCTGAGTGTGGATTTCGCGGGACACTAGGACATGCAAAGCACGTGCGCGCCCACTAATTTCCACTCTAATTCTAGGTGCACTCAAGCCCAGGTCCGGCTTATCTCTCAATCATGGAACACCCGTCACACCCCAATACAGCAATAATAACAATAATATAATGTTGAAAGTAAATGACGAAAATATAAATCCATACAAAATCCTCGACGGGAAAACAAGCGCTAGGATTGACTCTCTTAAGGGACGTTGGATCCCAAATGCATAAGGAACTATCGCAGTCCTTAGCAGTCAGGGGACAAATATCCCCAGCAGAGTCGCCAGCTGTCGCTACTGCGAAAATCGGCGCCGGCTGAACAGAAGAGTCGCCACCGTGCGTTATTTATCCCAACGGAGGGAAAGGAAACGCTCGAAGTAAACCTCGCAAAAAACGGGAAAGGTATGGTCATCGCAACCAAAACCGGGGTTCGGGAGTCGGTTACGCAAGGGGAAGGTATTAGCACCCTTCACGTCCGTCGTACTCGACAGGATCCACGCTTGTTTTCTGGTATGGATTGTTATTCTATCTACTCTACAGGTCTGGGGTTAAAAAGAGAAGAAAATGACTCGGCAAAGTATCGCACTTTATGCCTACGTATTCCCGTCTGGAACGAGAAATCAGAGTCAACGTAGCTCGCCTACCTACGGGAAAGGAGGGGAAGGTTTCTCGCTAGGATATCGCATCCTATGCCTACGTACTTTCATACAGCATGAAAGATCAGAGCAAACGTAGTTCGGGCCACGTACGACACAAGTCTGTCCTGATTGTTTTTATTCCTTCTGAAAAAGGGGTTTTCCTGATTAGCAGTCCAAGCGGACAAAAATGACGTTTTGATGAGTTCACATTCTTTTACGAAAGAAGTGTCTTTTATTGTGTTTGGAAGATTTATTGTGTTTTTCTATTTGTTTTGAGAAAGGAGAGACAGAACTCTAACCTACGGTTGCAAAGGGAATCAAACTAACCTAGTGTTATCATGCATGGGTTAAGACCTAATGTCTATCATGCTCCTCTCTTGCGCAGAGAGAAACAGAGATCCTAAGGGAATAGACGGAAACAGAAACAATAGCATATATACAATAAAGCAGTAAAATGCATGGATGCAACAATACAAGCGAGGCAAGGGAGTCCCACTCAACCTCGAACCTAGAAAACAATAGGTAAAAGTGAACAGAATTCACTTTCAACCTAACAGGTTAAACAGCAAGCAATACAGTCAGGGAAATTCAATCAATACATCAAGAATCATAAACAGCAAAAATCTTCACCAACTTCTGTCTTCAAGTCATCTTCAACCACCTACAGCTCCAAGCAAGCCTCAGTCTTCATCTTCACAGCCTTCAAGCAAGGTCTTTGTCTTCAATCTCCCAATGGCTTTTCTTCAAGTCCCAATCTCCCAGCTGAGGAACCAATCACAAGAATGAACTGGGGTGTTAAGCAATTAGTTGACCACCAAAGGTGGCAAATAGACTGCTAACAACACATAGAATATTTCTCTCAAGAGTTCTATCTCTTAGACACTATCACCAAGCCTTCCAAAGGAAGGGGGTGAATGTCTTAGAGAGACTCTGCATCATAGAGAGGGATGGAGGTAAACAAGACCTTCCACATTTGTGAATCAAGTTTTCTACTCTAGGGCTCTGCCTAACTCCTAGATCCTATAACCTTCGACAGCTGCCAGCAAGAGATACTCTTCATCAACTCTGGAAATTTGTCTTCATTCTTTAATCTTCAAATGGGCTTCATCAGCACAGTCTTCAGCTCAAACCCCAAACCCCAAACAAGCCCAATACCCCACACAGTCAAATAATAACCCTAGAGAGGGCACACCACACAATCAATCAAATACAAGCAATATACTAATAGTAATAGTAGAATAAGGGAAACCTAGTAATTTCTAAGGGATCTATTATCTACCCATAATACCCCTATAGTCCCATACCCCAAAATTCAAACTACAACTCCTAAAAGAAATGATTTACTACACCTATGTCACACCTAAACCCTAGTTTTGATTCTCCTAATCACACCTAAACAAACCATCTAAGATTAAGTCCTGAAATCATGAATTAAATCTTATATACAAGCTAAAGTTCTAAGTGAAATACCCTAAAAAGAATAGGCCCAAAATATAAAAGTATCTAACTAAACTAAAATCAACAATATCATGTATAAACCTAAAATCAATTAAAACCTATTTAAAAGAAAAATGTACTAAAAATACAAAAATAAAATGAAATGCTAATTTTATTATATGACAATTTTTTTGACAGAAATATGAAAAAGATGCAAAAACAACCATTTAAAAATATGCAATTTCCAATTTGTTATGATTTTTTTAAAGAAATAATAAAAAAAAATTGAATGAGATTAATATGAATTAAGTTGGCTGGGGTGCAATTATCAATTATTTCAGTTAAAACATGGATGATGGGCCCAGACTAGTGGTGCGCATAGCAAGGCGCGTCCGGGCCCAGTGCATGCTCAGAAAATACAAAAAAGAAATAAAGTGAAAACGGTGCAATTAGTAAGAAATTCAGTGCAAATGGTTGGGCCTTGGCGTTTGGGGGTGTGAAAAGCAGGGGCAACTTAAGCCCATCAGAGTGATTTAATGAAACAGTGCGCTTTGGCACCCAGCTTTCCCTCCAAATTCAACTTCAAACGTGAGCCATCAGATTGGATTGAGAGTCAAAGTCTTGGGAAGGATCCAACGATCCTCATGTGTCTTCTCCAAAGCTAGGGTTTCAGCCATGAATGAACCATGCACGAAGCTCATGAACCAGATTTTCAACACATTCATACAACCTTATTTCTCCATGAAATTCAATTCTGTAAAAAGCAAAAATGTTCTACATCTTCTCCTCTACACAGCCATATTCTCAATTTCCTCTAAAACTCAATCCATATCCAAACCCGATAGGTAGAAAACCCTGGTTCCACCATTTTGCACTGATATCAACCTTGCTAATTCTTGCTAACACTTACACTAATACAATCTACATGCTATGCTGATCATTCTTATCTATCTAACCAAGATTATCATGCCCTAACCTAGATGTTCTAAGGCTTAACAGTTTTGGTGCTCCAATGGTAACCGCCATGAAATGCCTTCAAATTCACCAGAAACAATCATCTAACCATTCCTAACCATTCTAACCTAAGAATTCTACATTATTCTTACTAAATCTAGCCAATTTGAAAGGAAAACTAACCTGGTTTAAAGATGGAAATAGATGTAGAAAACCTTGGATGCACAGCTTGCACTGCTTGGGACTTGCTCAATAAACTTGGTTCTTGATTCTGTATGCAGTAGTTCTTGCTCAAACCCCATGGATTGCCATAACCACTTCCTTTTGCAATTTGGATGATGCACTTGAATAGCACGAATTCCTCTTCAATTCAAACAGATTTTGATGGAAACTTGATCTATGATGGATGTAGATGATGATAGGATCAAGAATTGTGGAGAATGATGAAGATTTGATAGAGTTCTTATGTGATTTGCAAAATTGAAGAATGAGATGAAACTATGAATTTCAACCAAAATGAATCACCAACCCCTGAATGAAGCCACTCTACTCAATATATAGACACTCATAGAACACTCTAGAACTTGGTAGAACCTTCTTGCACTCAAATCCCTTGAATTTTGGATATGTTACTTCCTTTATAAGCTAACTAGCATAACTTCCAAAATTTGAACCAAACTCAAAAATCTACTTTTGCCAATGTTCTTAAAACATTTTTTCCAATCAAAATGACCTATAATTTCATCCCATTTGGCCATGTTATGAAAAATCCCATTTTTAGGTCACTTTTATTCATTAAATTCACTTTTAAATGACCAAAATTGGAACCTTGAGCTATGAACATTTCCCAACTTTCATGATAACTTTTATAGAATCAAAATGTCATTTGAAGAAAGTTTGATGTTGTGAATTTCCCATCCTTTTGGTGATAGTAGCCTGTGTGAGTTTGCACCGTCATCCTTTTGGTGGTGGGTCTTTCATTTCGTCGATGTCAGATTGTGCGAGTGTGTTTTGCTCTATCATCCTTTTGGTGGTAGTAGCTGGTGTGAGTTTGCTCAGTAATCCTTTTGGTGGTGGGTCTGTCATTCCATCGATGTCAAATTGTGCAAGTGTGTTTTGCTCTATCATCCTTTTGGTGATAGTAGCCGGTGTGAGTTTGCTCCGTCATCCTTTTGGTGGTGGGTCCGTGATTTCGTCGACGCTAGATTGTGCGAGTTTGTTTTTCTCTATCATCCTTTTGGTTTTAGTAGTCGGTGTGAGTTCGCCCCGTCATCGTTTTGGTGGTGGGTCTGTCATTTCGTCGATGTCCGATTTTGTGAGTGTTTTGCTCTATCATACTTTTAGTGGTAGTAGCCGTTGTGAGTTCGCTCCGTCATCCTTTTGGTGGTGGGTCTGTCATTTCATCGATTTCAAATTATGCGACTATGTGTTTCTCTATCATTCTTTTGGTGATAGTATCCGGTGTGAGTTTGCTCGGTCATCCTTTTGGTGGTGGGTCTGTCATTTGGTCGATGTCATATTTTGCGAGTGTGTTTTGCTCTATCATTCTTTTGGTGGTAGTAGATGGTGTGAGTTTGCGCAGTAATCCTTTTGGCGGTGGGTCTGTCATTTCGTCAATGTCAGATTGTGCAAGTGCATTTTGCTCTATCATACTTTTGGTGATAGTAGCCGGTGTGAGTTTGCTCCGTCATCCTTTTGGTGGTGGGTCTATGATTCCGTCTACGCTAGATTGTGTGAGTTTGTTTTGCTCTATCATCCTTTTGGTTTAAGTAGCCAGTGTGAGTTCTCCCAGTCATCGTTTTGGTGGTGGGTCTCTCATTTCGTTGATGTCAGATTTTGCGAGTGTTTTGCTCTATCATTCTTTTAGTGGTAGTAGACGGTATGAGTTTTCTCCGTCATCCTTTTGGTGGTGGGTCTGTTATTTAATCAATTTCAAATTATGCTAGTGTGTGTTTCTCTATCATCCTTTTGGTGATAGTAGCCGGTGTGAGTTCGCTCTGTCATCCTTTTGGTGGTGGGTCTGTCATTTGGTCGATGTCAGATTATGCGAGTGTGTTTTGCTCTATCATCCTTTTGGTGGTAGTAGCTGGTGTGAGTTTGCTCAGTAATCCTTTTGGCGGTGGGTCTGTCATTTCGTCGATGTCAGATTGTGCAAGTGTGTTTTGCTCTATCATACTTTTGGTGATAGTAGCCGGTGTGAGTTTGCTCCGTCATCCTTTTGGTGGTGGGTCTGTCATTTCATCAATTTCAAATTATACGAGTTTGTGTTTCTCTATTATCCTTTTGGTGATAGTAGCCGGTGTGAGTTCTCTCCGTCATCCTTTTGGTGGTGGGTCTGTCATTTCATCGATTTTAAATTATGCGACTCTGTGTTTCTCTATCATCCTTTTGGTGATAGTAGCCGGTGTGAGTTTGCTCCGTCATCCTTTTGGTGGTGGGTCTTTCATTTCGTCGATGTCAGATTGTGCGAGTGTGTTTTGCTCTATCATCCTTTTGGTGGTAGTAGCTTGTGTGAGTTTGCTCAGTAATCCTTTTGGAGGTGGGCCTGTCATTTCATTGATGTCAGATTGTGCAAGTGTGTTTTGCTCTATCATACTTTTGGTGATAGTAGCCGGTGTGAGTTTGCTCCGTCATCCTTTTGGTGGTGGGTCTATGATTCCGTCGACGCTAGATTGTGCGAGTTTGTTTTGCTCTATCATCCTTTTGGTTTAAGTAGCCAGTGTGAGTTCGCCCCGTCATCGTTTTGGTGGTGGGTCTGTCATTTCGTCGATGTCGGATTTTGCGAGTGTTTTGCTCTATCATTCTTTTAGTGTTAGTAGCCGGTGTTAGTTCGCTCCGTCATCCTTCTGGTGGTGGGTCTGTTATTTCATCGATTTCAAATTATGCGAGTGTGTGTTTCTCTATCATCCTTTTGGTGATATTAGCCGGTGTGAGCTTGACCCGTCATCCTTTTGGTGGTGGGTCTTTCATTTCGTCGATGTCAGATTGTGCGAGTGTGTTTTGCTCTATCATCCTTTTGGTGGTAGTAGCTGGTGTGAGTTTGCTCAGTAATCCTTTTGGCGGTGGGTCTGTCATTTCGTCGATGTCAGATTGTGCAAGTGTGTTTTGCTATATCATACTTTTGGTGATAGTAGCCGGTGTGAGTTTGCTCCGTCATCCTTTTGGTGGTGGGTTTGTTATTTCATCGATTTCAAATTATGCGAGTGTGTGTTTCTCTATCATCCTATTTGTGATAGTAGCCGGTGTGAGTTTGCTCCGTCATCCTTTTGGTGGCGGGTCTTTCATTTCGTCGATGTCAGATTGTGTGAGTGCGTTTTGCTCTATCATCCTTTTGGTGGTAGTAGCTGGTACGAGTTTGCTCAGTAATCCTTTTGGTGGTGGGTCTGTCATTTCATCAATGTCAGATTTTGTGAGTGTTTTGCTCTATCATACTTTTGGTGATAGTAGCCGGTGTGAGTTCGCTACGTCATCCTTTTGGTGGTGGGTCTGTCATTTCATCAATTTCAAATTATGCGAGTTTGTGTTTCTCTATTATCCTTTTGGTGATAGTAGCCGGTGTGAGTTTGCTCCGTCATCCTTTTGGTGGTGGGTCTTTCATTTCGTCGATGTCAGATTGTGCGAGTGTGTTTTGCTCTATCATCCTTTTGGTGGTAGTAGCTGGTGTTAGTTTGCCCAGTAATCCTTTTGGTGGTGGGTCTGTCATTTCATCGATGTCAGATTGTGCGAGTGTGTTTTGCTCTATCATACTTTTAGTGGTAGTAGCCGGTGTGAGTTTGCTCTGTCATCCTTTTGGCGGTGGGTCTGTCATTTCATCGATTTCAAATTATGCGACTATGTGTTTCTCTATCATCCTTTTGGTGATAGTAGCCTGTGTGAGTTCGCTCCGTCATCCTTTTGGCGGTGGGTCTTTCATTTCGTCGATTTCAGATTGTGCGAGTGTGTTTTGCTCTATCATCCTTTTGGTGGTAGTAGCTGGTGTGAGTTTGCCCAGTAATCCTTTTGGTGGTGGGTCTGTCATTTCATCGATGTCAGATTGTGCGAGTGTGTTTTGCTCTATCATCCTTTTGGTGATAGTATCCGGTGTGAGTTTGCTCCGTCATCCTTTAGGTGGTGGGTCTGTGATTTCGTCGACGCTAGATTGTGCGAGTTTGTTTTGCTTTATCATCCTTTTGGTTTTAGTAGCCGGTCTGAGTTCGCCCCGTCATCGTTTTGGTGGTGGGTCTGTCATTTCGTCGATGTCCAATTTTGTGAGTCTTTTGCTCAATCATACTTTTAGTGGTAGTAGCCGTTGTGAGTTCGCTCCGTCATCCTTTTGGTGGTGGGTCTGTCATTTCATCAATTTTAAATTATGCGACTGTGTGTTTCTTAATCATTCTTTTGGTGATAGTAGCCGATGTGAGTTTGCTCCGTCATCCTTTTGGGGGTGGGTCTATTATTTGGTCGATGTCAGATTGTGCGAGTGTGTTTTGCTCTATCATCCTTTTGGTGGTAGTAGCTGGTGTGAGTTTGCGCAGTAATCCTTTTGGCGGTGGGTCTGTCATTTCGTCGATGTCAGATTGTGCAAGTGCGTTTTGCTCTATCATACTTTTGGTGATAGTAGCCGGTGTGAGTTTGCTCCGTCATCCTTTTGGTGGTGGGTCTGTGATTCCGTCGACGCTAGATTGTGTGAGTTTGTTTTGCTCTATCATCCTTTTGGTTTTAGTAGCCAGTGTGAGTTCGCCCAATCATCGTTTTGGTGGTGGGTCTGTCATTTCGTCGATGTCAGATTTTGCGAGTGTTTTGCTCTATCATATTTTTTAATGGTAGTAGCCGGTATGAGTTCGCTCCGTCATCCTTTTGGTGGTGGGTCTGTTATTTAATCAATTTCAAATTATGCGAGTGTGTCATTCTCTATCATCCATTTGGTGATAGTAGCCGTTGTGAGTTTGCTCCGTCATCCTTTTGGTGGTGGGTCTGTCATTTGGTCGATGTCAGATTGTGCGAGTGTGTTTTGCTCTATCATTCTTTTGGTGGTAGTAGCTGGTGTGTGTTTGCTCAGTAATCCTTTTGGCGGTGGGTCTGTCATTTCGTCGATGTCAGATTGTGCAAGTGTGTTTTGCTCTATCATACTTTTGGTGATAGTAGCCGGTGTGAGTTTGCTCCGTCATCCTTTTGGTGGTGGGTCTGTGATTTCGTCGATGCTAGATTGTGTGAGTTTGTTTTGCTCTATCATCCTTTTGGTTTAAGTAGCCAGTGTCAGTTCTCCCCGTCATCGTTTTGGTGGTGGGTCTGTCATTTCGTCGATGTCAGATTTTGCGAGTGTTTTGCTCTATCATTCTTTTAGTGGTAGTAGCCGGTATGAGTTCGCTCCGTCATCCTTTTGGTGGTGGGTCTGTTATTTCATCAATTTCAAATTATGTGAGTGTGTGTTTCTCTATCATCCTTTTGGTGATAGTGGTCCGTGTGAGTTTGCTCCGTCATCCTTTTGGTGGTGGGACTGTGATTCCGTCGACGCTAGATTGTGTGATTTTGTTTTGCTCTATCATCCTTTTGGTTTAAGTAGCCAGTGTCAAATCGCCCCGTCATTGTTTTGGTGATGGGTCTGTCATTTCGTTGATGTCAAATTTTGCGAGTGTTTTGCTCTATCATTCTTTTAGTGGTAGTAGCCGGTGTGAGTTCGCTCCTTCATCCTTTTGGTGGTGGGTCTGTCATTTCGTCGATGTCAAATTGTGCAAGTGCGTTTTGCTCTATCATACTTTTGGTGATATTAGCCGGTGTGAGTTTGCTCCGTCATCCTTTTGGTGGTGGGTCTGTGATTCCGTCGACGCTAGATTGTGTGAGTTTGTTTTGCTCTATCATCCTTTTGGTTTTAGTAGCCAGTGCGAGTTCGCCCAGTCATCGTTTTGGTGGTGGTTCTGTCATTTCGTCGATATCAGATTTTGCGAGTGTTTTGCTCTATCAGTTTTTTAATGGTAGTAGCCGGTATGAGTTCGCTCCGTCATCCTTTTGGTGGTGGGTCTGTTATTTAATCAATTTCAAATTATGCGAGTGTGTCATTCTCTATCATCTTTTTGGTGATAGTAGCCGGTGTGAGTTCGCTCCGTCATCCTTTTGGGGGTGGGTCTGTTACTTGGTCGATGTCAGATTGTGCGAGTGTATTTTGCTGTATCATCCTTTTGGTGGTAGTAGCTGGTGTGAGTTTGCGCAGTAATCCTTTTGGCGGTGGGTCTGTCATTTCGTCGATGTCAGATTGTGCAAGTGCGTTTTGCTCTATCATTCTTTTGGTGATAGTAGCCGGTGTGAGTTTGCTCCGTCATCCTTTTGGTGGTGGGTCTGTGATTCCGTCGACACTAGATTGTGTGAGTTTGTTTTGCTCTATCATCCTTTTGGTTTTAGTAGCCAGTGTGAGTTCGCCCAGTCATCGTTTTGGTGGTGGGTCTGTCATTTCGTCGATGTCAGATTTTGCGAGTGTTTTGCTCTATCATTTTTTTTATGGTAGTAGCCGGTATGAGTTCGCTCCGTCATCCTTTTGGTGGTGGGTCTGTTATTTAATCAATTTCAAATTATGCGAGTGTGTCATTCTCTATCATCCTTTTGGTGATAGTAGCCGGTGTGAGTTTGCTCCGTCATCCTTTTGGTGGTGGGTCTGTCATTTGGTCGATGTCAGATTGTGCGAGTGTGTTTTGCTCTATCATCCTTTTGGTGGTAGTAGATGGTGTGAGTTTGCTCAGTAATCCTATTGGCGGTGGGTCTGTCATTTCGTCGATGTCAGATTGTGCAAGTGTATTTTGCTCTATCATACTTTTGGTGATAGTAGCCGGTGTGAGTTTGCTCCGTCATCCTTTTGGTTGTGGGTCTGTTATTTCATCGATTTCAAATATGCGAGTGTGTGTTTCTCTATCATCCTATTTGTGATAGTAGCCGGTGTGAGTTTGATCCGTCATCCTTTTAGTGGCGGGTCTTTCATTTCGTCGATGTCAGATTGTGTGAGTGTGTTTTGCTCTATCATCCTTTTGGTGGTAGTAGCTGGTACGAGTTTGCTCAGTAATCCTTTTGGTGGTGGGTTTGTCATTTCATCAATGTCAGATTTTGGGAGTGTTTTGCTCTATCATACTTTTGGTGATAGTAGCCGGTGTGAGTTCGCTACGTCATCCTTTTGGTGGTGGGTCTGTCATTTCATCAATTTCAAATTATGCGAGTTTGTGTTTCTCTATTATCCTTTTGGTGATAGTAGCCGGTGTGAGTTTGCTCCGTCATCCTTTTGGTGGTTAGTCTTTCATTTCGTCGATGTCATATTGTGCGAGTGTGTTTTGCTCTATCATCCTTTTGGTGGTAGTAGCTGGTGTGAGTTTGCCCAGTAATCCTTTTGGTGGTGGGTCTGTCATTTCATCGATGTCAGATTGTGCGAGTGTGGTTTGCTCTATCATACTTTTAGTGGTAGTATCCGGTGTGAGTTTGCTCTATCATCCTTTTGGCGGTGGGTCTGTCATTTCATCGATTTCAAATTATGCGACTATGTGTTTCTCTATCATCCTTTTGGTGATAGTAGCCTGTGTGAGTTCGCTCCGTCATCCTTTTGGCGGTGGGTCTTTCATTTCGTCGATTTCAGATTGTGCGAGTGTGTTTTGCTCTATCATCCTTTTCGTGGTAGTAGCTGGTGTGAGTTTGCCCAGTAATCCTTTTGGTGGTGGGTCTGTCATTTCATCGATGTCAGATTGTGCGAGTGTGTTTTGCTCTATCATCCTTTTGGTGATAGTATCCGGTGTGAGTTTGCTCCGTCATCCTTTTTGTGGTGGGTCTGTGATTTCGTCGACGCTAGATTGTGCGAGTTTGTTTTGCTTTATCATCCTTTTGGTTTTAGTAGCCGGTCTGAGTTCGCCTCGTCATCGTTTTGGTGGTGGGTCTGTCATTTCGTCGATGTCCGATTTTGTGAGTGTTTTGCTCTATCATACTTTTAGTGGTAGTAGCCGTTGTGAGTTCGCTCCGTCATCCTTTTGGTGGTGGGTCTGTCATTTCATCAATTTTAAATTATGCGACTGTGTGTTTCTTAATCATTCTTTTGGTGATAGTAGCCGGTGTGAGTTTGCTTCGTCATCCTTTTGGGGGTGGGTCTATTATTTGGTCGATGTCAGATTGTGCGAGTGTGTTTTGCTCTATCATCCTTTTGGTGGTAGTAGCTGGTGTGAGTTTGCGCAGTAATCCTTTTGGCGGTGGGTCTGTCATTTCGTCGATGTCAGATTGTGCAAGTGCGTTTTGCTCTATCATACTTTTGGTGATAGTAGCCGGTGTGAGTTTGCTCCGTCATCCTTTTGGTGGTGGGTCTGTGATTTCGTCGACGCTAGATTGTGTGAGTTTGTTTTGCTCTATCATCCTTTTGGTTTTAGTAGCCAGTGTGAGTTCGCCCAATCATCGTTTTGGTGGTGGGTCTGTCATTTCGTCGATGTCAGATTTTGCGAGTGTTTTGCTCTATCATATTTTTTAATGGTAGTAGCCGGTATGAGTTCGCTCCGTCATCCTTTTGGTGGTGGGTCTGTTATTTAATCAATTTCAAATTATGCGAGTGTGTCATTCTCTATCATCCATTTGGTGATAGTAGCCGTTGTGAGTTTGCTCCGTCATCCTTTTGGTGGTGGGTCTGTCATTTGGTCGATGTCAGATTGTGCGAGTGTGTTTTGCTCTATCATTCTTTTGGTGGTATTAGCTGGTGTGTGTTTGCTCAGTAATCCTTTTGGCGGTGGGTCTGTCATTTCGTCGATGTCAGATTGTGCAAGTGTGTTTTGCTCTATCATACTTTTGGTGATAGTAGCTGGTGTGAGTTTGCTCCGTCATCCTTTTGGTGGTGGGTCTGTGATTCCGTCGATGCTAGATTGTGTGAGTTTGTTTTGCTCTATCATCCTTTTGGTTTAAGTAGCCAGTGTCAGTTCTCCCCGTCATCGTTTTGGTGGTGGGTCTGTCATTTCGTCGATGTCAGATTTTGCGAGTGTTTTGCTCTATCATTCTTTTAGTGGTAGTAGCCGGTATGAGTTCGCTCCGTCATCCTTTTGGTGGTGTGTCTGTTATTTCATCAATTTCAAATTATGCGAGTGTGTGTTTCTCTATCATCCTTTTGGTGATAGTGGTCCGTGTGAGTTTGCTCCGTCATCCTTTTGGTGGTGGGACTGTGATTCCGTCGACGCTAGATTGTGTGATTTTGTTTTGCTCTATCATCCTTTTGGTTTAAGTAGCCAGTGTCAAATCGCCCCGTCATCGTTTTGGTGATGGGTCTGTCATTTCGTTGATGTCAAATTTTGCGAGTGTTTTGCTCTATCATTCTTTTAGTGGTAGTAGCCGGTGTGAGTTCGCTCCTTCATCCTTTTGGTGGTGGGTCTGTCATTTCGTCGATGTCAAATTGTGCAAGTGCGTTTTGCTCTATCATACTTTTGGTGATATTAGCCGGTGTGAGTTTGCTCCGTCATCCTTTTGGTGGTGGGTCTGTGATTCCGTCGACGCTAGATTGTGTGAGTTTGTTTTGCTCTATCATCCTTTTGGTTTTAGTAGCCAGTGCGAGTTCGCCCAGTCATCGTTTTGGTGGTGGTTCTGTCATTTCGTCGATATCAGATTTTGCGAGTGTTTTGCTCTATCAGTTTTTTAATGGTAGTAGCCGGTATGAGTTCGCTCCGTCATCCTTTTGGTGGTGGGTCTGTTATTTAATCAATTTCAAATTATGCGAGTGTGTCATTCTCTATCATCCTTTTGGTGATAGTAGCCGGTGTGAGTTCGCTCCGTCATCCTTTTGGGGGTGGGTCTGTTACTTGGTCGATGTCAGATTGTGCGAGTGTGTTTTGCTGTATCATCCTTTTGGTGGTAGTAGCTGGTGTGAGTTTGCGCAGTAATCCTTTTGGCGGTGGGTCTGTCATTTCGTCGATGTCAGATTGTGCAAGTGCGTTTTGCTCTATCATACTTTTGGTGATAGTAGCCGGTGTGAGTCTGCTCCGTCATTCTTTTGGTGGTGGGTCTGTGATTCCGTCGACGCTAGATTGTGTGAGTTTTTTTTGCTCTATCATCCTTTTGGTTTAAGTAGCCAGTGTGAGTTCGCCCCGTCATTGTTTTGGTGGTGGGTCTGTCATTTCGTCAATGTCAGATTTTGCGAGTGTTTTCCTCTATCATTCTTTTAGTGGTAGTAGCCGGTATGAGTTCGCTCCATCATCCATTTGATGGTGGGTCTGTTATTTCATCAATTTCAAATTATGCGAGTGTGTCATTCTCTTTAATCCTTTTGGTGATAGTAGTCCGTGTGAGTTTGCTCCGTCATCCTTTTGGTGGTGGGTCTGTGATTTCGTCGACGCTAGATTGTGCGAGTTTGTTTTAATCTATCATCCTTTTGGTTTTAGTAGCCGGTGTGAGTTCGCCCCGTCATCGTTTTGGTGGTGGATCTGTCATTTCGTCGATGTCAGATTTTGTGAGTGTTTTGCTCTATCATTCTTTTAGTGGTAATATCCGGTGTGAGTTTGCTCTGTCATCCTTTTGTTGGTGGGTCTGTCATTTCATCGATTTCAAATTATGCGACTATGTGTTTCTCTATCATCCTTTTGGTGATAGTAGCTTGTGTGAGTTCGCTCCTTCATCCTTTTGGTGGTGGGTCTTTCATTTCGTCGATGTCAGGTTGTGCGAGTGTGTTTTGCTCTATCATCCTTTTGGTGGTAGTAGCTAGTGTGGGTTTGCTCAGTAATCCTTTTAGTGGTGGGTCTGTCATTTCATCGATGTCAGATTGTGCGAGTGTGTTTCGGTCTATCATACTTTTGGTGATAGTAACCGGTGTGAGTTTGCTCCGTCATCCTTCTGGTGGTGGGTCTGTGATTCCGTCGACGCTAAATTGTGTGAGTTTGTTTTTCTCTATCATCCTTTTGGTTTAAGTAGCCAGTGTCAAATCGCCCCGTCATCGTTTTGGTGGTGGGTCTGTCATTTCGTTGATGTCAAATTTTGCGAGTGTTTTGCTCTATCATTCTTTTAGTGGTAGTAGCCGGTGTGAGTTCGCTCCTTCATCCTTTTGGTGGGTGGTTTGTTATTTCATCGATTTCAAATTATGCGAGTGTGTGTTTCTCTATCATCCTTTTGGTGATAGTAGCCGATGTGAGTTTGCTCTGTCATCCTTTTGGTGGTGGGTCTGTGATTTCGTCGACGCTAGACTGTGAGAGTTTGTTTTAATCTATCATCCTTTTGGTTTTAGTAGCCGGTGTGAGTTCACCCCGTCATCGTTTTGGTGGTGGGTCTATCATTTCGTCGATGTCCGATAGTGTGAGTGTTTTGCTCTATCATACTTTAGTGGTAGTAGCCGGTGTGAGTTTGCTCCGTCATCCTTTTGGTGGTGGGTCTGTCATTTAATCGATTTCAAATTATGCGACTGTGTGTTTCTCTATCATCCTTTTGGTGATAGTAGCCGGTGTGAGTTCGCTCCGTCATCCTTTTGGGGGTGGGTCTGTCATTTGGTCGATGTCAGATTGTGCGAGTGTGTTTTGCTCTATCATCCTTTTGGTCGTAGTAGCTGGTGTGAGTGTGTGCAGTAATCCTTTTGGCGGTGGGTCTGTCATTTCGTTGATGTCAGATTGTGCAAGTGCGTTTTGCTCTATCATACTTTTGGTGATAGTAGCCGGTGTGAGTTCTTTCCGTCATCCTTTTGGTGGTGGGTATGTGATTCCGTCGATGCTAGATTGTGTGAGTTTGTTTTGCTCTATCATCCTTTTGGTTTAAGTAGCCAGTATGAGTTTGCCCCGTCATCGTTTTGGTGGTGGGTCTGTCATTTCGTCGATGTCAGATTTTGCGAGTCTTTTGATCTATCTTTCTTTTAATGGTAGTAGCCGGTATGAGTTCGCTCCGTCATCCTTTTGGTGGTGGGTCTGTTATTTCATCAATTTCAAATTATGCGAGTGTGTGTTTCTCTATCATCCTTTTTGTGATAGTAGTCAGTGTGAGTTTGATCCGTCATCCTTTTGGTGGTGGGTCTGTCATTTGTTCAATGTCAGATTGTGCGAGTGTGTTTTGCTCTATCATTCTTTTAGTGGTAGTAGCCGGTATGAGTTCGCTCCGTCATCCTTTTGGTGGTGGGTCTGTTATTTCATCAATTTCAAATTATGCGAGTGTGTGTTTCTTTATCATCTTTTTGGTGATAGTAGCCCGTGTGAGTTTGCTCCGTCATCCTTTTGGTGGTGGGTCTGTGATTTCGTCGACGTTAGATTGTGCGAATTTGTTTTAACCTATCATCCTTTTGGTTTTAGTTGCCGGTGTGAGTTTGCCCCGTCATCGTTTTGGTGGTGGATCTCTCATTTCGTCGATGTCAGATTTTGTGAGTGTTTTGCTCTATCATACTATTAGTGGTAGTAGCCGGTGTGAGTTTGCTCCGTCATCCTTTTGGTGGTGGGTCTGTCATTTCATCGATTTCAAATTATGCGACTATGTGCTTCTCTATCATCCTTTTGGTGATAGTAGCCTGTGTGAGTTCACTCCGTCATCCTTTTGGTGGTGGGTCTTTCATTTCGTCGATGTCAGATTGTGCGAGTGTGTTTTGCTCTATCATCCTTTTGGTGGTAGTAGCTGGTGTGAGTTTGCTCCGTCATCCTTTTGGTGGTGGGCCTGTCATTTCATCGATGTCAGATTGTGCGAGTGTGTTTTGCTCTATACTTTTGGTGATAATAGCCGGTGTGAGTTTGCTCCGTCATCCTTTTGGTGGTGGGTCTGTCATTTCATCGATGTCAGATTGTGCGAGTGTGTTTTGCTCTATACTTTTGGTGATAGTAGCCGGTGTGAGTTTGCTCCGTCATCCTTTTGGTGGTGGGTCTGTGATTCCGTCGACGCTAGATTGTGTGAGTTTGTTTTTCTCTATCATCCTTTTGGTTTAAGTAGCCAGTGTTAGTTCGTCCCGTCATCGTTTTGGTGGTGGGTCTGTCATTTCGTTGATGTCAAATTTTGCGAATGTTTTGCTCTATCATTCTTTTAGTGGTAGTAGCCAGTGTGAGTTTGCTCCGTCATCCTTTTGGTGGTGGGTCTGTTATTTCATCGATTTTAAATTATGCGACTGTGTGTTTCTCTATCATCCTTTTGGTGATAGTAGCCGGTGTGAGTTTGCTCTATCATCCTTTTGGTGGTGGGTCTGTGATTTCGTCGACGCTAGATTGTGCGAGTTTGTTTTAATCTATCATCCTTTTGGTTTTAGTAGCCGGTGTGAGTTTTCCTCGTCATCGTTTTGGTGGTGGGTCTGTCATTTCGTCGATGTCAGATTTTGTGAGTGTTTTGCTCTATCATTCTTTTAGTGGTAGTAGCTGGTGTGAGTTCGCTCCGTCATCCTTTTGGTGGTGGGTCTGTCATTTCATCGATTTCAAATTATGCGAGTGTTTGTTTCTCTATCATCCTTTTGGTGATAGTAGCCGGTGTGAGTTTGCTCCGTCATCCTTTTGGTGGTCGGTCTGTCATTTCGTTGATGTCAAATTGTGTGAGTGTGTTTTGCTCTATCATCCATTTGGTGGTAGTAGCTGGTGTGAGTTTGCTCAGTAATCCTTTTGGTGGTGGGTCTGTCATTTCATCGATGTCTGATTGTGCGAGTGTGTTTTGCTCTATCATACTTTAGGTGATAGTAACCGGTGTAAGTTTGCTCCGTCATCCTTTTGGTGGTGGGTCTGTGATTCCGCCGACGCTAGAGTGTGCGAGTTTATTTTGCTCTATCATACTTTTGGTGATAGTAGCTGGTGTGAGTTTGCTCCGTTATCCTTTTGGTGGTGGGTCTGTCATTTCGTCGATGTTAGACTGTGCGACTTTGTTTTTCTCTATCATCCTTTTGGTTTTAGTAGCCAGTGTGAGTTCTGCCCGTCATCGTTTTGGTGGTGGGTCTGTCATTTCGTCGATGTCAGATTTTGCGAGTGTTTTGCTCTATCATACTTTTAGTGGTAGTAGCCGGTGTGAGTTCGCTCTGTCATCCTTTTGGTGGTGGGTCTGTCATTTCATCGATTTCAAATTATACGAATGTGTGTTTCTCTATCATCCTTTTGGTGATTGTAGCCGGTGTGAGTTCGCTCCGTCATCCTTTTGGTGGTGGGTCTTTCATTTCGTCGATGTCAGATTGTGCGAGTCTGTTTTGCTCTATAATCCTTTTGGTGGTAGTCGCTGGTGTGAGTTTGCTCAGTAATCCTTTTGGTGGCGGGCCTGTCATTTCATCGATGTCAGATTCTGCAAGTGTGTTTTGCTCTATCATACTTTTGGTGATAGTAGCCGGTGTGAGTTTGCTCCGTCATCCTTTTGGTGGTGGGTCTGTGATTTCGTCGATGCTAGATTGTGCGAGTTTGTTTTGCTCTGTCATCCTTTTGGTTTTCGTAGCCAGCGTGAGTTCTCCCCGTCATCGTTTTGGTGGTGGGTCTGTCATTTCGTCGATGTCAGATTTTGTGAGTGTTTTGCTCTATCATTCTTTTAGTGGTAGTAGCCAGTGTGAGTTTGCTCCGTCATCCTTTTGGTGGTGGGTCTGTTATTTCATCGATTTCAAATTATGCGACTGTGTGTTTCTCTATCATCCTTTTGGTGATAGTAGCCGGTGTGAGTTTCCTCTGTCATCCTTTTGGTGGTGGGTCTGTGATTTCGTCGACGCTAGATTGTTCGAGTTTGTTTTAATCTATCATCCTTTTGGTTTTAGTAGCCGGTGTGAGTTTTCCTCGTCATCATTTTGGTGGTGGGTCTGTCATTTCGTCGATGTCAGATTTTGTGAGTGTTTTGCTCTATCATTCTTTTAGTGGTAGTAGCTGGTGTGAGTTTGCTGCGTCATCCTTTTGGTGGTGGGTCTGTCATTTCATCGATTTCAAATTATGCGAGTGTTTGTTTCTCTATCATCCTTTTGGTGATAGTAGCAGGTGTGAGTTTGCTCCGTCATCCTTTTGGTGGTTGGTCTGTCATTTCGTTGATGTCAAATTGTGTGAGTGTGTTTTGCTCTATCATCCATTTGGTGGTAGTGGCTGGTGTGAGTTTGCTCAGTTATCCTTTTGGTGGTGGGTCTGTCATTTCATCGATGTCTGATTGTGCGAGTGTGTTTTGCTCTATCATACTTTAGGTGATAGTAACCGGTGTAAGTTTGCTCCGTCATCCTTTTGGTGGTGGGTCTCTGATTCCGTCGACGCTAGAGTATGCGAGTTTATTTTGCTCTATCATACTTTTGGTGATAGTAGCTGGTGTGAGTTTGCTCCGTTATCCTTTTGGTGGTGGGTCTGTCATTTCGTCGATGTTAGATTGTGCGACTTTGTTTTTCTCTATCATCCTTTTGGTTTTAGTAGCCAGTGTGAGTTCTGCCCGTCATCGTTTTGGTGGTGGGTCTGTCATTTCGTCGATGTCAGATTTTGCGAGTGTTTTGCTCTATCATACTTTTAGTGGTAGTAGCTGGTGTGAGTTCGCTCTGTCATCCTTTTGGTGGTGGGTCTGTCATTTCATCGATTTCAAATTATACGAATGTGTGTTTCTCTATCATCCTTTTGGTGATTGTAGCCTATGTGAGTTCGCTCCGTCATCCTTTTGGTGGTGGGTCTTTCATTTCGTCGATGTCAGATTGTGCGAGTGTGTTTTGCTCTATCATCCTTTTAGTGGTAGTCGCTGGTGTTAGTTTGCTCAGTAATCCTTTTGGTGGCGGGCTTGTCATTTCATCGATGTCAGATTCTGCAAGTGTGTTTTGCTCTATCATACTTTTGGTGATAGTAGCCGGTGTGAGTTTGCTCCGTCATCCTTTTGGTGGTGGGTCTGTGATTTCGTCGATGCTAGATTGTGCGAGTTTGTTTTGCTCTGTCATCCTTTTGGTTTTCGTAGCCAGCGTGAGTTCTCCCCGTCATCGTTTTGGTGGTGGGTCTGTCATTTCGTCGATGTCAGATTTTGTGAGTGTTTTGCTCTATCATTCTTTTAGTGGTAGTAGCCAGTGTGAGTTTGCTCCGTCATCCTTTTGGTGGTGGGTCTGTTATTTCATCGATTTCAAATTATGTGACTGTGTGTTTCTCTATCATCCTTTTGGTGATAGTAGCCGGTGTGAGTTTGCTCTGTCATCCTTTTGGTGGTGGGTCTGTGATTTCGTCGACGCTAGATTGTTCGAGTTTGTTTTAATCTATCATCCTTTTGGTTTTAGTAGCCGGTGTGAGTTTTCCTCGTCATCGTTTTGGTGGTGGTTCTGTCATTTCGTCGATGTCAGATTTTGTGAGTGTTTTGCTCTATCATTCTTTTAGTGGTAGTAGCTGGTGTGAGTTCGCTCCGTCATCCTTTTGGTGGTGGGTCTGTCATTTCATCGATTTCAAATTATGCGAGTGTTTGTTTCTCTATCATCCTTTTGGTGATAGTAGTCGGTGTGAGTTTGCTCCGTCATCCTTTTGGTGGTCGGTCTGTCATTTCGTTGATGTCAAATTGTGTGAGTGTGTTTTGCTCTATCATCCATTTGGTGGTAGTAGCTGGTGTGAGTTTGCTCAGTAATCCTTTTGGTGGTGGGTCTGTCATTTCATCGATGTCTGATTGTGCGAGTGTGTTTTTCTCTATCATACTTTAGGTGATAGTAACCGGTGTAAGTTTGCTCCGTCATCCTTTTGTTGGTGGGTCTGTGATTCCGTCGACGCTAGAGTGTGCGAGTTTATTTTGCTCTATCATACTTTTGGTGATAGTAGCTGGTGTGAGTTTGCTCCGTTATCCTTTTGGTAATGGGTCTGTCATTTCGTCGATGTTAGATTGTGCGACTTTGTTTTTCTCTATCATCCTTTTGGTTTTAGTAGCCAGTGTGAGTTCTGCCCGTCATCGTTTTGGTGGTGGGTCTGTCATTTCGTCGATGTCAGATTTTGCGAGTGTTTTGCTCTATCATACTTTTAGTGCTAGTAGCCGGTGTGAGTTCGCTCTGTCATCCTTTTGGTGGTGGGTCTGTCATTTCATCGATTTCAAATTATACGAATGTGTGTTTCTCTATCATCCTTTTGGTGATTGTAGCCGGTGTGAGTTCGCTCCGTCATCCTTTTGGTGGTGGGTCTTTCATTTCGTCGATGTCAGATTGTGCGAGTGTGTTTTTCTCTATCATCCTTTTGGTGGTAGTCGCTGGTGTGAGTTTGCTCAGTAATCCTTTTGGTGGCGGGCCTGTCATTTCATCGATGTCAGATTCTGCAAGTGTGTTTTGCTCTATCATACTTTTGGTGATAGTAGCCGGTGTGAGTTTGCTCCGTCATCCTTTTGGTGGTGGGTCTGTGATTTCGTCGATGCTAGATTGTGCGAGTTTGTTTTGCTCTGTCATCCTTTTGGTTTTCGTAGCCAGCGTGAGTTCTCCCCGTCATCGTTTTGGTGGTGGGTCTGTCATTTCGTCGATGTCAGATTTTGTGAGTGTTTTGCTCTATCATTCTTTTAGTGGTAGTAGCCAGTGTGAGTTTGCTCCGTCATCCTTTTGGTGGTGGGTCTGTTATTTCATCGATTTCAAATTATGTGACTGTGTGTTTCTCTATCATCCTTTTGGTGATAGTAGCCGGTGTGAGTTTGCTCTGTCATCCTTTTGGTGGTGGGTCTGTGATTTCGTCGACGCTAGATTGTTCGAGTTTGTTTTAATCTATCATCCTTTTGGTTTTAGTAGCCGGTGTGAGTTTTCCTCGTCATCGTTTTGGTGGTGGGTCTGTCATTTCGTCGATGTCAGATTTTGTGAGTGTTTTGCTCTATCATTCTTTTAGTGGTAGTAGCTGGTGTGAGTTCGCTCCGTCATCCTTTTGGTGGTGGGTCTGTCATTTCATCGATTTCAAATTATGCGAGTGTTTGTTTCTCTATCATCCTTTTGGTGATAGTAGTCGGTGTGAGTTTGCTCCGTCATCCTTTTGGTGGTCGGTCTGTCATTTCGTTGATGTCAAATTGTGTGAGTGTGTTTTGCTCTATCATCCATTTGGTGGTAGTAGCTGGTGTGAGTTTGCTCAGTAATCCTTTTGGTGGTGGGTCTGTCATTTCATCGATGTCTGATTGTGCGAGTGTGTTTTGCTCTATCATACTTTAGGTGATAGTAACCGGTGTAAGTTTGCTCCGTCATCCATTTGTTGGTGGGTCTGTGATTCCGTCGACGCTAGAGTGTGCGAGTTTATTTTGCTCTATCATACTTTTGGTGATAGTAGCTGGTGTGAGTTTGCTCCGTTATCCTTTTGGTAATGGGTCTGTCATTTCGTCGATGTTAGATTGTGCGACTTTGTTTTTCTCTATCATCCTTTTGGTTTTAGTAGCCAGTGTGAGTTCTGCCCGTCATCGTTTTGGTGGTGGGTCTGTCATTTCGTCGATGTCAGATTTTGCGAGTGTTTTGCTCTATCATACTTTTAGTGCTAGTAGCCGGTGTGAGTTCGCTCTGTCATCCTTTTGGTGGTGGGTCTGTCATTTCATCGATTTCAAATTATACGAATGTGTGTTTCTCTATCATCCTTTTGGTGATTGTAGCCGGTGTGAGTTCGCTCCGTCATCCTTTTGGTGGTGGGTCTTTCATTTCGTCGATGTCAGATTGTGCGAGTGTGTTTTTCTCTATCATCCTTTTGGTGGTAGTCGCTGGTGTGAGTTTGCTCAGTAATCCTTTTGGTGGCGGGCCTGTCATTTCATCGATGTCAGATTCTGCAAGTGTGTTTTGCTCTATCATACTTTTGGTGATAGTAGCCGGTGTGAGTTTGCTCCGTCATCCTTTTGGTGTTGGGTCTGTGATTTCGTCGATGCTAGATTGTGCGAGTTTGTTTTGCTCTGTCATCCTTTTGGTTTTCGTAGCCAGCGTGAGTTCTCCCCGTCATCGTTTTGGTGGTGGGTCTGTCATTTCGTCGATGTCAGATTTTGTGAGTGTTTTGCTCTATCATTCTTTTAGTGGTAGTAGCCAGTGTGAGTTTGCTCCGTCATCCTTTTGGTGGTGGGTCTGTTATTTCATCGATTTCAAATTATGCGACTGTGTGTTTCTCTATCATCCTTTTGGTGATAGTAGCCGGTGTGAGTTTGCTCTGTCATCCTTTTGGTGGTGGGTCTGTGATTTCGTCGACGCTAGATTGTTCGAGTTTGTTTTAATCTATCATCCTTTTGGTTTTAGTAGCCGGTGTGAGTTTTCCTCGTCATCGTTTTGGTGGTGGGTCTGTCATTTCGTCGATGTCAGATTTTGTGAGTGTTTTGCTCTATCATTCTTTTAGTGGTAGTAGCTGGTGTGAGTTCGCTCCGTCATCCTTTTGGTGGTGGGTCTGTCATTTCATCGATTTCAAATTATGCGAGTGTTTGTTTCTCTATCATCCTTTTGGTGATAGTAGCCGGTGTGAGTTTGCTCCGTCATCCTTTTGGTGGTCGGTCTGTCATTTCGTTGATGTCAAATTGTGTGAGTGTGTTTTGCTCTATCATCCATTTGGTGGTAGTAGCTGGTGTGAGTTTGCTCAGTAATCCTTTTGGTGGTGGGTCTGTCATTTCATCGATGTCTGATTGTGCGAGTGTGTTTTGCTCTATCATACTTTAGGTGATAGTAACCGGTGTAAGTTTGCTCCGCCATCCTTTTGGTGGTGGGTCTGTGATTCCGTCGACGCTAGAGTGTGCGAGTTTATTTTGCTCTATCATACTTTTGGTGATAGTAGCTGGTGTGAGTTTGCTCCGTTATCCTTTTGGTGGTGGGTCTGTCATTTCGTCGATGTTAGATTGTGCGACTTTGTTTTTCTCTATCATCCTTTTGGTTTTAGTAGCCAGTGTGAGTTCTGCCCGTCATCGTTTTGGTGGTGGGTCTGTCATTTCGTCGATGTCAGATTTTGCGAGTGCTTTGCTCTATCATACTTTTAGTGCTAGTAGCCGGTGTGAGTTCGCTCTGTCATCCTTTTGGTGGTGGGTCTGTCATTTCATCGATTTCAAATTATACGAATGTGTGTTTCTCTATCATCCTTTTGGTGATTGTAGCCGGTGTGAGTTCGCTCCGTCATCCTTTTGGTGGTGGGTCTTACATTTCGTCGATGTCAGATTGTGCGAGTGTGTTTTTCTCTATCATCCTTTTGGTGGTAGTCGCTGGTGTGAGTTTGCTCAGTAATCCTTTTGGTGGCGGTCCTGTCATTTCATCGATGTCAGATTCTGCAAGTGTGTTTTGCTCTATCATACTTTTGGTGATAGTAGCCGGTGTGAGTTTGCTCCGTCATCCTTTTGGTGGTGGGTCTGTGATTTCGTCGATGCTAGATTGTGCGAGTTTGTTTTGCTCTGTCATCCTTTTGGTTTTCGTAGCCAGCGTGAGTTCTCCCCGTCATCGTTTTGGTGGTGGGTCTGTCATTTCGTCGATGTCAGATTTTGTGAGTGTTTTGCTCTATCATTCTTTTAGTGGTAGTAGCCAGTGTGAGTTTGCTCCGTCATCCTTTTGGTGGTGGGTCTGTTATTTCATCGATTTCAAATTATGCGACTGTGTGTTTCTCTATCATCCTTTTGGTGATAGTAGCCGGTGTGAGTTTGCTCTGTCATCCTTTTGGTGGTGGGTCTGTCATTTCGTCGACGCTAGATTGTTCGAGTTTGTTTTAATCTATCATCCTTTTGGTTTTAGTAGCCGGTGTAAGTTTTCCTCGTCATCGTTTTGGTGGTGGGTCTTTCATTTCGTCGATGTCTGATTTTGTGAGTGTTTTGCTCTATCATTCTTTTAGTGGTAGTAGCTGGTGTGAGTTCGCTCCGTCATCCTTTTGGTGGTGGGTCTGTCATTTCATCGATTTCAAATTATGCGAGTGTTTGTTTCTCTATCATCCTTTTGGTGATAGTAGCCGGTGTGAGTTTGCTCCGTCATCCTTTTGGTGGTCGGTCTGTCATTTCGTTGATGTCAAATCGTGCGAGTGTGTTTTGCTCTATCATCCATTTGGTGGTAGTAGCTGGTGTGAGTTTGCTCAGTAATCCTTTTGTTGGCGGGTCTGTCATTTCATCGATGTCTGATTGTGTGAGTGTGTTTTGCTCTATCACACTTTAGGTGATAGTAACCGGTGTAAGTTTGCTACGTCATCCTTTTGGTGGTGGGTCTGTGATTCCGTAACCGCTAGAGTGTGCGAGTTTATTTTGCTCTATCATACTTTTGGTGATAGTAGCCAGTGTGAGCTTGCTCCGTTATCCTTTTGGTGGTGGGTCTGTCATTTCGTCGATGTTAGATTGTGCGACTTTGTTTTTCTCTATCATCCTTTTGGTTTTAGTAGCCAGTGTGAGTTCTGCCCGTCATCGTTTTGGTGGTGGGTCTGTCATTTCGTCGATGTCAGATTTTGCGAGTGTTTTGCTCAATCATACTTTTAGTAGTAGTAGCCGGTGTGAGTTCGCTCTGTCATCCTTTTGGTGGTGGGTCTGTCATTTCATCGATTTCAAATTATACGAATGTGTGTTTCTCTATCATCCTTTTGGTGATAGTAGCCGGTGTGAGTTTGCTCCGTCATCCTTTTGGTGGTGGGTCTTTCATTTCGTCGATGTCAGATTGTGCGAGTGTGTTTAGCTCTATCATACTTTTGGTGGTAGTCGCTGGTGTGAGTTTGCTCAGTAATCGTTTTGGTGGCGGGCCTGTCATTTCATCGATGTCAGATTCTGCAAGTGTGTTTTGCTCTATCATACTTTTGGTGATGGTAGCCGGTGTGAGTTTGCTCCGTCATCCATTTGGTGGTGGGTCTGTGATTTCGTCGATGCTAGATTATGCGACTTTGTTTTGCTCTATCATCCTTTTGGTTTTAGTAGCCAGTGCGAGTTCTGCCCGTCATCGTTTTAGTGGTGGGTCTGTCATTTCGTCGATGTCAGATTTTGTGAGTGTTTTGCTCTATCATACTTTTAGTAGTAGTAGCCGGTGTGAGTTCGCTCCGTCATCCTTTTGGTGGTGGGTCTGTTATTTCATCGACTTCAAATTATGCGAGTGTGTGTTTCTCTATCATCCTTTTGGTGACAGTAGCCAGTGTGAGTTTGCTCCGTCATCCTTTTAGTGGTGGGTCTGTCATTTCTTCGACGTTAGATTGTGCGACTTTGTTTTTCTCTATCATCCTTTTGGTTTTAGTAGCCAGTGTGAGTTCTGCCCGTCATCGTTTTGGTGGTGGGTCTGTCATATCGTCGATGTCAGATTTTGCGAGTGTTTTGCTCAATCATACTTTTAGTAGTAGTAGCCGGTGTGAGTTCGCTCTGTCATCCTTTTGGTGGTGGGTCTGTCATTTCATCGATTTCAAATTATACGAATGTGTGTTTCTCTATCATCCTTTTGGTGATAGTAGCCGGTGTGAGTTCGCTCCGTCATCCTTTTGGTGGTGGGTCTTTCATTTCGTCGATGTCAGATTGTGCGAGTGTGTTTTTCTCTATCATACTTTTGGTGGTAGTCGCTGGTGTGAGTTTGCTCAGTAATCATTTTGGTGGCGGGCCTGTCATTTCATCGATGTCAGATTCTGCAAGTGTGTTTTGCTCTATCATACTTTTGGTGATGGTAGCCGGTGTGAGTTTGCTCCGTCATCCATTTGGTGGTGGGTCTGTGATTTCGTCGATGCTAGATTATGCGACTTTGTTTTGCTCTATCATCCTTTTGGTTTTAGTAGCCAGTGCGAGTTCTGCCCGTCATCGTTTTGGTGGTGGGTCTGTCATTTCGTCGATGTCAGATTTTGTGAGTGTTTTGCTCTATCATACTTTTAGTAGTAGTAGCCGGTGTGAGTTCGCTCCGTCATCCTTTTGGTGGTGGGTCTGTTATTTCATCGACTTCAAATTATGCGAGTGTGTGTTTCTCTATCATCCTTTTGGTGACAGTAGCCAGTGTGAGTTTGCTCCGTCATCCTTTTAGTGGTGGGTCTGTGATTTCGTCGACGCTAGATTGTTCGAGTTTGTTTTAATCTATCATCCTTTTGGTTTTAGTAGCCGGTGTGAGTTTTCCTCGTCATCGTTTTGGTGGTGGGTCTTTCATTTCGTCGATGTCAGATTTTGTGAGTGTTTTGCTCTATCATTCTTTTAGTGGTAGTAGCCGGTGTGAGTTTGCTCCGTCATCCTTTTGGTGGTGGGTCTGTCATTTCATCTATTTCAAATTATGCGAGTGTTTGTTTCTCTATCATCCTTTTGGTGATAGTAGCCGGTGTGAGTTTGCTCCGTCATCCTTTAGGTGGTCGGTCTGTCATTTCGTTGATGTCAAATTGTGCGAATGTGTTTTGCTCTATCATCCTTTTGGTGGTAGTAGCTGGTGTGAGTTTGTTCAGTAATCCTTTTGGTGGTGGGTCTGTCATTTCATCGATGTCTGATTGTGCGAGTGTGTTTTGCTCTATCATACTTTAGGTGATAGTAACCGGTGTATGTTTGCTCCGTCTTCCTTTTGGTGGTGGGTCTATCATTTCGTCGACGCTAGATTGTTCGAGTTTGTTTTAATCTATCATCCTTTTGGTTTTAGTAGTCGGTGTGAGTTTTCCTCGTCATCGTTTTGGTGGTGGGTCTGTCATTTCGTCGATGTCAGATTTTGTGAGTGTTTTGCTCTATCATTCTTTTAGTGGTAGTAGCTGGTGTGAGTTCGCTCCGTCATCCTTTTGGTGGTGGGTCTGTCATTTCATCGATTTCAAATTATGCGAGTGTTTGTTTCTCTATCATCCTTTTGGTGATAGTAGCAGGTGTGAGTTTGCTCCGTCATCCTTTTGGTGGTCGGTCTGTCATTTCGTTGATGTCAAATTGTGTGAGTGTGTTTTGCTCTATCATCCATTTGGTGGTAGTGGCTGGTGTGAGTTTGCTCAGTAATCCTTTTGGTGGTGGGTCTGTCATTTCATCGATGTCTGATTGTGCGAGTGTGTTTTGCTCTATCATACTTTAGGTGATAGTAACCGGTGTAAGTTTGCTCCGTCATCCTTTTGGTGATGGGTCTCTGATTCCGTCGACGCTAGAGTGTGCGAGTTTATTTTGCTCTATCATACTTTTGGTGATAGTAGCTGGTGTGAGTTTGCTCCGTTATCCTTTTGGTGGTGGGTCTGTCATTTCGTCGATGTTAGATTGTGCGACTTTGTTTTTCTCTATCATCCTTTTGGTTTTAGTAGCCAGTGTGAGTTCTGCCCGTCATCGTTTTGGTGGTGGGTCTGTCATTTCGTCGATGTCAGATTTTGCGAGTGTTTTGCTCTATCATACTTTTAGTGGTAGTAGCCGGTGTGAGTTCGCTCTGTCATCCTTTTGGTGGTGGGTTTGTCATTTCATCGATTTCAAATTATACGAATGTGTGTTTCTCTATCATCCTTTTGGTGATTGTAGCCGGTGTGAGTTCGCTCCGTCATCCTTTTGGTGGTGGGTCTTTCATTTCGTCGATGTCAGATTGTGCGAGTGTGTTTTGCTCTATCATCCTTTTGGTGGTAGTCGCTGGTGTGAGTTTGCTCAGTAATCCTTTTGGTGGCGGGCCTGTCATTTCATCGATGTCAGATTCTGCAAGTGTGTTTTGCTCTATCATACTTTTGGTGATAGTAGCCGGTGTGAGTTTGCTCCGTCATCCTTTTGGTGTTGGGTCTGTGATTTCGTCGATGCTAGATTGTGCGAGTTTGTTTTGCTCTGTCATCCTTTTGGTTTTCGTAGCCAGCGTGAGTTCTCCCCGTCATCGTTTTGGTGGTGGGTCTGTCATTTCGTCGATGTCAGATTTTGTGAGTGTTTTGCTCTATCATTCTTTTAGTGGGAGTAGCCAGTGTGAGTTTGCTCCGTCATCCTTTTGGTGGTGGGTCTGTTATTTCATCGATTTCAAATTATGCGACTGTGTGTTTCTCTATCATCCTTTTGGTGATAGTAGCCGGTGTGAGTTTGCTCTGTCATCCTTTTGGTGGTGGGTCTGTGATTTCGTCGACGCTAGATTGTTCGAGTTTGTTTTAATCTATCATCCTTTTGGTTTTAGTAGCCGGTGTGAGTTTTCCTCGTCATCGTTTTGGTGGTGGGTCTTTCATTTCGTCGATGTCAGATTTTGTGAGTGTTTTGCTCTATCATTCTTTTAGTGGTAGTAGCCGGTGTGAGTTTGCTCCGTCATCCTTGTGGTGGTGGGTCTGTCATTTCATCGATTTCAAATTATGCGAGTGTTTGTTTCTCTATCATCCTTTTGGTGATAGTAGCCGGTGTGAGTTTGCTCCGTCATCCTTTAGGTGGTCGGTCTGTCATTTCGTTGATGTCAAATTGTGCGAGTGTGTTTTGCTCTATCATCCTTTTGGTGGTAGTAGCTGGTGTGAGTTTGTTCAGTAATCCTTTTGGTGGTGGGTCTGTCATTTCATCGATGTCTGATTGTGCGAGTGTGTTTTGCTCTATCATACTTTAGATGATAGTAACCGGTGTATGTTTGCTCCGTCTTCCTTTTGGTGGTGGGTCTATCATTTCGTCGACGCTAGATTGTTCGAGTTTGTTTTAATCTATCATCCTTTTGGTTTTAGTAGCCGGTGTGAGTTTTCCTCGTCATCGTTTTGGTGGTGGGTCTTTCATTTCGTCGATGTCAGATTTTGTGAGTGTTTTGCTCTATCATTCTTTTAGTGGTAGTAGCTGGTGTGAGTTCGCTCCGTCATCCTTTTGGTGGTGGGTCTGTCATTTCATCGATTTCAAATTATGCGAGTGTTTGTTTCTCTATCATCCTTTTGGTGATAGTAGCCGGTGTGAGTTTGCTCCGTCATCCTTTTGGTGGTCGGTCTGTCATTTCGTTGATGTCAAATTGTGCGAGTGTGTTTTGCTCTATCATCCATTTGGTGGTAGTAGCTGGTGTGAGTTTGCTCAGTAATCCTTTTGTTGGCGGGTCTGTCATTTCATCGATGTCTGATTGTGCGAGTGTGTTTTGCTCTATCACACTTTAGGTGATAGTAACCGGTGTAAGTTTGCTCCGTCATCCTTTTGGTGGTGGGTCTGTGATTCCGTCGACGCTAGAGTGTGCGAGTTTATTTTGCTCTATCATACTTTTGGTGATAGTAGCCGGTGTGAGCTTGCTCCGTTATCCTTTTGGTGGTGGGTCTGTCATTTCGTCGACGTTAGATTGTGCGACTTTGTTTTTCTCTATCATCCTTTTGGTTTTAGTAGCCAGTGTGAGTTCTGCCCGTCATCGTTTTGGTGGTGGGTCTGTCATTTCGTCGATGTCAGATTTTGCGAGTGTTTTGCTCTATCATACTTTTAGTAGTAGTAGCCGGTGTGAGTTCGCTCTGTCATCCTTTTGGTGGTGGGTCTGTCATTTCATCGATTTCAAATTATACGAATGTGTGTTTCTCTATCATCCTTTTGGTGATAGTAGCCGGTGTGAGTTCGCTCCGTCATCCTTTTGGTGGTGGGTCTTTCATTTCGTCGATGTCAGATTGTGCGAGTGTGTTTTGCTCTATCATCCTTTTGGTGGTAGTCGCTGGTGTGAGTTTGCTCAGTAATCCTTTTGGTGGCGGGCCTGTCATTTCATCGATGTCAGATTCTGCAAGTGTGTTTTGCTCTATCATACTTTTGGTGATGGTAGCCGGTGTGAGTTTGCTCCGTCATCCATTTGGTGGAGGGTCTGTGATTTCGTCGATGCTAGATTGTGCGACTTTGTTTTGCTCTATCATCCTTTTGGTTTTAGTAGCCAGTGCGAGTTCTGCCCGTCATCGTTTTGGTGGTGGGTCTGTCATTTCGTCGATGTCAGATTTTGTGAGTGTTTTGCTCTATCATACTTTTAGTAGTAGTAGCTGGTGTGAGTTCTCTCCGTCATCCTTTTGGTGGTGGGTCTGTTATTTCATCGACTTCAAATTATGGGAGTGTGTGTTTCTCTATCATCCTTTTGGTGACAGTAGCCAGTGTGAGTTTGTTCCGTCATCCTTTTAGTGGTGGGTCTGTGATTTTGTCGACGCTAGATTGTGCGAGTTTGTTTTAATCTATCATCCTTTTGGTTTTAGTAGCCGGTGTGAGTTTTCCACGTCATCGTTTTGGTGGTGGGTCTGTCATTTCGTCGATGTCAGATTTTGTGAGTGTTTTGCTCTATCATTCTTTTAGTGGTAGTAGCCGGTGTGAGTTTGCTCCGTCATCCTTTTGGTGGTGGGTCTGTCATTTCATCGATTTCAAATTATGCGAGTGTTTGTTTCTCTATCATCCTTTTGGTGATAGTAGCCGGTGTGAGTTTGCTCCGTCATCCTTTAGGTGGTCGGTCTGTCATTTCGTTGATGTCAAATTGTGCGAGTGTGTTTTGCTCTATCATCCTTTTGGTGGTAGTAGCTGGTGTGAGTTTGTTCAGTAATCCTTTTGGTGGTGGGTCTGTCATTTCATCGATGTCTGATTGTGCGAGTGTGTTTTGCTCTATCATACTTTAGGTGATAGTAACCGGTGTATGTTTGCTCCGTCATCCTTTTGGTGGTGGGTCTGTCATTTCGTCGACGCTAGATTGTTCGAGTTTGTTTTAATCTATCATCCTTTTGGTTTTAGTAGCCGGTGTGAGTTTTCCTCGTCATCATTTTGGTGGTGGGTCTGTCATTTCGTCGATGTCAGATTTTGTGAGTGTTTTGCTCTATCATTCTTTTAGTGGTAGTAGCTGGTGTGAGTTCGCTCCGTCATCCTTTTGGTGGTGGGTCTATCATTTCATCGATTTCAAATTATGCGAGTGTTTGTTTCTCTATCATCCTTTTGGTGATAGTAGCCGGTGTGAGTTTGCTCCGTCATCCTTTTGGTGGTCGGTCTGTCATTTCGTTGATGTCTAATTGTGCGAGTGTGTTTTGCTCTATCATCCATTTGGTGGTAGTAGCTGGTGTGAGTTTGCTCAGTAATCCTTTTGGTGGTGGGTCTGTCATTTCATCGATGTCTGATTGTGCGAGTGTGTTTTGCTCTATCATCCTTTAGGTGATAGTAACCGGTGTCAGTTTGCTCCGTCGACCTTTTAGTGTTGGGTCTGTGATTTCGTCGACGCTAGAGTGTGCGAGTTTGTTTTGCTCTATCATAATTTTTGTTATAGTAGCCGGTGTGAGTTTGCTCCGTCATCCTTTTTGTGGTGGGTCTGTCATTTCGTCGACGTTAGATTGTGCGACTTTGTTTTTCTCTATCATCCTTTTGGTTTTAGTAGCCAGTGTGAGTTCTGCCCGTCATCGTTTTGGTGGTGGGTCTGTCATTTCGTCGATGTCAGATTTTGCGAGTGTTTTGCTCTATCATACTTTTAGTAATAGTAGCCGGTGTGAGTTCGCTCTGTCATCCTTTTGGTGGTGGGTCTGTCATTTCATCGATTTCAAATTATACGAATGTGTGTTTCTCTATCATCCTTTTGGTGACAGTAGCCAGTGTGAGTTTGCTCCGTCATCCTTTTAGTGGTGGGTCTGTGATTTTGTCGATGCTAGATTGTGCGAGTTTGTTTTAATCTATCATCCTTTTGGTTTTAGTAGCCGGTGTGAGTTTTCCACGTCATCGTTTTGGTGGTGGGTCTGTCATTTCGTCGATGTCAGATTTTGTGAGTGTTTTGCTCTATCATTCTTTTAGTGGTAGTAGCCGGTGTGAGTTTGCTCCGTCATCCTTTTGGTGGTGGGTCTGTCATTTCATCGATTTCAAATTATGCGAGTGTTTGTTTCTCTATCATCCTTTTGGTGATAGTAGCCGGTGTGAGTTTGCTCCGTCATCCTTTAGGTGGTCGGTCTGTCATTTCGTTGATGTCAAATTGTGCGAGTGTGTTTTGCTCTATCATCCTTTTGGTGGTAGTAGCTGGTGTGAGTTTGTTCAGTAATCCTTTTGGTGGTGGGTCTGTCATTTCATCGATGTCTGATTGTGCGAGTGTGTTTTGCTCTATCATACTTTAGGTGATAGTAACCGGTGTATGTTTGCTCCATCATCCTTTTGGTGGTGGGTCTGTCATTTCGTCGACGCTAGATTGTTCGAGTTTGTTTTAATCTATCATCCTTTTGGTTTTAGTAGCCGGTGTGAGTTTTCCTCGTCATCGTTTTGGTGGTGGGTCTGTCATTTCGTCGATGTCAGATTTTGTGAGTGTTTTGCTCTATCATTCTTTTAGTGGTAGTAGCTGGTGTGAGTTCGCTCCGTCATCCTTTTGGTGGTGGGTCTATCATTTCATCGATTTCAAATTATGCGAGTGTTTGTTTCTCTATCATCCTTTTGGTGATAGTAGCCGGTGTGAGTTTGCTCCGTCATCCTTTTGGTGGTCGGTCTGTCATTTCGTTGATGTCTAATTGTGCGAGTGTGTTTTGCTCTATCATCCATTTGGTGGTAGTAGCTGGTGTGAGTTTGCTCAGTAATCCTTTTGGTGGTGGGTCTGTCATTTCATCGATGTCTGAATGTGCGAGTGTGTTTTGCTCTATCATCCTTTAGGTGATAGTAACCGGTGTCAGTTTGCTCCGTCGACCTTTTAGTGTTGGGTCTGTGATTCCGTCGACGCTAGAGTGTGCGAGTTTGTTTTGCTCTATCATAATTTTGGTTATAGTAGCCGGTGTGAGTTTGCTCCGTCATCCTTTTTGTGGTGGGTCTGTCATTTCGTCGACGCTAGATTGTGCGACTTTGTTTTGCTCTATCATCCTTTTGGTTTTAGTAGCCAGTGTGAGTTCTGCCCGTCATCGTTTTGGTGGTGGGTCTGTCATTTCGTCGATGTCAGATTTTGCGAGTGTTTTGCTCTATCATACTTTTAGTAGTAGTAGCCGGTGTGAGTTTGCTCCGTCATCCTTTTGGGGGTGGGTCTGTCATTTCATCGATTTCAAATTATACGAATGTGTGTTTCTCTATCATCCTTTTGGTGATAGTAGCTGGTGTAAGTTTGCTCCGTCATCCTTTTGGTGGTGGGTCTTTCATTTCGTCGATGTCAGATTGTGCGAGTGTGTTTTGCTCTATCATCCTTTTGGTGGTAGTCGCTGGTGTGAGTTTGCTCAGTAATCCTTTTGGTGGCGGGCCTGTCATTTCATCGATGTCAGATTCTGCAAGTGTGTTTTGCTCTATCATACTTTTGGTGATAGTAGCCGGTGTGAGTTTGCTCCGTCATCCTTTTGGTGGTGGGTATGTGATTTCGTCGACGCTAGATTGTGCGAGTTTGTTTTGCTCTATCATCCTTTTGGTTTTCGTAGCCAGTGTGAGTTCTCCCCGTCATTGTTTTGGTGGTGGGTCTGTCATTTCGTCGATGTCAGATTTTGTGAGTGTTTTGCTCTATCATTCTTTTAGTGGTAGTAGCCGGTGTGAGTTTGCTCCGTCATCCTTTTGGTGGTGGGTCTGTTATTTCATCAACTTCAAATTATGCGAGTGTGTGTTTCTCTATCATCCCTTTGGTGATAGTAGCCGGTGTGAGTTTGCTCCATCATCATTTTGGTGGTGGGTCTGTGATTTCGTCGACGCTAGATTGTGCAAGTTTGTTTTAATCTATCATCCTTTTGGTTTTAGTAGCCGGTATGAGTTTTCCCCGTCATCGTTTTGGTGGTGGGTCTGTCATTTCGTCGATGTCAGATTTTGTGAGTGTTTTGCTCTATCATTCTTTTAGTGGTAGTAGCCGGTGTGAGTTTGCTTCGTCATTCTTTTGGTGGTGGGTCTGTTATTTCATCGACTTCAAATTATGCGAGTGTGTGTTTCTCTATCATCCCTTTGGTGATAGTAGCCGGTGTAAGTTTGCTCCATCATCCTTTTGGTGGTGGGTCTGTGATTTCGTCGACGCTAGATTGTGCAAGTTTGTCTTAATCTATCATCCTTTTGGTTTTAGTAGCCTGTATGAGTTTTCGTCGTCATCGTTTTGGTGGTGGGTCTGTCATTTCATCGATGTCTGATTGTGCGAGTGTTTTTTGCTCTATCATCCTTTTGGTGGTAGTCGCTGGTGTGAGTTTGCTCAGTAATCCTTTTGGTGGCGGGCCTGTCATTTCATCGATGTCAGATTCTGCAAGTGTGTTTTGCTCTATCATACTTTTGGTGATAGTAGCCGGTGTGAGTTTGCTCCGTCATCCTTTTGGTGGTGGGTATGTGATTTCGTCGACGCTAGATTGTGCGAGTTCGTTTTGCTCTATCATCCTTTTGGTTTTCGTAGCCAGTGTGAGTTCTCCCCGTCATTGTTTTGGTGGTGGGTCTGTCATTTCGTCGATGTCAGATTTTGTGAGTGTTTTGCTCTATCATTATTTTAGTGGTAGTAGCCGGTGTGAGTTCGCTCTGTCATCCTTTTGGTGGTGGGTCTGTCATTTCATCGATTTCAAATTATGCGAATGTGTGTTTCTCTATCATCCTTTTTGTGATGGTAGCCGGTGTGAGTTCGCTCTGTCATCCTTTTGGTGGTCGGTCTGTCATTTCGTTGATGTCAAATTGTGCGAGTGTGTTTTGCTCTATCATCCTTTTGGTGGTAGTAGCTGGTGTGAGTTTGCTCAGTAATCCTTTTGGTGGTGGGTCTGTCATTTCATCGATGTCAGATTGTGCGAGTGTGTTTTGCTCTATCATACTTTAGGTGATAGTAATCGGTGTAAGTTTGCTCCGTCATTCTTTTGGTGGTGGGTCTGTGATTCCGTCGACGCTAGAGTGTGCGAGTTTGTTTTTCTCTATCATACTTTTGGTGATAGTAGCCGGTGTGAGTTTGCTCCGTCATCCTTTTGGTGGTGGGTCTGTCATTTCGTCGACGCTAGATTGTGCGACTTTGTTTTGCTCTATCATCCTTTTGGTTTTAGTAGCCAGTGTGAGTTGTGCCCGTCATCGTTTTGGTGGTGGGTCTGACATTTCGTCGATGTCAGATTTTGCGAGTGTTTTGCTCTATCATACATTTAGTGGTAGTAGCCGGTGTGAGTTCGCTCCGTCATCCTTTTGGTGGTGGGTCTGTCATTTCATCGATTTCAAATGATACGAATGTCTGTTTCTCTATCATCCTTTTGGTGATAGTAGCCGGTGTGAGTTCGCTCCTTCATCCTTTTGGTGGTGGGTCTTTCATTTCGTCGATGTCAGATTGTGCGAGTGTGTTTTGCTCTATCATCCTTTTGGTGGTAGTCCCTGGTGTGAGTTTGCTTAGTAATCCTTTTGGTGGCGGGCCTGTCATTTCATCGATGTCAGATTCTGCAAGTGTGTTTTGCTCTATCATACTTTTGGTGATAGTAGCCGGTGTGAGTTTGCTCCGTCATCCTTTTGGTGGTGGGCTGTGATTTCGTCGACGCTAGATTGTGCGAGTTTGTTTTGCTCTATCATCCTTTTGGTTTTCGTAGCCAGCGTGAGTTCTCCCCGTCATCATTTTGGTGGTGGGTCTGTCATTTCGTCGATGTCAGATTTTGTGAGTGTTTTGCTCTATCATTCTTTTAGTGGTAGTAGCCGGTGTGAGTTCGCTCTGTCATCCTTTTGGTGGTGGGTCTGTCATTTCATCGATTTCAAATTATGCGAGTGTGTGTTTCTCTATCATCCTTTTTGTGATGGTAGCCGGTGTGAGTTCGCTCCGTCATCCTTTTGGTGATCGGTCTGTCATTTCGTTGATGTCAAATTGTGCGAGTGTGTTTTGCTCTATCATCCTTTTGGTGGTAGTAGCTGGTGTGAGTTTGCTCAGTAATCCTTTTGGTGGTGGGTCTGTCATTTCATCGATGTCTGATTGTGCGAGTGTGTTTTGCTCTATCATACTTTAGGTGATAGTAACCGGTGTAAGTTTGCTTCGTCATCCTTTTGGTTGTGGGTCTGTGATTCCGTCGACGCTAGAGTGTGCGAGTTTGTTTTGCTCTATCATACTTTTGGTGATAGTAGCCGGTGTGAGTTTGCTCCGTCATCCTTTTGGTGGTGGGTCTGTCATTTCATCGATGCTAGATTGTGCGACTTTGTTTTGCTCTATCATCCTTTTGGTTTTCGTAGCCAGTATGATTTGTGCCCGTCATCGTTTTGGTGGTGGGTCTGTCATTTCGTCGATGTCAGATTTTGCGAGTGTTTTGCTCTGTCATACTTTTAGTGGTAGTAGCCGGTGTGAGTTTGCTCCGTCATCCTTTTGGTGGTGGGTCTGTCATTTCATCGATTTCAAATTATACGAATGTGTGTTTCTCTATCATCCTTTTGGTGATAGTAGCCGGTGTAAGTTTGCTCCGTCATCCTTTTGGTGGTGGGTCTTTCATTTCGTCGATGTCAGATTGTGCGAGTGTGTTTTGCTCTATCATCCTTTTGGTGGTAGTCGCTGGTGTGAGTTTGCTCAGTAATCCTTTTGGTGGCGGGCCTGTCATTTCATCGATGTTAGATTCTGCAAGTGTGTTTTGCTCTATCATACTTTTGGTGATAGTAGCCGGTGTGAGTTGGCTCCGTCATCCTTTTGGTGGTGGGTCTTTTATTTCGTCGACGCTAGATTGTGCGAGTTTGTTTTGCTTTATCATCCTTTTGGTTTTCGTAGCCAGCGTGAGTTCTCCCCGTCATCGTTTTGGTGGTGGGTCTGTCATTTCGTCGATGTCAGATTTTGTGAGTGTTTTGCTCTATCATTCTTTTAGTGGTAGTAGCCGGTGTGAGTTTGCTCCTTCATCCTTTTGGTGGTGGGTCTGTTATTTCATCGACTTCAAATTATGCGAGTGTGTGTTTCTCTATCATCCTTTTGGTGACAGTAGCCGGTGTGAGTTTGCTTTGTCAACCTTTTGGTGGTCGGTCTGTCATTTTGTTGATGTCAAATTGTGCGAGTGTGTTTTGCTATATCATCCTTTTTCTGGTAGTAGCTGGTGTGAGTTTGCTCAGTAATCCTTTTGGTGGTGGGTCTGTCATTTCATCGATGTCTGATTGTGCGAGTGTGTTTTGCTCTATCATACTTTAGGTGATAGTAACCAGTGTAAGTTTGCTCCGTCATCATTTTGGTGGTGGGTCTGTGATTCCGTCGACGCTAGAGTGTGCGAGTTTGTTCTGCTCTATCATACTTTTGGTGATAGTAGCCGGTGTGAGTTTGCTCCGTCATCCTTTTGGTGGTAGGTCTGTCATTTCGTCGACACATGATTGTGGGAATTTGTTTTGCTCTATCATCCTTTTGGTTTTAGTAGCCAGTGTGAGTTCTGCCCGTCATCGTTTTGGTGGTGGGTCTGTCATTTCGTCGATGTCAGATTTTGCGAGTGTTTTGCTCTATCATACTTTTAGTGGTAGTAGCCGGTGTGAGTTCGCTCCGTCATCCTTTTGGTGGTGGGTCTGTCATTTCATCGATTTCAAATGATACGAATGTCTGTTTCTCTATCATCCTTTTGGTGATAGTAGCCGGTGTGAGTTCGCTCCTTCATCCTTTTGGTGGTGGGTCTTTCATTTCGTCGATGTCAGATTGTGCGAGTGTGTTTTGCTCTATCATCCTTTTGGTGGTAGTCCCTGGTGTGAGTTTGCTTAGTAATCCTTTTGGTGGCGGGCCTGTCATTTCATCGATGTCAGATTCTGCAAGTGTGTTTTGCTCTATCATACTTTTGGTGATAGTAGCCGGTGTGAGTTTGCTCCGTCATCCTTTTGGTGGTGGGCTGTGATTTCGTCGACGCTAGATTGTGCGAGTTTGTTTTGCTCTATCATCCTTTTGGTTTTCGTAGCCAGCGTGAGTTCTCCCCGTCATCATTTTGGTGGTGGGTCTGTCATTTCGTCGATGTCAGATTTTGTGAGTGTTTTGCTCTATCATTCTTTTAGTGGTAGTAGCCGGTGTGAGTTCGCTCTGTCATCCTTTTGGTGGTGGGTCTGTCATTTCATCGATTTCAAATTATGCGAGTGTGTGTTTCTCTATCATCCTTTTTGTGATGGTAGCCGGTGTGAGTTCGCTCCGTCATCCTTTTGGTGATCGGTCTGTCATTTCGTTGATGTCAAATTGTGCGAGTGTGTTTTGCTCTATCATCCTTTTGGTGGTAGTAGCTGGTGTGAGTTTGCTCAGTAATCCTTTTGGTGGTGGGTCTGTCATTTCATCGATGTCTGATTGTGCGAGTGTGTTTTGCTCTATCATACTTTAGGTGATAGTAACCGGTGTAAGTTTGCTTCGTCATCCTTTTGGTGGTGGGTCTGTGATTCCGTCGACGCTAGAGTGTGCGAGTTTGTTTTGCTCTATCATACTTTTGGTGATAGTAGCCGGTGTGAGTTTGCTCCGTCATCCTTTTGGTGGTGGGTCTGTCATTTCGTCGATGCTAGATTGTGCGACTTTGTTTTGCTCTATCATCCTTTTGGTTTTCGTAGCCAGTGTGATTTGTGCCCGTCATCGTTTTGGTGGTGGGTCTGTCATTTCGTCGATGTCAGATTTTGCGAGTGTTTTGCTCTGTCATACTTTTAGTGGTAGTAGCCGGTGTGAGTTTGCTCCGTCATCCTTTTGGTGGTGGGTCTGTCATTTCATCGATTTCAAATTATACGAATGTGTGTTTCTCTATCATCCTTTTGGTGATAGTAGCCGGTGTAAGTTTGCTCCGTCATCCTTTTGGTGGTGGGTCTTTCATTTCGTCGATGTCAGATTGTGCGAGTGTGTTTTGCTCTATCATCCTTTTGGTGGTAGTCGCTGGTGTGAGTTTGCTCAGTAATCCTTTTGGTGGCGGGCCTGTCATTTCATCGATGTTAGATTCTGCAAGTGTGTTTTGCTCTATCATACTTTTGGTGATAGTAGCCGGTGTGAGTTGGCTCCGTCATCCTTTTGGTGGTGGGTCTTTTATTTCGTCGACGCTAGATTGTGCGAGTTTGTTTTGCTTTATCATCCTTTTGGTTTTCGTAGCCAGCGTGAGTTCTCCCCGTCATCGTTTTGGTGGTGGGTCTGTCATTTCGTCGATGTCAGATTTTGTGAGTGTTTTGCTCTATCATTCTTTTAGTGGTAGTAGCCGGTGTGAGTTTGCTCCTTCATCCTTTTGGTGGTGGGTCTGTTATTTCATCGACTTCAAATTATGCGAGTGTGTGTTTCTCTATCATCCTTTTGGTGACAGTAGCCGGTGTGAGTTTGCTTTGTCAACCTTTTGGTGGTCGGTCTGTCATTTTGTTGATGTCAAATTGTGCGAGTGTGTTTTGCTATATCATCCTTTTTGTGGTAGTAGCTGGTGTGAGTTTGCTCAGTAATCCTTTTGGTGGTGGGTCTGTCATTTCATCGATGTCTGATTGTGCGAGTGTGTTTTGCTCTATCATACTTTAGGTGATAGTAACCAGTGTAAGTTTGCTCCGTCATCATTTTGGTGGTGGGTCTGTGATTCCGTCGACGCTAGAGTGTGCGAGTTTGTTCTGCTCTATCATACTTTTGGTGATAGTAGCCGGTGTGAGTTTGCTCTGTCATCATTTTGGTGGTAGGTCTGTCATTTCGTCGACACATGATTGTGGGAATTTGTTTTGCTCTATCATCCTTTTGGTTTTAGTAGCCAGTGTGAGTTCTGCCCGTCATCGTTTTGGTGGTGGGTCTGTCATTTCGTCGATGTCAGATTTTGCGAGTGTTTTGCTCTATCATACTTTTAGTGGTAGTAGCTGGTGTGAGTTCGCTCCGTTATCCTTTTGGTGGTGGGTCTGTCATTTCATTGATTTCAAATTATACGAATGTGTGTTTCTCTATCATCCTTTTGGTGATAGTAGTCGGTGTGAGTTCGCTACGTCATCCTTTTGGTGGTAGGTCTTTCAATTCGTCGATGTCAGATTGTGCGAGTGTGTTTTTCTCTATCATCCTTTTGGTGGTAGTCACTGGTGTGAGTTTGCTCAGTAATCCTTTTGGTGCCGGGCCTGTCATTTCATCGATGTCAGATTCTGCAAGTGTGTTTTGCTCTATCATACTTTTGGTGATAGTAGCCGGTGTGAGTTTGCTCCGTCATCCTTTTGGTGGTGGGTCTGTGATTTCGTCGACGCTAGATTGTACGAGTTTGTTTTGCTCTATCATCCTTTTGGTTTTCGTAGCCAGTATGAGTTCTCCTCGTCATCATTTTGGTGGTGGGTCTGTCATTTCGTCGATGTGAGATTTTGTGAGTGTTTTGCTCTATCATTCTTTTAGTGGTAGTAGCTGGTGTGAGTTTGCTCCGTCATCCTTTTGGTGGTGGGTCTGTTATTTCATCGACTTCAAATTATGCGAGTGTGTGTTTCTCTATCATCCTTTTGGTGATAGTAGCCAGTGTGAGTTTGCTCCGTCATCCTTTTGGTGGTGGGTCTGTGATTTCGTCGATGCTAGATTGTGCGAGTTTGTTTTAATCTATCATCCTATTGGTTTTAGTAGCCGGTGTGAGTTTTCCTCGTCATCATTTTGGTGGTGGGTCTGTCATTTCGTCGATGTCAGATTTTGTGAGTGTTTTGCTCTATCATTCTTTTAGTGGTAGTAGCCGGTGTGAGTTCGCTCCGTCATCCTTTTGGTGGTGGGTCTGTCATTTCATCGATTTCAAATTATGCGAGTGTGTGTTTCTCTATCATCCTTTTGGTGATAGTAGCCGGTGTGAGTTCACTCCGTCATCCTTTTGGTGGTCGGTCTGTCATTTCATTGATGTCAAATTGTGCGAGTGTGTTTTGCTCTATCATCCTTTTGGTGGTAGTCGCTGGTGTGAGTTTGCTCGGTAATCCTTTTGGTGGCGGGCCTGTCATTTCATCGATGTCAGATTCTGCAAGTGTGTTTTGCTCGATCATACTTTTGGTGATAGTAGTCGGTGTGAGTTTGCTCCGTCATCCTTTTGGTGGTGGGTCTGTGATTTCGTCGACGCTAGATTGTGCGAGTTTGTTTTGCTCTATCAGCCTTTTGGTTTTCGTAGTCAGTGTGAGTTCTCCCCGTCATCGTTTTGGTGGTGGGTCTGTCATTTCGTCGATGTCAGATTTTGTGAGTGTTTTGCTCTATCATTCTTTTAGTGTTAGTAGCCGGTGTGAGTTTGCTTCGTCATCCTTTTGGTGGTGGGTTTGTTATTTCATCGACTTCAAATTATGCGAGTGTGTGTTTCTCTATCATCCTTTTGGTGATAGTAGCCGGTGTGAGTTTGCTCCGTCATCCTTTTGGTGGTGGGTCTGTGATTTCGTCAACGCTAGATTGTGCGAGTCTGTTTTAACCTATCATCCTTTTGGTTTTAGTAGCCGGTGTAAGTTTTCCTCGTCATCGTTTTGGTGGCGGGTCTGTCATTTCGTCGATGTCAGATTTTGTGAGTGTTTTGCTCTATCATTCTTTTAGTGGTAGTAGCCGGTGTGAGTTCGCTCCTTCATCCTTTCGGTGGTGGGTCTGTCATTTCATCGATTTCAAATTATGCGATTGTGTGTTTCTCTATCATCCTTTTCGTGATAGTAGCCGGTGTGAGTTCGCTCCGTCATCCTTTTGGTGGTCGGTCTGTCATTTCATTGATGTCAAATTGTGCGAGTGTGTTTTGCTCTATCATCCTTTTGGTGGTAGTAGCTGGTGTGAGTTTGCTCAGTAATCCTTTTGGTGGTGGGTCTGTCATTTCATCGATGTTTGATTGTGCGAGTGTGTTTTGCTCTATCATCCTTTTGGTGGTAGTCGCTGGTGTGAGTTTGCTCAGTAATCCTTTTGGTGGTGGGCCTGTCATTTCATCGATGTCAGATTCTGCAAGTGTGTTTTGCTCTATCATACTTTTGGTGATAGTAGCCGGTGTGAGTTTGCTGCGTCATCCTTTTGGTGGTGGGTCTGTCATTTCATCGATTTCAAATTATGCGAGTGTTTGTTTCTCTATCATCCTTTTGGTGATAGTAGCCGGTGTGAGTTTGCTCCGTCATCCTTTTGGTGGTCGGTCTGTCATTTTGTTGATGTCAAATTGTGCGAGTGTGTTTTGCTCTATCATCCTTTTGGTGGTAGTAGCTGGTGTGAGTTTGCTCAGTAATCCTTTTGGTGGTGGGTCTGTCATTTCATCGATGTCTGATTGTGCGAGTGTGTTTTTCTCTATCATACTTTAGGTGATAGTAACCAGTGTAAGTTTGCTCCGTCATCATTTTGGTGGTGGGTCTGTGATTCCGTCGACGCTAGAGTGTGCGAGTTTGTTTTGCTCTATCATACTTTTGGTGATAGTAGCCGGTGTGAGTTTGCTCCGTCATCCTTTTGGTGGTAGGTCTGTCATTTCGTCGACACTTGATTGTGCGAATTTGTTTTGCTCTATCATCCTTTTGGTTTTAGTAGCCAGTGTGAGTTCTGCCCGTCATCGTTTTGGTGGTGGGTCTGTCATTTCGTCGATGTCAGATTTTGCGAGTGTTTTGCTCTATCATACTTTTAGTGGTAGTAGCTGGTGTGAGTTCGCTCTGTCATCCTTTTGGTGGTGGGTCTGTCATTTCATCGATTTCAAATTATACGAATGTGTGTTTCTCTATCATCCTTTTGGTGATAGTAGTCGGTGTGAGTTCGCTACGTCATCCTTTTGGTGGTGGGTCTTTCATTTCGTCGATGTCAGATTGTGCGTGTGTGTTTTTCTCTATCATCCTTTTGGTGGTAGTCACTGGTGTGAGTTTGCTCAGTAATCCTTTTGGTGGCGGGCCTGTCATTTCATCGATGTCAGATTCTGCAAGTGTGTTTTGCTCTATCATACTTATGGTGATAGTAGCCGGTGTGAGTTTGCTCCGTCATCCTTTTGGTGGTGGGTCTGTGATTTCGTCGACGCTAGATTGTGCGAGTTTGTTTTGCTCTATCATCCTTTTGGTTTTCGTAGCCAGTATGAGTTCTCCTCGTCATCGTTTTGGTGGTGGGTCTGTCATTTCGTCGATGTCAGATTTTGTGAGTGTTTTGCTCTATCATTCTTTTAGTGGTAGTAACTGGTGTGAGTTTGCTCCGTCATCCTTTTGGTGGTGGTTCTGTTATTTCATCGACTTCAAATTATGCGAGTGTGTGTTTCTCTATCATCCTTTTGGTGATAGTAGCCAATGTGAGTTTGCTCCGTCATCCTTTTGGTGGTGGGTCTGTGATTTCGTCGACGCTACATTGTGCGAGTTTGTTTTAATCTATCATCCTATTGGTTTTAGTAGCCGGTGTGAGTTTTCCTCGTCATCGTTTTGGTGGTGGGTCTGTCATTTCGTCGATGTCAGATTTTGTGAGTGTTTTGCTCTATCATTCTTTTAGTGGTAGTAGCCGGTGTGAGTTTGCTCCGTCATCCTTTTGGTGGTGGGTCTGTCATTTCATCGATTTCAAATTATGCGAGTGTGTGTTTCTCTATCATCCTTTTGGTGATAGTAGCCGGTGCGAGTTCGCTCCGTCATCCTTTTGGTGGTCGGTCTGTCATTTCATTGATGTCAAATTGTGCGAGTGTGTTTTGCTCTATCATCCTTTTGGTGGTAGTAGCTGGTGTGAGTTTGCTCAGTAATCCTTTTGGTGGTCGGTCTGTCATTTCATCGATGTTTGATTGTGCGAGTGTGTTTTGCTCTATCATCCTTTTGGTGGTAGTCGCTGGTGTGAGTTTGCTCAGTAATCCTTTTGGTGGCGGGCCTGTCATTTCATCGATGTCAGATTCTGCAAGTGCGTTTTGCTCTATCATACTTTTGGTGATAGTAGCCGGTGTGAGTTTGCTCCGTCATCCTTTTGGTGGTGGGTCTGTGATTTCGTCGACGCTAGATTGTGCGAGTTTGTTTTGCTCTATCAGCCTTTTGGTTTTCGTAGCCAGTGTGAGTTCTCCCCGTCATCGTTTTGGTGGTGGGTCTGTCATTTCGTCGATGTCAGATTTTGTGAGTGTTTTGCTCTATCATTCTTTTAGTGTTAGTAGCCGTTGTGAGTTTGCTCCGTCATCCTTTTGGTGGTGGGTTTGTTATTTCATCGACTTCAAATTATTCGAGTGTGTGTTTCTCTATCATCCTTTTGGTGATAGTAGCCGGTGTGAGTTTGCTCCGTCATCCTTTTGGTGGTGGGTCTGTGATTTCGTCAACGCTAGATTGTGCGAGTTTGTTTTAACCTATCATCCTTTTGGTTTTAGTAGCCGGTGTGAGTTTTCCTCGTCATCGTTTTGGTGGTGGGTCTGTCATTTCGTCGATGTCAGATTTTGTGAGTGTTTTGCTCTATCATTCTTTTAGTGGTAGTAGCCGGTGTGAGTTCGCTCCTTCATCCTTTTGGTGGTGGGTCTGTCATTTCATCAATTTCAAATTATGCGATTGTGTGTTTCTCTATCATCCTTTTGGTGATAGTAGCCGGTGTGAGTTCGCTCCGTCATCCTTTTGGTGGTCGGTCTGTCATTTCGTTGATGTCAAATTGTGCGAGTGTGTTTTGCTCTATCATCCTTTTGGTGGTAGTAGCTGGTGTGAGTTTGCTCAGTAATCCTTTTGGTGGTGGGTCTGTCGTTTCATCGATGTCTGATTGTGCGAGTGTGTTTTGCTCTATCATCCTTTTGGTGGTAGTCGTTGGTGTGAGTTTGCTCAGTAATCCTTTTGGTGGCGGGCCTGTCATTTCATCGATGTCAGATTCTGCAAGTGTATTTTGCTCTATCATACTTTTGGTGATAGTAACCGGTGTGAGTTTGCTCCGTCATCCTTTTGGTGGTGGGTGTGTGATTTCGTCGACGCTAGATTGTGCGAGTTTGTTTTGCTCTATCATCCTTTTGGTTTTCGTAGCCAGTGTGAGTTCTCCCCATCATCGTTTTGGTGGTGGGTCTGTCATTTCGTCGATGTCAGATTTTGTGAGTGTTTTGCTCTATCATTCTTTTAGTGGTAGTAGCCGGTGTGAGTTTGCTCTGTCATCCTTTTGGTGGTGGGTCTGTTATTTCATCGACTTCAAATTATGCGAGTGTGTGTTTCTCTATCATCCTTTTGGTGATAGTAGCCGGTGTGAGTTTGCTCCGTCATCCTTTTGGTGGTGGGTCTGTGATTTCGTCAACGCTAGATTGTGCGAGTTTGTTTTAACCTATCATCCTTTTGGTTTTAGTAGCCGGTGTGAGTTTTCCTCGTCATCGTTTTGGTGGTGGGTCTGTCATTTCGTCGATGTCAGATTTTGTGAGTGTTTTGCTCTATCATTCTTTTAGTGGTAGTAGCCAGTGTGAGTTCGCTCCTTCATCCTTTTGGTGGTGGGTCTGTCATTTCATCGATTTCAAATTATGCGATTGTGTGTTTCTCTATCATCCTTTTGGTGATAGTAGCCGGTGTGAGTTCGCTCCGTCATCCTTTTGGTGGTCGGTCTGTCATTTCGTTGATGTCAAATTGTGCGAGTGTGTTTTGCTCTATCATCCTTTTGGTGGTAGTAGCTGGTGTGAGTTTGCTCAGTAATCCTTTTGGTGGTGGGTCTGTCGTTTCATCGATGTCTGATTGTGCGAGTGTGTTTTGCTCTATCATCCTTTTGGTGGTAGTCGCTGGTGTGAGTTTGCTCAGTAATCCTTTTGGTGGCGGGCCTGTCATTTCATCGATGTCAGATTCTGCAAGTGTGTTTTGCTCTATCATACTTTTGGTGATAGTAACCGGTGTGAGTTTGCTCCGTCATCCTTTTGGTGGTGGGTGTGTGATTTCGTCGACGCTAGATTGTGCGAGTTTGTTTTGCTCTATCATCCTTTTGGTTTTCGTAGCCAGTGTGAGTTCTCCCCATCATCGTTTTGGTGGTGGGTCTGTCATTTCGTCGATGTCAGATTTTGTGAGTGTTTTGCTCTATCATTCTTTTAGTGGTAGTAGCCGGTGTGAGTTTGCTCTGTCATCCTTTTGGTGGTGGGTCTGTTATTTCATCGACTTCAAATTATGCGAGTGTGTGTTTCTCTATCATCCTTTTGGTGATAGTAGCCGGTGTGAGTTTGCTCCGTCATCCTTTTGGTGGTGGGTCTGTCTTTTCGTCGACGCTAGATTGTGCGAGTTTGTTTTAACCTATCATCCTTTTGGTTTTAGTAGCCGGTGTGAGTTTTCCTCGTCATCGTTTTGGTGGTGGGTCTGTCATTTCGTCGATGTCAGATTTTGTGAGTGTTTTGCTCTATCATTCTTTTAGTGGTAGTAGCCAGTGTGAGTTCGCTCCTTCATCCTTTTGGTGGTGGGTCTGTCATTTCATCGATTTCAAATTATGCGATTGTGTGTTTCTCTATCATCCTTTTGGTGATAGTAGCCGGTGTGAGTTCGCTCCGTCATCCTTTTGGTGGTCGGTCTGTCATTTCGTTGATGTCAAATTGTGCGAGTGTGTTTTGCTCTATCATCCTTTTGGTGGTAGTAGCTGGTGTGAGTTTGCTCAGTAATCCTTTTGGTGGTGGGTCTGTCGTTTCATCGATGTCTGATTGTGCGAGTGTGTTTTGCTCTATCATCCTTTTGGTGGTAGTCATTGGTGTGAGTTTGCTCAGTAATCCTTTTGGTGGCGGGCCTGTCATTTCATCGATGTCAGATTCTGCAAGTGTGTTTTGCTCTATCATACTTTTGGTGATAGTAACCGGTGTGAGTTTTCTCCGTCATCCTTTTGGTGGTGGGTGTGTGATTTCGTCGACGCTAGATTGTGCGAGTTTGTTTTGCTCTATCATCCTTTTGGTTTTCGTAGCCAGTGTGAGTTCTCCCCATCATCGTTTTAGTGGTGGGTCTGTCATTTCGTCGATGTCAGATTTTGTGAGTGTTTTGCTCTATCATTCTTTTAGTGGTAGTAGCCGGTGTGAGTTTGCTCTGTCATCCTTTTGGTGGTGGGTCTGTTATTTCATCGACTTCAAATTATGCGAGTGTGTGTTTCTCTATCATCCTTTTGGTGATAGTAGCCGGTGTGAGTTTGCTTCGTCATCCTTTTGGTGGTGGGTCTGTGATTTCGTCAACGCTAGATTGTGCGAGTTTGTTTTAACCTATCATCCTTTTGGTTTTAGTAGCCGGTGTGAGTTTTCCTCGTCATCGTTTTGGTGGTGGGTCTGTCATTTCGTCGATGTCAGATTTTGTGAGTGTTTTGCTCTATCATTCTTTTAGTGGTAGTAGCCAGTGTGAGTTCGCTCCTTCATCCTTTTGGTGGTGGGTCTGTCATTTCATCGATTTCAAATTATGCGATTGTGTGTTTCTCTATCATCCTTTTGGTGATAGTAGCCGGTGTGAGTTCGCTCCGTCATCCTTTTGGTGGTCGGTCTGTCATTTCGTTGATGTCAAATTGTGCGAGTGTGTTTTGCTCTATCATCCTTTTGGTGGTAGTAGCTGGTGTGAGTTTGCTCAGTAATCCTTTTGGTGGTGGGTCTGTCGTTTCATCGATGTCTGATTGTGCGAGTGTGTTTTGCTCTATCATCCTTTTGGTGGTAGTCGCTGGTGTGAGTTTGCTCAGTAATCCTTTTGGTGGCGGGCCTGTCATTTCATCGATGTCAGATTCTGCAAGTGTGTTTTGCTCTATCATACTTTTGGTGATAGTAGCCGGTGTGAGTTTGCTCCGTCATCCTTTTGGTGGTGGGTCTGTGATTTCGTCGACGCTAGATTGTACGAGTTTGTTTTGCTCTATCATCCTTTTGGTTTTCGTAGCCAGTATGAGTTCTCCTCGTCATCATTTTGGTGGTGGGTCTGTCATTTCGTCGATGTGAGATTTTGTGAGTGTTTTGCTCTATCATTCTTTTAGTGGTAGTAGCTGGTGTGAGTTTGCTCCGTCATCCTTTTGGTGGTGGGTCTGTTATTTCATCGACTTCAAATTATGCGAGTGTGTGTTTCTCTATCATCCTTTTGGTGATAGTAGCCAGTGTGAGTTTGCTCCGTCATCCTTTTGGTGGTGGGTCTGTGATTTCGTCGATGCTAGATTGTGCGAGTTTGTTTTAATCTATCATCCTATTGGTTTTAGTAGCCGGTGTGAGTTTTCCTCGTCATCATTTTGGTGGTGGGTCTGTCATTTCGTCGATGTCAGATTTTGTGAGTGTTTTGCTCTATCATTCTTTTAGTGGTAGTAGCCGGTGTGAGTTCACTCAGTAATCCTTTTGGTGGCGGGCCTGTCATTTCATCGATGTCAGATTCTGCAAGTGTGTTTTGCTCTATCATACTTTTGGTGATAGTAACCGGTGTGAGTTTGCTCCGTCATCCTTTTGGTGGTGGGTCTGTGATTTCGTCGACGCTAGATTGTACGAGTTTGTTTTGCTCTATCATCCTTTTGGTTTTCGTAGCCAGTATGAGTTCTCCTCGTCATCATTTTGGTGGTGGGTCTGTCATTTCGTCGATGTGAGATTTTGTGAGTGTTTTGCTCTATCATTCTTTTAGTGGTAGTAGCTGGTGTGAGTTTGCTCCGTCATCCTTTTGGTGGTGGGTCTGTCATTTCATTGATTTCAAATTATACGAATGTGTGTTTCTCTATCATCCTTTTGGTGATAGTAGTCGGTGTGAGTTCGCTACGTCATCCTTTTGGTGGTAGGTCTTTCAATTCGTCGATGTCAGATTGTGCGAGTGTGTTTTTCTCTATCATCCTTTTGGTGGTAGTCACTGGTGTGAGTTTGCTCAGTAATCCTTTTGGTGCCGGGCCTGTCATTTCATCGATGTCAGATTCTGCAAGTGTGTTTTGCTCTATCATACTTTTGGTGATAGTAGCCGGTGTGAGTTTGCTCCGTCATCCTTTTGGTGGTGGGTCTGTGATTTCGTCGACGCTAGATTGTACGAGTTTGTTTTGCTCTATCATCCTTTTGGTTTTCGTAGCCAGTATGAGTTCTCCTCGTCATCATTTTGGTGGTGGGTCTGTCATTTCGTCGATGTGAGATTTTGTGAGTGTTTTGCTCTATCATTCTTTTAGTGGTAGTAGCTGGTGTGAGTTTGCTCCGTCATCCTTTTGGTGGTGGGTCTGTTATTTCATCGACTTCAAATTATGCGAGTGTGTGTTTCTCTATCATCCTTTTGGTGATAGTAGCCAGTGTGAGTTTGCTCCGTCATCCTTTTGGTGGTGGGTCTGTGATTTCGTCGATGCTAGATTGTGCGAGTTTGTTTTAATCTATCATCCTATTGGTTTTAGTAGCCGGTGTGAGTTTTCCTCGTCATCATTTTGGTGGTGGGTCTGTCATTTCGTCGATGTCAGATTTTGTGAGTGTTTTGCTCTATCATTCTTTTAGTGGTAGTAGCCGGTGTGAGTTCGCTCCGTCATCCTTTTGGTGGTGGGTCTGTCATTTCATCGATTTCAAATTATGCGAGTGTGTGTTTCTCTATCATCCTTTTGGTGATAGTAGCCGGTGTGAGTTCACTCCGTCATCCTTTTGGTGGTCGGTCTGTCATTTCATTGATGTCAAATTGTGCGAGTGTGTTTTGCTCTATCATCCTTTTGGTGGTAGTCGCTGGTGTGAGTTTGCTCGGTAATCCTTTTGGTGGCGGGCCTGTCATTTCATCGATGTCAGATTCTGCAAGTGTGTTTTGCTCGATCATACTTTTGGTGATAGTAGTCGGTGTGAGTTTGCTCCGTCATCCTTTTGGTGGTGGGTCTGTGATTTCGTCGACGCTAGATTGTGCGAGTTTGTTTTGCTCTATCAGCCTTTTGGTTTTCGTAGTCAGTGTGAGTTCTCCCCGTCATCGTTTTGGTGGTGGGTCTGTCATTTCGTCGATGTCAGATTTTGTGAGTGTTTTGCTCTATCATTCTTTTAGTGTTAGTAGCCGGTGTGAGTTTGCTTCGTCATCCTTTTGGTGGTGGGTTTGTTATTTCATCGACTTCAAATTATGCGAGTGTGTGTTTCTCTATCATCCTTTTGGTGATAGTAGCCGGTGTGAGTTTGCTCCGTCATCCTTTTGGTGGTGGGTCTGTGATTTCGTCAACGCTAGATTGTGCGAGTCTGTTTTAACCTATCATCCTTTTGGTTTTAGTAGCCGGTGTAAGTTTTCCTCGTCATCGTTTTGGTGGCGGGTCTGTCATTTCGTCGATGTCAGATTTTGTGAGTGTTTTGCTCTATCATTCTTTTAGTGGTAGTAGCCGGTGTGAGTTCGCTCCTTCATCCTTTCGGTGGTGGGTCTGTCATTTCATCGATTTCAAATTATGCGATTGTGTGTTTCTCTATCATCCTTTTCGTGATAGTAGCCGGTGTGAGTTCGCTCCGTCATCCTTTTGGTGGTCGGTCTGTCATTTCATTGATGTCAAATTGTGCGAGTGTGTTTTGCTCTATCATCCTTTTGGTGGTAGTAGCTGGTGTGAGTTTGCTCAGTAATCCTTTTGGTGGTGGGTCTGTCATTTCATCGATGTTTGATTGTGCGAGTGTGTTTTGCTCTATCATCCTTTTGGTGGTAGTCGCTGGTGTGAGTTTGCTCAGTAATCCTTTTGGTGGTGGGCCTGTCATTTCATCGATGTCAGATTCTGCAAGTGTGTTTTGCTCTATCATACTTTTGGTGATAGTAGCCGGTGTGAGTTTGCTGCGTCATCCTTTTGGTGGTGGGTCTGTCATTTCATCGATTTCAAATTATGCGAGTGTTTGTTTCTCTATCATCCTTTTGGTGATAGTAGCCGGTGTGAGTTTGCTCCGTCATCCTTTTGGTGGTCGGTCTGTCATTTTGTTGATGTCAAATTGTGCGAGTGTGTTTTGCTCTATCATCCTTTTGGTGGTAGTAGCTGGTGTGAGTTTGCTCAGTAATCCTTTTGGTGGTGGGTCTGTCATTTCATCGATGTCTGATTGTGCGAGTGTGTTTTTCTCTATCATACTTTAGGTGATAGTAACCAGTGTAAGTTTGCTCCGTCATCATTTTGGTGGTGGGTCTGTGATTCCGTCGACGCTAGAGTGTGCGAGTTTGTTTTGCTCTATCATACTTTTGGTGATAGTAGCCGGTGTGAGTTTGCTCCGTCATCCTTTTGGTGGTAGGTCTGTCATTTCGTCGACACTTGATTGTGCGAATTTGTTTTGCTCTATCATCCTTTTGGTTTTAGTAGCCAGTGTGAGTTCTGCCCGTCATCGTTTTGGTGGTGGGTCTGTCATTTCGTCGATGTCAGATTTTGCGAGTGTTTTGCTCTATCATACTTTTAGTGGTAGTAGCTGGTGTGAGTTCGCTCTGTCATCCTTTTGGTGGTGGGTCTGTCATTTCATCGATTTCAAATTATACGAATGTGTGTTTCTCTATCATCCTTTTGGTGATAGTAGTCGGTGTGAGTTCGCTACGTCATCCTTTTGGTGGTGGGTCTTTCATTTCGTCGATGTCAGATTGTGCGTGTGTGTTTTTCTCTATCATCCTTTTGGTGGTAGTCACTGGTGTGAGTTTGCTCAGTAATCCTTTTGGTGGCGGGCCTGTCATTTCATCGATGTCAGATTCTGCAAGTGTGTTTTGCTCTATCATACTTATGGTGATAGTAGCCGGTGTGAGTTTGCTCCGTCATCCTTTTGGTGGTGGGTCTGTGATTTCGTCGACGCTAGATTGTGCGAGTTTGTTTTGCTCTATCATCCTTTTGGTTTTCGTAGCCAGTATGAGTTCTCCTCGTCATCGTTTTGGTGGTGGGTCTGTCATTTCGTCGATGTCAGATTTTGTGAGTGTTTTGCTCTATCATTCTTTTAGTGGTAGTAACTGGTGTGAGTTTGCTCCGTCATCCTTTTGGTGGTGGTTCTGTTATTTCATCGACTTCAAATTATGCGAGTGTGTGTTTCTCTATCATCCTTTTGGTGATAGTAGCCAATGTGAGTTTGCTCCGTCATCCTTTTGGTGGTGGGTCTGTGATTTCGTCGACGCTACATTGTGCGAGTTTGTTTTAATCTATCATCCTATTGGTTTTAGTAGCCGGTGTGAGTTTTCCTCGTCATCGTTTTGGTGGTGGGTCTGTCATTTCGTCGATGTCAGATTTTGTGAGTGTTTTGCTCTATCATTCTTTTAGTGGTAGTAGCCGGTGTGAGTTTGCTCCGTCATCCTTTTGGTGGTGGGTCTGTCATTTCATCGATTTCAAATTATGCGAGTGTGTGTTTCTCTATCATCCTTTTGGTGATAGTAGCCGGTGCGAGTTCGCTCCGTCATCCTTTTGGTGGTCGGTCTGTCATTTCATTGATGTCAAATTGTGCGAGTGTGTTTTGCTCTATCATCCTTTTGGTGGTAGTAGCTGGTGTGAGTTTGCTCAGTAATCCTTTTGGTGGTCGGTCTGTCATTTCATCGATGTTTGATTGTGCGAGTGTGTTTTGCTCTATCATCCTTTTGGTGGTAGTCGCTGGTGTGAGTTTGCTCAGTAATCCTTTTGGTGGCGGGCCTGTCATTTCATCGATGTCAGATTCTGCAAGTGCGTTTTGCTCTATCATACTTTTGGTGATAGTAGCCGGTGTGAGTTTGCTCCGTCATCCTTTTGGTGGTGGGTCTGTGATTTCGTCGACGCTAGATTGTGCGAGTTTGTTTTGCTCTATCAGCCTTTTGGTTTTCGTAGCCAGTGTGAGTTCTCCCCGTCATCGTTTTGGTGGTGGGTCTGTCATTTCGTCGATGTCAGATTTTGTGAGTGTTTTGCTCTATCATTCTTTTAGTGTTAGTAGCCGTTGTGAGTTTGCTCCGTCATCCTTTTGGTGGTGGGTTTGTTATTTCATCGACTTCAAATTATTCGAGTGTGTGTTTCTCTATCATCCTTTTGGTGATAGTAGCCGGTGTGAGTTTGCTCCGTCATCCTTTTGGTGGTGGGTCTGTGATTTCGTCAACGCTAGATTGTGCGAGTTTGTTTTAACCTATCATCCTTTTGGTTTTAGTAGCCGGTGTGAGTTTTCCTCGTCATCGTTTTGGTGGTGGGTCTGTCATTTCGTCGATGTCAGATTTTGTGAGTGTTTTGCTCTATCATTCTTTTAGTGGTAGTAGCCGGTGTGAGTTCGCTCCTTCATCCTTTTGGTGGTGGGTCTGTCATTTCATCAATTTCAAATTATGCGATTGTGTGTTTCTCTATCATCCTTTTGGTGATAGTAGCCGGTGTGAGTTCGCTCCGTCATCCTTTTGGTGGTCGGTCTGTCATTTCGTTGATGTCAAATTGTGCGAGTGTGTTTTGCTCTATCATCCTTTTGGTGGTAGTAGCTGGTGTGAGTTTGCTCAGTAATCCTTTTGGTGGTGGGTCTGTCGTTTCATCGATGTCTGATTGTGCGAGTGTGTTTTGCTCTATCATCCTTTTGGTGGTAGTCGTTGGTGTGAGTTTGCTCAGTAATCCTTTTGGTGGCGGGCCTGTCATTTCATCGATGTCAGATTCTGCAAGTGTGTTTTGCTCTATCATACTTTTGGTGATAGTAACCGGTGTGAGTTTGCTCCGTCATCCTTTTGGTGGTCGGTGTGTGATTTCGTCGACGCTAGATTGTGCGAGTTTGTTTTGCTCTATCATCCTTTTGGTTTTCGTAGCCAGTGTGAGTTCTCCCCATCATCGTTTTGGTGGTGGGTCTGTCATTTCGTCGATGTCAGATTTTGTGAGTGTTTTGCTCTATCATTCTTTTAGTGGTAGTAGCCGGTGTGAGTTTGCTCTGTCATCCTTTTGGTGGTGGGTCTGTTATTTCATCGACTTCAAATTATGCGAGTGTGTGTTTCTCTATCATCCTTTTGGTGATAGTAGCCGGTGTGAGTTTGCTCCGTCATCCTTTTGGTGGTGGGTCTGTGATTTCGTCAACGCTAGATTGTGCGAGTTTGTTTTAACCTATCATCCTTTTGGTTTTAGTAGCCGGTGTGAGTTTTCCTCGTCATCGTTTTGGTGGTGGGTCTGTCATTTCGTCGATGTCAGATTTTGTGAGTGTTTTGCTCTATCATTCTTTTAGTGGTAGTAGCCAGTGTGAGTTCGCTCCTTCATCCTTTTGGTGGTGGGTCTGTCATTTCATCGATTTCAAATTATGCGATTGTGTGTTTCTCTATCATCCTTTTGGTGATAGTAGCCGGTGTGAGTTCGCTCCGTCATCCTTTTGGTGGTCGGTCTGTCATTTCGTTGATGTCAAATTGTGCGAGTGTGTTTTGCTCTATCATCCTTTTGGTGGTAGTAGCTGGTGTGAGTTTGCTCAGTAATCCTTTTGGTGGTGGGTCTGTCGTTTCATCGATGTCTGATTGTGCGAGTGTGTTTTGCTCTATCATCCTTTTGGTGGTAGTCGCTGGTGTGAGTTTGCTCAGTAATCCTTTTGGTGGCGGGCCTGTCATTTCATCGATGTCAGATTCTGCAAGTGTGTTTTGCTCTATCATACTTTTGGTGATAGTAACCGGTGTGAGTTTGCTCCGTCATCCTTTTGGTGGTGGGTGTGTGATTTCGTCGACGCTAGATTGTGCGAGTTTGTTTTGCTCTATCATCCTTTTGGTTTTCGTAGCCAGTGTGAGTTCTCCCCATCATCGTTTTGGTGGTGGGTCTGTCATTTCGTCGATGTCAGATTTTGTGAGTGTTTTGCTCTATCATTCTTTTAGTGGTAGTAGCCGGTGTGAGTTTGCTCTGTCATCCTTTTGGTGGTGGGTCTGTTATTTCATCGACTTCAAATTATGCGAGTGTGTGTTTCTCTATCATCCTTTTGGTGATAGTAGCCGGTGTGAGTTTGCTCCGTCATCCTTTTGGTGGTGGGTCTGTCTTTTCGTCGACGCTAGATTGTGCGAGTTTGTTTTAACCTATCATCCTTTTGGTTTTAGTAGCCGGTGTGAGTTTTCCTCGTCATCGTTTTGGTGGTGGGTCTGTCATTTCGTCGATGTCAGATTTTGTGAGTGTTTTGCTCTATCATTCTTTTAGTGGTAGTAGCCAGTGTGAGTTCGCTCCTTCATCCTTTTGGTGGTGGGTCTGTCATTTCATCGATTTCAAATTATGCGATTGTGTGTTTCTCTATCATCCTTTTGGTGATAGTAGCCGGTGTGAGTTCGCTCCGTCATCCTTTTGGTGGTCGGTCTGTCATTTCGTTGATGTCAAATTGTGCGAGTGTGTTTTGCTCTATCATCCTTTTGGTGGTAGTAGCTGGTGTGAGTTTGCTCAGTAATCCTTTTGGTGGTGGGTCTGTCGTTTCATCGATGTCTGATTGTGCGAGTGTGTTTTGCTCTATCATCCTTTTGGTGGTAGTCATTGGTGTGAGTTTGCTCAGTAATCCTTTTGGTGGCGGGCCTGTCATTTCATCGATGTCAGATTCTGCAAGTGTGTTTTGCTCTATCATACTTTTGGTGATAGTAACCGGTGTGAGTTTTCTCCGTCATCCTTTTGGTGGTGGGTGTGTGATTTCGTCGACGCTAGATTGTGCGAGTTTGTTTTGCTCTATCATCCTTTTGGTTTTCGTAGCCAGTGTGAGTTCTCCCCATCATCGTTTTAGTGGTGGGTCTGTCATTTCGTCGATGTCAGATTTTGTGAGTGTTTTGCTCTATCATTCTTTTAGTGGTAGTAGCCGGTGTGAGTTTGCTCTGTCATCCTTTTGGTGGTGGGTCTGTTATTTCATCGACTTCAAATTATGCGAGTGTGTGTTTCTCTATCATCCTTTTGGTGATAGTAGCCGGTGTGAGTTTGCTTCGTCATCCTTTTGGTGGTGGGTCTGTGATTTCGTCAACGCTAGATTGTGCGAGTTTGTTTTAACCTATCATCCTTTTGGTTTTAGTAGCCGGTGTGAGTTTTCCTCGTCATCGTTTTGGTGGTGGGTCTGTCATTTCGTCGATGTCAGATTTTGTGAGTGTTTTGCTCTATCATTCTTTTAGTGGTAGTAGCCAGTGTGAGTTCGCTCCTTCATCCTTTTGGTGGTGGGTCTGTCATTTCATCGATTTCAAATTATGCGATTGTGTGTTTCTCTATCATCCTTTTGGTGATAGTAGCCGGTGTGAGTTCGCTCCGTCATCCTTTTGGTGGTCGGTCTGTCATTTCGTTGATGTCAAATTGTGCGAGTGTGTTTTGCTCTATCATCCTTTTGGTGGTAGTAGCTGGTGTGAGTTTGCTCAGTAATCCTTTTGGTGGTGGGTCTGTCGTTTCATCGATGTCTGATTGTGCGAGTGTGTTTTGCTCTATCATCCTTTTGGTGGTAGTCGCTGGTGTGAGTTTGCTCAGTAATCCTTTTGGTGGCGGGCCTGTCATTTCATCGATGTCAGATTCTGCAAGTGTGTTTTGCTCTATCATACTTTTGGTGATAGTAACCGGTGTGAGTTTGCTCCGTCATCCTTTTGGTGGTGGGTGTGTGATTTCGTCGACGCTAGATTGTGCGAGTTTGTTTTGCTCTATCATCCTTTTGGTTTTCGTAGCCAGTGTGAGTTCTCCCCATCATCGTTTTGGTGGTGGGTCTGTCATTTCGTCGATGTCAGATTTTGTGAGTGTTTTGCTCTATCATTCTTTTAGTGGTAGTAGCCGGTGTGAGTTTGCTCTGTCATCCTTTTGGTGGTGGGTCTGTTATTTCATCGACTTCAAATTATGCGAGTGTGTGTTTCTCTATCATCCTTTTGGTGATAGTAGCCGGTGTGAGTTTGCTCCGTCATCCTTTTGGTGGTGGGTCTGTCTTTTCGTCGATGCTAGATTGTGCGAGTTTGTTTTAACCTATCATCCTTTTGGTTTTAGTAGCCGGTGTGAGTTTTCCTCGTCATCGTTTTGGTGGTGGGTCTGTCATTTCGTCGATGTCAGATTTTGTGAGTGTTTTGCTCTATCATTCTTTTAGTGGTAGTAGCCGGTGTGAGTTCGCTCCTTCATCCTTTTGGTGGTGGGTCTGTCATTTCATCGATTTCAAATTATGCGATTGTGTGTTTCTCTATCATCCTTTTGGTGATAGTAGCCGGTGTGAGTTTGCTCCGTCATCCTTTTGGTGGTCGGTCTGTCATTTCGTTGATGTCAAATTGTGCGAGTGTGTTTTGCTCTATCATCCTTTTGGTGGTAGTAGCTGGTGTGAGTTTGCTCAGTAATCCTTTTGGTGGTGGGTATGTCTTTTGATCGATATCTAATTGTGCGAGTGTGTTTTGCTCTATCATCCTTTTGGTGGTAGTCGCTGGTGTGAGTTTGCTCAGTAATCCTTTTGGTGGCGGGCCTGTCATTTCATCGATGTCAGATTCTGCAAGTGTGTTTTGCTCTATCATACTTTTGGTGATAGTAGCCGGTGTGAGTTTGCTCCGTCATCCTTTTGGTGGTGGGTCTGTGATTTCGTCGACGCTAGATTGTGCGAGTTTGTTTTGCTCTATCATCCTTTTGGTTTTCGTAGCCAGTGCAAGTTCTCCCCATCATCGTTTTAGTGGTGGGTCTGTCATTTCGTCGATGTCAGATTTTGTGAGTGTTTTGCTCTATCATTCTTTTTGTGGTAGTAGCCGGTGTGAGTTTGCTCCGTCATCCTTTTGGTGGTGGGTTTGTTATTTTATCGACTTCAAATTATGCGAGTGTGTGTTTCTCTATCATCCTTTTGGTGATAGTAGCCGGTGTGAGTTTGCTCCGTCATCCTTTTGGTGGTGGGTCTGTCATTTCGTCGACGCTAGATTGTGCGAGTTTGTTTTAACCTATCATCCTTTTGGTTTTAGTAGCCGGTGTGAGTTTTACTCGTCATCGTTTTGGTGGTGGGTCTGTCATTTCGTCGATGTCAGATTTTGTGAGTGTTTTGCTCTATCATTCTTTTAGTGGTAGTAGCCGGTGTGAGTTTGCTCTGTCATCCTTTTGGTGGTAGGTCTGTCATTTCATCAATTTCAAATTATGCGAGTGTATGTTTCTCTATCATCCTTTTGGTGATAGTAGCCGGTGTGAGTTTGCTCCGTCATCCTTTTGGTGGTCGGTCTGTCATTTCGTTGATGTCAAATTGTGGGAGTGTGTTTTGCTCTATCATCCTTTTGGTGGTAGTAGCTGGTGTGAGTTTGCTCAGTAATCCTTTTGGTGGTGGGTCTGTCATTTCATCGATGTCTGATTGTGCGAGTGTGTTTTGCTCTATCATCCTTTTGGTGGTAGTCGCTGGTGTGAGTTTGCTTAGTAATCCTTTTGGTGACGGGCCTGTCATTTCATCGATGTCAGATTCTGCAAGTGTGTTTTGCTCTATCATATTTTTGGTGATAATAGCCGGTGTGAGTTTGCTCCGTCATCCTTTTGGTGGTGGGTCTGTCATTTCGTCGACGCTAGATTGTGCGACTTAGTTTCGCTCTATCATCCTTTTGGTTTTCGTAGCCAGTGTGAGTTCTCCCCGTCATTGTTTTGGTGGTGGGTCTGTCATTTCATCGATTTAAAATTATGCGATTGTGTGTTTCTCTATCATCCTTTTGGTGATAGTAGCCGGTGTGAGTTCGCTCCGTCATCCTTTTGGTGGTCGGTCTGTCATTTCGTTGATGTCAAATTGTGCGAGTGTGTTTTGCTCTATCATCCTTTTGGTGGTAGTAGCTGGTGTGAGTTTGCTCAGTAATCCTTTTGGTGGTGGGTCTGTCGTTTCATCGATGTCTGATTGTGCGAGTGTGTTTTGGTCTATCATCCTTTTGGTGGTAGTCGCTGGTGTGAGTTTGCTCAGTAATCCTTTTGGTGGCGGGCCTGTCATTTCATCGATGTTAGATTCTGCAAGTGTGTTTTGCTCTATCATACTTTTGGTGATAGTAACCGGTGTGAGTTTCCTCCGTCATCCTTTTGGTGGTGGGTGTGTGATTTCGTCGACGCTAGATTGTGCGAGTTTGTTTTGCTCTATCATCCTTTTGGTTTTCGTAGCCAGTGTGAGTTCTCCCCATCATCATTTTGGTGGTGGGTCTGTCATTTCGTCGATGTCAGATTTTGTGAGTGTTTTGCTCTATCATTCTTTTAGTGGTAGTAGCCGGTGTGAGTTTGCTCCGTCATCCTTTTGGTGGTGGGTCTGTTATTTCATCGACTTCAAATTATGCTAGTGTGTGTTTCTCTATCATCCTTTTGGTGATAGTAGTCGGTGTGAGTTTGCTCCGTCATCCTTTTGGTGGTGGGTCTGTCATTTCGTCGACGCTAGATTGTGCGAGTTTGTTTTAACCTATCATCCTTTTGGTTTTAGTAGCCGGTGTGAGTTTTCCTCGTCATCATTTTGGTGGTGGGTCTGTCATTTCGTCGATGTCAGATTTTGTGAGTGTTTTGCTCTATCATTCTTTTAGTGGTAGTAGCCGGTGTGAGTTCGGTCCTTCATCCTTTTGGTGGTGGGTCTGTCATTTCCTCGATTTCAAATTATGCGATTGTGTGTTTCTCTATCATCCTTTTGGTGATAGTAGCCGGTGTGAGTTCGCTCCGTCATCCTTTTGGTTGTCGGTCTGTCATTTCGTTGATGTCAAATTGTGCGAGTGTGTTTGGCTCTATCATCCTTTTGGTGGTAGTAGCTGGTGTGAGTTTGCTCAGTAATCCTTTTGGTGGTGGGTCTGTCGTTTCATCGATGTCTGATTGTGCGAGTGTGTTTTGCTCTATCATCCTTTTGGTGGTAGTCGCTGGTGTGAGTTTGCTCAGTAATCCTTTTGGTGGCGGGCCTGTCATTTCATCGATGTTAGATTCTGCAAGTGTGTTTTGCTCTACCATACTTTTGGTGATAGTAGCCGGTGTGAGTTTGCTCCATCATCCTTTTGGTGGTGGGTCTGTGATTTTGACGACTCTAGATTGTGCGAGTTTGTTTTGCTCTATCATCCTTTTGGTTTTCGTAGCCAGTGCGAGTTCTCCCCATCATCGTTTTGGTGGTGGGAATGTCATTTCGTCGATGTCAGATTTTGTGAGTATTTTGCTCTATCATTCTTTTAGTGGTAGTAGCCGGTGTGAGTTTGCTCCGTCATCCTTTTGGTGGTGGGTCTGTTATTTCATCGACTTCAAATTATGCGAGTGTGTGTTTCTCTATCATCCTTTTGGTGATAGTAGCCGGTGTGAGTTTGCTCCGTCATCCTTTTGGTGGTGGGTCTGTCATTTCGTCGACGCTAGATTGTGCGAGTTTGTTTTAACCTATCATCCTTTTGGTTTTAGTAGCCGGTGTGAGTTTTACTCGTCATCGTTTTGGTGGTGGGTCTGTCATTTCGTCGATGTCAGATTTTGTGAGTGTTTTGCTCTATCATTCTTTTAGTGGTAGTAGCCGGTGTGAGTTCGCTCTGTCATCCTTTTGGTGGTAGGTCTGTCATTTCATCAATTTCAAATTATGCGAGTGTATGTTTCTCTATCATCCTTTTGGTGATAGTAGCCGGTGTGAGTTTGCTCCGTCATCCTTTTGGTGGTCGGTCTGTCATTTTGTTGATGTCAAATTGTGCGAGTGTGTTTTGCTCTATCATCCTTTTGGTGGTAGTAGCTGGTGTGAGTTTGCTCAGTAATCCTTTTGGTGGTGGGTCTGTCATTTCATCGATGTCTGATTGTGCGAGTGTGTTTTGCTCTATCATCCTTTTGGTGGTAGTCGCTGGTGTGAGTTTGCTTAGTAATCCTTTTGGTGACGGGCCTGTCATTTCATCGATGTCAGATTCTGCAAGTGTGTTTTGCTCTATCATATTTTTGGTGATAATAGTCGGTGTGAGTTTGCTCCGTCATCCTTTTGGTGGTGGGTCTGTCATTTCGTCGACGCTAGATTGTGCGACTTAGTTTCGCTCTATCATCCTTTTGGTTTTCGTAGCCAGTGTGAGTTCTCCCCGTCATTGTTTTGGTGGTGGGTCTGTCATTTCATCGATTTAAAATTATGCGATTGTGAGTTTCTCTATCATCCTTTTGGTGATAGTAGCCGGTGTGAGTTCGCTCCGTCATCCTTTTGGTGGTCGGTCTGTCATTTCGTTGATGTCAAATTGTGCGAGTGTGTTTTGCTCTATCATCCTTTTGGTGGTAGTAGCTGGTGTGAGTTTGCTCAGTAATCCTTTTGGTGGTGGGTCTGTCGTTTCATCGATGTCTGATTGTGCGAGTGTGTTTTGCTCTATCATCCTTTTGGTGGTAGTCGCTGGTGTGAGTTTGCTCAGTAATCCTTTTGGTGGCGGGCCTGTCATTTCATCGATGTTAGATTCTGCAAGTGTGTTTTGCTCTATCATACTTTTGGTGATAGTAACCGGTGTGAGTTTCCTCCGTCATCCTTTTGGTGGTGGGTGTGTGATTTCGTCGACGCTAGATTGTGCGAGTTTGTTTTGCTCTATCATCCTTTTGGTTTTCGTAGCCAGTGTGAGTTCTCCCCATCATCGTTTTGGTGGTGGGTCTGTCATTTCGTCGATGTCAGATTTTGTGAGTGTTTTGCTCTATCATTCTTTTAGTGGTAGTAGCCGGTGTGAGTTTGCTCCGTCATCCTTTTGGTGGTGGGTCTGTTATTTCATCGACTTCAAATTATGCGAGTGTGTGTTTCTCTATCATCCTTTTGGTGATAGTAGTCGGTGTGAGTTTGCTCCGTCATCCTTTTGGTGGTGGGTCTGTCATTTCGTCGACGCTAGATTGTGCGAGTTTGTTTTAACCTATCATCCTTTTGGTTTTAGTAGCCGGTGTGAGTTTTCCTCGTCATCATTTTGGTGGTGGGTCTGTCATTTCGTCGATTTCAGATTTTGTGAGTGTTTTGCTCTATCATTCTTTTAGTGGTAGTAGCCGGTGTGAGTTCGGTCCTTCATCCTTTTGGTGGTGGGTCTGTCATTTCCTCGATTTCAAATTATGCGATTGTGTGTTTCTCTATCATCCTTTTGGTGATAGTAGCCGGTGTGAGTTCGCTCCGTCATCCTTTTGGTGGTCGGTCTGTCATTTCGTTGATGTCAAATTGTGCGAGTGTGTTTTGCTCTATCATCCTTTTGGTGGTAGTAGCTGGTGTGAGTTTGCTCAGTAATCCTTTTGGTGGTGGGTCTGTCGTTTCATCGATGTCTGATTGTGCGAGTGTGTTTTGCTCTATCATCCTTTTGGTGGTAGTCGCTGGTGTGAGTTTGCTCAGTAATCCTTTTGGTGGCGGGCCTGTCATTTCATCGATGTTAGATTCTGCAAGTGTGTTTTGCTCTACCATACTTTTGGTGATAGTAGCCGGTGTGAGTTTGCTCCATCATCCTTTTGGTGGTGGGTCTGTGATTTTGTCGACGCTAGATTGTGCGAGTTTGTTTTGCTCTATCATCCTTTTGGTTTTCGTAGCCAGTGCGAGTTCTCCCCATCATCGTTTTGGTGGTGGGAATGTCATTTCGTCGATGTCAGATTTTGTGAGTGTTTTGCTCTATCATTCTTTTAGTGGTAGTAGCCGGTGTGAGTTTGCTCCGTCATCCTTTTGGTGGTGGGTCTGTTATTTCATCGACTTCAAATTATGCGAGTGTGTGTTTCTCTATCATCCTTTTGGTGATAGTAGCCGGTGTGAGTTTGCTCCGTCATCCTTTTGGTGGTGGGTCTGTCATTTCGTCGACGCTAGATTGTGCGAGTTTGTTTTAACCTATCATCCTTTTGGTTTTAGTAGCCGGTGTGAGTTTTACTCGTCATCGTTTTGGTGGTGGGTCTGTCATTTCGTCGATGTCAGATTTTGTGAGTGTTTTGCTCTATCATTCTTTTAGTGGTAGTAGCCGGTGTGAGTTCGCTCTGTCATCCTTTTGGTGGTAGGTCTGTCATTTCATCAATTTCAAATTATGCGAGTGTGTGTTTCTCTATCATCCTTTTGGTGATAGTAGCCGGTGTGAGTTCGCTCCGTCATCCTTTTGGTGGTCGGTCTGTCATTTCATTGATGTCAAATTGTGCGAGTGTGTTTTGCTCTATCATCCTTTTGGTGGTAGTAGCTGGTGTGAGTTTGCTCAGTAATCCTTTTGGTGGTGGGTCTGTCATTTCATCGATGTCTTATTGTGCGAGTGTGTTTTGCTCTATCATCCTTTTGGTGGTAGTCGCTGGTGTGAGTTTGCTCAGTAATCCTTTTGGTGGCGGGCCTGTCATTTCATCGATGTCAGATTCTGCAAGTGTGTTTTGCTCTATCATATTTTTGGTGATAATAGCCGGTGTGAGTTTGCTCCGTCATCCTTTTGGTGGTGGGTCTGTCATTTCGTCGACGCTAGATTGTGCGACTTTGTTTCGCTCTATCATCCTTTTGGTTTTCGTAGCCAGTGTGAGTTCTCCCCGTCATTGTTTTGGTGGTGGGTCTGTCGTTTCGTCGATGTTAGATTTTGTGAGTGTTTTGCTCTATCATTCTTTTAGTGGTAGTAGCCGGTGTGAGTTCGCTCCGTCATCCTTTTGGGGGTGGGTCTGTCATTTCATCGATTTCAAATTATGCGAGTGTGTGTTTCTCTATCATCCTTTTGGTGATAGTAGCCGGTGTGAGTTCGCTCCGTCATCCTTTTGGTAGTCGGTCTGTCATTTCGTTGATGTCAAATTGTGCGAGTGTGTTTTGCCCTATCATCCTTTTGGTGGTAGTAGCTGATGTGAGTTTGCTCAGTAATCCTTTTGGTGGTGGGTCTGTCATTTCCTCGATGTCTGATTGTGCGAGTGTGTTTTGCTCTATCATCCTTTTGGTGGTAGTCGCTGGTGTGAGTTTGCTCAGTAATCCTTTTGGTGGTGGGCCTGTCATTTCATCGATGTCAGATTCTGCAAGTGTGTTTTGCTCTATCATATTTTTGGTGATAGTAGCCGGTGTGAGTTTGCTCCGTCATCCTTTTGGTGGTGTGTCTGTCATTTCGTCGACGCTAGATTGTGCGAATTTGTTTCACTCTATCATCCTTTTGGTTTTCGTAGCCAGTGTGAGTTCTCCCCGTCATCGTTTTGGTGGTGGGTCTGTCATTTCGTCGATGTCAGATTTTGTGAGTGTTTTGCTCTATCATTCTTTTAGTGGTAGTAACCGGTGTGAGTTTGCTCCGTTATCCTTTTGGTGGTGGGTCTGTTATTTCATCGACTTCAAATTATGCGATTGTGTGTTTCTCTATCATCCTTTGGTGATAGTAGTCGGTGTGAGTTTCCTTCGTCATCCTTTTGGTGGTGGGTCTGTGATTTCATCGACGCTAGATTGTGCGAGTTTGTTTTAATCTATCATCCTTTTGGTTTTAGTAGTCGGTGTGAGTTTTCCTCGTCATCGTTTTGGTGGTGGGTATGTCATTTCGTCGATGTCAGATTTTCTGAGTGTTTTGCTCTATCATTCTTTTAGTGGTAGTAGCCGGTGTGAGTTTGCTCCGTCATCCTTTTGGTGGTGGGTCTGTTATTTCATCGACTTCAAATTATGCGAGTGTGTGTTTCTCTATCATCCTTTTGGTGGTAGTCGCTGGTGTGAGTTTGCTCAGTAATCCTTTTGGTGGCGGGCCTGTCATTTCATCGATGTCAGATTCTGCAAGTGTGTTTTGCTCTATCATACTTTTGCTGATAGTAGCCGGTGTGAGTTTGCTCCGTCATCCTTTTGGTGGTGGGTCTGTGATTCCGTCGACGCTAGATTGTGCAAGCTTGTTTTGCTCTATCATCCTTTTGGTTTAAGTAGCCAGTGTGAGTTCGCCCCGTCATCCTTTTGGTGGTGGGTCTGTCATTTCGTCGATGGCAAATTTTGCGAGTGTTTTGCTCTATCATTCTTTTAGTGGTAGTAGCCAGTGTGAGTTCGCTCTGTCATCCTTTTGGTGGTGTGTCTGTTATTTCATCGATTTCAAATTATGCTAGTGTGTGTTTCTCTATCATCGTTTTAGTGATAGTAGCCGGTGTGAGTTTGCTCTGTCATCCTTTTGCTGGTGGGTCTGTGATTTCGTCGACGCTAGATTATGCAAGTTTGTTTTAATCTATCATCCTTTTGGTTTTAGTATCCGGTGTGAGTTTTCCTCGTCATCGTTTTGGTGATGGGTCTGCCATTTCGTCGATGTCCGATTTTGTGAGTGTTTTGCTCTATCATTCTTTTAGTTGTAGTAGCCGGTGTGAGTTTGCTCCGTCATCCTTTTGGCGGGGGGTCTGTCATTTCATCGATTTCAAATTATGCGAGTGTGTGTTTCTGTATCATCCTTTTGGTGATAGTAGCCGGTGTGAGTTCCCTCCATCACCCTTTTGGTGGTCGGTCTGTCATTTCGTTGATGTCAAATTGTGCGAGTGTGTTTTGCTCTATCATCCTTTTGGTGGTAGTAGCTGGTGTGAGTTTGCTCAGTAATCCTTTTGGTGGTGGGTCTGTCATTTCATCGATGTCTGATTGTGCGAGTGTGTTTTGCTCTATCATACTTTAGGTGATAGTAACCGGTGTAAGTTTGCTCCGTCAACCTTTTGGTGGTGGGTGTGTGATTTTGTCGATGCTAGAGTGTGCGAGTTTGTTTTGCTCTATCATACTTTTGGTGATAGTAGCCGGTGTGAGTTTGCTCCGTCATCCTTTTGGTGGTGGGTCTGTCATTTCGTCGACGCTAGATTGTGCGACTTTGTTTTGCTCTATCATCCTTTTGGTTTTAGTAGCCAGTGTGAGTTCTGCCCGTCATCGTTTTGGTGGTGGGTCTGTCATTTCGTCGATGTCAGATTTTGCGAGTGTTTTGCTCTACCATACTTTTAGTGGTAGTAGCCGGTGTGAGTTCGCTTCGTCATCCTTTTGGTGGTAGGTCTGTCATTTCATCGATTTCAAATTATGCGAGTGTGTGTTTCTCTATCATCCTTTTGGTGATAGTAGCCGGTGTGAGTTCGCTCCGTCATCCTTTTGGTGGTCGGTCTGTCATTTCGTTGATGTCAAATTGTGCAAGTGTGTTTTGCTCTATCATCCTTTTGGTGGTAGTCGCTGGTGTGAGTTTGCTCAGTAATCCTTTTGTTGGCGGGCCTGTCATTTCATCGATGTCAGATTCTGCAAGTGTGTTTTGCTCTATCATATTTTTGGTGATAATAGCCGGTGTGAGTTTGCTCCGTCATCCTTTTGGTGGTGGGTCTGTCATTTCGTCGACGCTAGATTTAGATTGTGCGACTTTGTTTCGCTCTATCATCCTTTTGGTTTTCGTAGCCAGTGTCAGTTCTCCCCGTCATTGTTTTGGTGGTGGGTCTGTCATTTCGTCGATGTCAGATTTTGTGAGTGTTTTGCTCTATCATTCTTTTAGTGGTAGTAGCCGGTGTGAGTTCGCTCCGTCATCCTTTTGGGGGTGGGTCTGTCATTTCATCGATTTCAAATTATGCGAGTGTGTGTTTCTCTATCATCCTTTTGGTGATAGTAGCCGGTGTGAGTTTGCTCCGTCATCCTTTTGGTGGTCGGTCTGTCATTTCGTTGATGTCAAATTGTGCGAGTGTGTTTTGCCCTATCATCCTTTTGGTGGTAGTAGCTGGTGTGAGTTTGCCAAGTAATCCTTTTGGTGGTGGGTCTGTCATTTCATCGATGTCTGATTGTGCGAGTGTGTTTTGCTCTATCATCCTTTTGGTGGTAGTCGCTGGTGTGAGTTTGCTCAGTAATCCTTTTGGTGGCGGGCCTGTCATTTCATCGATGTCAGATTCTGCAAGTGTGTTTTGCTCTATCATATTTTTGGTGATAGTAGCCGGTGTGAGTTTGCTCCGTCATACTTTTGGTGGTGTGTCTGTCATTTCGTCGACGCTAGATTGTGAGACTTTGTTTCACTCTATCATCCTTTTGGTTTTCGTAGCCAGTGTGAGTTCTCCCCGTCCTCGTTTTGGTGGTGGGTCTGTCATTTCGTCGATGTCAGATTTTGTGAGTGTTTTGCTCTATCATTCTTTTAGTGGTAGTAACCGGTGTGAGTTTGCTCCGTCATCCTTTTGCTGGTGGGTCTGTTATTTCATCGACTTCAAATTATGTGAGTGTGTGTTTCTCTATCATCCTTTTGGTGATAGTAGCCGGTGTGAGTTTGCTTCGTCATCCTTTTGGTGGTGGGTCTGTCATTTCATCGACGCTAGATTGTGCGAGTTTGTTTTAATCTATCACCCTTTTGGTTTTAGTAGCCGGTGTGAGTTTTCCTCGTCATCGTTTTGGTGGTGGGTATGTCATTTCGTCGATGTCATATTTTGTGAGTGTTTTGCTCTATCATTCTTTTAGTGGTAGTAGCCGGTGTGAGTTTGCTCCGTCATCCTTTTGGTGGTGGGTCTGTCATTTCATCTATTTCAAATTATGCGAGTGTGTGTTTCTGTATCATCCTTTTGGTGATAGTAGCCGGTGTGAGTTCCCTCCATCACCCTTTTGGTGGTCGGTCTGTCATTTCGTTGATGTCAAATTGTGCGAGTGTGTTTTGCTCTATCATCCTTTTGGTGGTAGTAGCTGGTGTGAGTTTGCTCAGTAATCCTTTTGGTGGTGGGTCTGTCATTTCATCGATGTCTGATTGTGCGAGTGTGTTTTGCTCTATCATACTTTAGGTGATAGTAACCGGTGTAAGTTTGCTCCGTCAACCTTTTGGTGGTGGGTGTGTGATTTTGTCGATGCTAGAGTGTGCGAGTTTGTTTTGCTCTATCATACTTTTGGTGATAGTAGCCGGTGTGAGTTTGCTCCGTCATCCTTTTGGTGGTGGGTCTGTCATTTCGTCGACGCTAGATTGTGCGACTTTGTTTTGCTCTATCATCCTTTTGGTTTTAGTAGCCAGTGTGAGTTCTGCCCGTCATCGTTTTGGTGGTGGGTCTGTCATTTCGTCGATGTCAGATTTTGCGAGTGTTTTGCTCTACCATACTTTTAGTGGTAGTAGCCGGTGTGAGTTCGCTTCGTCATCCTTTTGGTGGTAGGTCTGTCATTTCATCGATTTCAAATTATGCGAGTGTGTGTTTCTCTATCATCCTTTTGGTGATAGTAGCCGGTGTGAGTTCGCTCCGTCATCCTTTTGGTGGTCGGTCTGTCATTTCGTTGATGTCAAATTGTGCAAGTGTGTTTTGCTCTATCATCCTTTTGGTGGTAGTCGCTGGTGTGAGTTTGCTCAGTAATCCTTTTGTTGGCGGGCCTGTCATTTCATCGATGTCAGATTCTGCAAGTGTGTTTTGCTCTATCATATTTTTGGTGATAATAGCCGGTGTGAGTTTGCTCCGTCATCCTTTTGGTGGTGGGTCTGTCATTTCGTCGACGCTAGATTTAGATTGTGCGACTTTGTTTCGCTCTATCATCCTTTTGGTTTTCGTAGCCAGTGTCAGTTCTCCCCGTCATTGTTTTGGTGGTGGGTCTGTCATTTCGTCGATGTCAGATTTTGTGAGTGTTTTGCTCTATCATTCTTTTAGTGGTAGTAGCCGGTGTGAGTTCGCTCCGTCATCCTTTTGGGGGTGGGTCTGTCATTTCATCGATTTCAAATTATGCGAGTGTGTGTTTCTCTATCATCCTTTTGGTGATAGTAGCCGGTGTGAGTTTGCTCCGTCATCCTTTTGGTGGTCGGTCTGTCATTTCGTTGATGTCAAATTGTGCGAGTGTGTTTTGCCCTATCATCCTTTTGGTGGTAGTAGCTGGTGTGAGTTTGCCAAGTAATCCTTTTGGTGGTGGGTCTGTCATTTCATCGATGTCTGATTGTGCGAGTGTGTTTTGCTCTATCATCCTTTTGGTGGTAGTCGCTGGTGTGAGTTTGCTCAGTAATCCTTTTGGTGGCGGGCCTGTCATTTCATCGATGTCAGATTCTGCAAGTGTGTTTTGCTCTATCATATTTTTGGTGATAGTAGCCGGTGTGAGTTTGCTCCGTCATACTTTTGGTGGTGTGTCTGTCATTTCGTCGACGCTAGATTGTGAGACTTTGTTTCACTCTATCATCCTTTTGGTTTTCGTAGCCAGTGTGAGTTCTCCCCGTCCTCGTTTTGGTGGTGGGTCTGTCATTTCGTCGATGTCAGATTTTGTGAGTGTTTTGCTCTATCATTCTTTTAGTGGTAGTAACCGGTGTGAGTTTGCTCCGTCATCCTTTTGCTGGTGGGTCTGTTATTTCATCGACTTCAAATTATGTGAGTGTGTGTTTCTCTATCATCCTTTTGGTGATAGTAGCCGGTGTGAGTTTGCTTCGTCATCCTTTTGGTGGTGGGTCTGTCATTTCATCGACGCTAGATTGTGCGAGTTTGTTTTAATCTATCACCCTTTTGGTTTTAGTAGCCGGTGTGAGTTTTCCTCGTCATCGTTTTGGTGGTGGGTATGTCATTTCGTCGATGTCATATTTTGTGAGTGTTTTGCTCTATCATTCTTTTAGTGGTAGTAGCCGGTGTGAGTTTGCTCCGTCATCCTTTTGGTGGTGGGTCTGTCATTTCATCTATTTCAAATTATGCGAGTGTGTGTTTCTCTATCATCCTTTTGGTGATAGTAGCCGGTGTGAGTTCGCACCGTCATCCTTTTGGTGGTCGGTCTGTCATTTCGTTGATGTCAAATTGTGCGAGTGTGTTTTGCTCTATCATCCTTTTGGTGGTAGTAGCTGGTGTGAGTTTGCTCAGTAATCCTTTTGGTGGTGGGTCTGTCATTTCATCGATGTCTGATTGTGCGAGTGTGTTTTGCTCTATCATACTTTAGGTGATAGTAACCGGTGTAAGTTTGCTCCGTCAACCTTTTGGTGGTGGGTGTGTGATTTTGTCGATGCTAGAGTGTGCGAGTTTGTTTTGCTCTATCATACTTTTGGTGATAGTAGCCGGTGTGAGTTTGCTCCGTCATTCTTTTGGTGGTGGGTCTGTCATTTCGTCGACGCTAGATTGTGCGACTTTGTTTTGCTCTATCATCCTTTTGGTTTTAGTAGCCAGTGTGAGTTCTGCCCGTCACCGTTTTGGTGGTGGGTCTGTCATTTCGTCGATGTCAGATTTGGCGAGTGTTTTGCTCTACCATACTTTTAGTGGTAGTAGCCGGTGTGAGTTCGCTCCGTCATCCTTTTGGTGGTAGGTCTGTCATTTCATCGATTTCAAATTATGCGAGTGTGTGTTTCTCTATCATCCTTTTGGTGATAGTAGCCGGTGTGAGTTCGCTCCGTCATCCTTTTGGTGGTCGGTCTATCATTTCGTTGATGTCAAATTGTGCAAGTGTGTTTTGCTCTATCATCCTTTTGGTGGTAGTCGCTGGTGTGAGTTTGCTCAGTAATCCTTTTGGTGGCGGACCTGTCATTTCATCGATGTCAGATTCTGCAAGTGTGTTTTGCTCAATCATACTTTTGGTGATAATAGCCGGTGTGAGTTTGCTCCGTCATCCTTTTGGTGGTGGGTCTGTGATTTCGTCGACGCTAGATTGTGCGAGTTTGTTTTGCTCTATCATCCTTTTGGTTTTCGTAGCCAGTATGAGTTCTCCTCGTCATCGTTTTGGTGGTGGGTCTGTCATTTCGTCGATGTCAGATTTTGTGAGTGTTTTGCTCTATCATTCTTTTAGTGGTAGTAGCCGGTGTGAGTTTGCTCCGTCATCCTTTTGGGGGTGGGTCTGTCATTTCATCGATTTCAAATTATGCAAGTGTGTGTTTCTCTATCATCCTTTTGGTGATAGTAGTCGGTGTGAGTTCGCTCCGTCATCCTTTTGGTGGTGGGTCTGTCATTTCGTCGATGTCAGATTGTGCGTGTGTGTTTTTCTCTATCATCCTTTTGGTGGTAGTCACTGGTGTGAGTTTGCTCAGTAATCCTTTTGGTGGCGGGCCTGTCATTTCATCGATGTCAGATTCTGCAAGTGTGTTTTGCTCTATCATACTTATGGTGATAGTAGCCGGTGTGAGTTTGCTCCGTCATCCTTTTGGTGGTGGGTCTGTGATTTCGTCGACGCTACATTGTGCGAGTTTGTTTTAATCTATCATCCTATTGGTTTTAGTAGCCGGTGTGAGTTTTCCTCGTCATCGTTTTGGTGGTGGGTCTGTCATTTCGTCGATGTCAGATTTTGTGAGTGTTTTGCTCTATCATTCTTTTAGTGGTAGTAGCCGGTGTGAGTTTGCTCCGTCATCCTTTTGGTGGTGGGTCTGTCATTTCATCGATTTCAAATTATGCGAGTGTGTGTTTCTCTATCATCCTTTTGGTGATAGTAGCCGGTGTGAGTTTGCTCCGTCATCCTTTTGGTGGTCGGTCTGTCATTTCATTGATGTCAAATTGTGCGAGTGTGTTTTGCTCTATCATCCTTTTGGTGGTAGTAGCTGGTGTGAGTTTGCTCAGTAATCCTTTTGGTGGTCGGTCTGTCATTTCATCGATGTTTGATTGTGCGAGTGTGTTTTGCTCTATCATCCTTTTGGTGGTAGTCGCTGGTGTGAGTTTGCTCAGTAATCCTTTTGGTGGCGGGCCTGTCATTTCATCGATGTCAGATTCTGCAAGTGCGTTTTGCTCTATCATACTTTTGGTGATAGTAGCCGGTGTGAGTTTGCTCCGTCATCCTTTTGGTGGTGGGTCTGTGATTTCGTCGACGCTAGATTGTGCGAGTTTGTTTTGCTCTATCAGCCTTTTGGTTTTCGTAGCCAGTGTGAGTTCTCCCCGTCATCGTTTTGGTGGTGGGTCTGTCATTTCGTCGATGTCAGATTTTGTGAGTGTTTTGCTCTATCATTCTTTTAGTGTTAGTAGCCGGTGTGAGTTTGCTCTGTCATCCTTTTGGTGGTGGGTCTGTTATTTCATCGACTTCAAATTATGCGAGTGTGTGTTTCTCTATCATCCTTTTGGTGATAGTAGCCGGTGTGAGTTTGCTCCGTCATCCTTTTGGTGGTGGGTCTGTGATTTCGTCAACGCTAGATTGTGCGAGTTTGTTTTAACCTATCATCCTTTTGGTTTTAGTAGCCGGTGTGAGTTTTCCTCGTCATCGTTTTGGTGGTGGGTCTGTCATTTCGTCGATGTCAGATTTTGTGAGTGTTTTGCTCTATCATTCTTTTAGTGGTAGTAGCCAGTGTGAGTTCGCTCCTTCATCCTTTTGGTGGTGGGTCTGTCATTTCATCGATTTCAAATTATGCGATTGTGTGTTTCTCTATCATCCTTTTGGTGATAGTAGCCGGTGTGAGTTCGCTCCGTCATCCTTTTGGTGGTCGGTCTGTCATTTCGTTGATGTCAAATTGTGCGAGTGTGTTTTGCTCTATCATCCTTTTGGTGGTAGTAGCTGGTGTGAGTTTGCTCAGTAATCCTTTTGGTGGTGGGTCTGTCGTTTCATCGATGTCTGATTGTGCGAGTGTGTTTTGCTCTATCATCCTTTTGGTGGTAGTCGCTGGTGTGAGTTTGCTCAGTAATCCTTTTGGTGGCGGACCTGTCATTTCATCGATGTCAGATTCTGCAAGTGTGTTTTGCTCTATCATACTTTTGGTGATAGTAACCGGTGTGAGTTTGCTCCGTCATCCTTTTGGTGGTGGGTGTGTGATTTCGTCGACGCTAGATTGTGCGAGTTTGTTTTGCTCTATCATCCTTTTGGTTTTCGTAGCCAGTGTGAGTTCTCCCCATCATCGTTTTGGTGGTGGGTCTGTCATTTCGTCGATGTCAGATTTTGTGAGTGTTTTGCTCTATCATTCTTTTAGTGGTAGTAGCCGGTGTGAGTTTGCTCTGTCATCCTTTTGGTGGTGGGTCTGTTATTTCATCGACTTCAAATTATGCGAGTGTGTGTTTCTCTATCATCCTTTTGGTGATAGTAGCCGGTGTGAGTTTGCTCCGTCATCCTTTTGGTGGTGGGTCTGTCTTTTCGTCGACGCTAGATTGTGCGAGTTTGTTTTAACCTATCATCCTTTTGGTTTTAGTAGCCGGTGTGAGTTTTCCTCGTCATCGTTTTGGTGGTGGGTCTGTCATTTCGTCGATGTCAGATTTTGTGAGTGTTTTGCTCTATCATTCTTTTAGTGGTAGTAGCCAGTGTGAGTTCGCTCCTTCATCCTTTTGGTGGTGGGTCTGTCATTTCATCGATTTCAAATTATGCGATTGTGTGTTTCTCTATCATCCTTTTGGTGATAGTAGCCGGTGTGAGTTCGCTCCGTCATCCTTTTGGTGGTCGGTCTGTCATTTCGTTGATGTCAAATTGTGCGAGTGTGTTTTGCTCTATCATCCTTTTGGTGGTAGTAGCTGGTGTGAGTTTGCTCAGTAATCCTTTTGGTGGTGGGTCTGTCGTTTCATCGATGTCTGATTGTGCGAGTGTGTTTTGCTCTATCATCCTTTTGGTGGTAGTCGCTGGTGTGAGTTTGCTCAGTAATCCTTTTGGTGGCGGGCCTGTCATTTCATCGATGTCAGATTCTGCAAGTGTGTTTTGCTCTATCATACTTTTGGTGATAGTAACCGGTGTGAGTTTGCTCCGTCATCCTTTTGGTGGTGGGTGTGTGATTTCGTCGACGCTAGATTGCGCGAGTTTGTTTTGCTCTATCATCCTTTTGGTTTTCGTAGCCAGTGTGAGTTCTCCCCATCATCGTTTTGGTGGTGGGTCTGTCATTTCGTCGATGTCAGATTTTGTGAGTGTTTTGCTCTATCATTCTTTTAGTGGTAGTAGCCGGTGTGAGTTTGCTCTGTCATCCTTTTGGTGGTGGGTCTGTTATTTCATCGACTTCAAATTATGCGAGTGTGTGTTTCTCTATCATCCTTTTGGTGATAGTAGCCGGTGTGAGTTTGCTCCGTCATCCTTTTGGTGGTGGGTCTGTCTTTTCGTCGACGCTAGATTGTGCGAGTTTGTTTTAACCTATCATCCTTTTGGTTTTAGTAGCCGGTGTGAGTTTTCCTCGTCATCGTTTTGGTGGTGGGTCTGTCATTTCGTCGATGTCAGATTTTGTGAGTGTTTTGCTCTATCATTCTTTTAGTGGTAGTAGCCAGTGTGAGTTCGCTCCTTCATCCTTTTGGTGGTGGGTCTGTCATTTCATCGATTTCAAATTATGCGATTGTGTGTTTCTCTATCATCCTTTTGGTGATAGTAGCCGGTGTGAGTTCGCTCCGTCATCCTTTTGGTAGTCGGTCTGTCATTTCGTTGATGTCAAATTGTGCGAGTGTGTTTTGCTCTATCATCCTTTTGGTGGTAGTAGCTGGTGTGAGTTTGCTCAGTAATCCTTTTGGTGGTGGGTCTGTCGTTTCATCGATGTCTGATTGTGCGAGTGTGTTTTGCTCTATCATCCTTTTGGTGGTAGTCGCTGGTGTGAGTTTGCTCAGTAATCCTTTTGGTGGCGGGCCTGTCATTTCATCGATGTCAGATTCTGCAAGTGTGTTTTGCTCTATCATACTTTTGGTGATAGTAACCGGTGTGAGTTTGCTCCGTCATCCTTTTGGTGGTGGGTGTGTGATTTCGTCGACGCTAGATTGTGCGAGTTTGTTTTGCTCTATCATCCTTTTGGTTTTCGTAGCCAGTGTGAGTTCTCCCCATCATCGTTTTGGTGGTGGGTCTGTCATTTCGTCGATGTCAGATTTTGTGAGTGTTTTGCTCTATCATTCTTTTAGTGGTAGTAGCCGGTGTGAGTTTGCTCTGTCATCCTTTTGGTGGTGGGTCTGTTATTTCATCGACTTCAAATTATGCGAGTGTGTGTTTCTCTATCATCCTTTTGGTGATAGTAGCCGGTGTGAGTTTGCTCCGTCATCCTTTTGGTGGTGGTTCTGTCTTTTCGTCGACGCTAGATTGTGCGAGTTTGTTTTAACCTATCATCCTTTTGGTTTTAGTAGCCGGTGTGAGTTTTCCTCGTCATCGTTTTGGTGGTGGGTCTGTCATTTCGTCGATGTCAGATTTTGTGAGTGTTTTGCTCTATCATTCTTTTAGTGGTAGTAGCCAGTGTGAGTTCGCTCCTTCATCCTTTTGGTGGTGGGTCTTTCATTTCATCGATTTCAAATTATGCGATTGTGTGTTTCTCTATCATCCTTTTGGTGATAGTAGCCGGTGTGAGTTCGCTCCGTCATCCTTTTGGTGGTCGGTCTGTCATTTCGTTGATGTCAAATTGTGCGAGTGTGTTTTGCTCTATCATCCTTTTGGTGGTAGTAGCTGGTGTGAGTTTGCTCAGTAATCCTTTTGGTGGTGGGTCTGTCGTTTCATCGATGTCTGATTGTGCGAGTGTGTTTTGCTCTATCATCCTTTTGGTGGTAGTCGTTGGTGTGAGTTTGCTCAGTAATCCTTTTGGTGGCGGGCCTGTCATTTCATCGATGTCAGATTCTGCAAGTGTGTTTTGCTCTATCATACTTTTGGTGATAGTAACCGGTGTGAGTTTTCTCCGTCATCCTTTTGGTGGTGGGTGTGTGATTTCGTCGACGCTAGATTGTGCGAGTTTGTTTTGCTCTATCATCCTTTTGGTTTTCGTAGCCAGTGTGAGTTCTCCCCATCATCGTTTTAGTGGTGGGTCTGTCATTTCGTCGATGTCAGATTTTGTGAGTGTTTTGCTCTATCATTCTTTTAGTGGTAGTAGCCGGTGTGAGTTTGCTCTGTCATCCTTTTGGTGGTGGGTCTGTTATTTCATCGACTTCAAATTATGCGAGTGTGTGTTTCTCTATCATCCTTTTGGTGATAGTAGCCGGTGTGAGTTTGCTTCGTCATCCTTTTGGTGGTGGGTCTGTGATTTCGTCAACGCTAGATTGTGCGAGTTTGTTTTAACCTATAATCCTTTTGGTTTTAGTAGCCGGTGTGAGTTTTCCTCGTCATCGTTTTGGTGGTGGGTCTGTCATTTCGTCGATGTCAGATTTTGTGAGTGTTTTGCTCTATCATTCTTTTAGTGGTAGTAGCCAGTGTGAGTTCGCTCCTTCATCCTTTTGGTGGTGGGTCTGTCATTTCATCGATTTCAAATTATGCGATTGTGTGTTTCTCTATCATCCTTTTGGTGATAGTAGCCGGTGTGAGTTCGCTCCGTCATCCTTTTGGTGGTCGGTCTGTCATTTCGTTGATGTCAAATTGTGCGAGTGTGTTTTGCTCTATCATCCTTTTGGTGGTAGTAGCTGGTGTGAGTTTGCTCAGTAATCCTTTTGGTGGTGGGTCTGTCGTTTCATCGATGTCTGATTGTGCGAGTGTGTTTTGCTCTATCATCCTTTTGGTGGTAGTCGCTGGTGTGAGTTTGCTCAGTAATCCTTTTGGTGGCGGGCCTGTCATTTCATCGATGTCAGATTCTGCAAGTGTGTTTTGCTCTATCATACTTTTGGTGATAGTAACCGGTGTGAGTTTGCTCCGTCATCCTTTTGGTGGTGGGTGTGTGATTTCGTCGACGCTAGATTGTGCGAGTTTGTTTTGCTCTATCATCCTTTTGGTTTTCGTAGCCAGTGTGAGTTCTCCCCATCATCGTTTTGGTGGTGGGTCTGTCATTTCGTCGATGTCAGATTTTGTGAGTGTTTTGCTCTATCATTCTTTTAGTGGTAGTAGCCGGTGTGAGTTTGCTCTGTCATCCTTTTGGTGGTGGGTCTGTTATTTCATCGACTTCAAATTATGCGAGTGTGTGTTTCTCTATCATCCTTTTGGTGATAGTAGCCGGTGTGAGTTTGCTCCGTCATCCTTTTGGTGGTGGGTCTGTCTTTTCGTCGACGCTAGATTGTGCGAGTTTGTTTTAACCTATCATCCTTTTGGTTTTAGTAGCCGGTGTGAGTTTTCCTCGTCATCGTTTTGGTGGTGGGTCTGTCATTTCGTCGATGTCAGATTTTGTGAGTGTTTTGCTCTATCATTCTTTTAGTGGTAGTAGCCAGTGTGAGTTCGCTCCTTCATCCTTTTGGTGGTGGGTCTGTCATTTCATCGATTTCAAATTATGCGATTGTGTGTTTCTCTATCATCCTTTTGGTGATAGTAGCCGGTGTGAGTTCGCTCCGTCATCCTTTTGGTGGTCGGTCTGTCATTTCGTTGATGTCAAATTGTGCGAGTGTGTTTTGCTCTATCATCCTTTTGGTGGTAGTAGCTGGTGTGAGTTTGCTCAGTAATCCTTTTGGTGGTGGGTCTGTCGTTTCATCGATGTCTGATTGTGCGAGTGTGTTTTGCTCTATCATCCTTTTGGTGGTAGTCGCTGGTGTGAGTTTGCTCAGTAATCCTTTTGGTGGCGGGCCTGTCATTTCATCGATGTCAGATTCTGCAAGTGTGTTTTGCTCTATCATACTTTTGGTGATAGTAACCGGTGTGAGTTTGCTCCGTCATCCTTTTGGTGGTGGGTGTGTGATTTCGTCGACGCTAGATTGTGCGAGTTTGTTTTGCTCTATCATCCTTTTGGTTTTCGTAGCCAGTGTGAGTTCTCCCCATCATCGTTTTGGTGGTGGGTCTGTCATTTCGTCGATGTCAGATTTTGTGAGTGTTTTGCTCTATCATTCTTTTAGTGGTAGTAGCCGGTGTGAGTTTGCTCTGTCATCCTTTTGGTGGTGGGTCTGTTATTTCATCGACTTCAAATTATGCGAGTGTGTGTTTCTCTATCATCCTTTTGGTGATAGTAGCCGGTGTGAGTTTGCTCCGTCATCCTTTTGGTGGTGGGTCTGTCTTTTCGTCGACGCTAGATTGTGCGAGTTTGTTTTAACCTATCATCCTTTTGGTTTTAGTAGCCGGTGTGAGTTTTCCTCGTCATCGTTTTGGTGGTGGGTCTGTCATTTCGTCGATGTCAGATTTTGTGAGTGTTTTGCTCTATCATTCTTTTAGTGGTAGTAGCCAGTGTGAGTTCGCTCCTTCATCCTTTTGGTGGTGGGTCTGTCATTTCATCGATTTCAAATTATGCGATTGTGTGTTTCTCTATCATCCTTTTGGTGATAGTAGCCGGTGTGAGTTCGCTCCGTCATCCTTTTGGTGGTCGGTCTGTCATTTCGTTGATGTCAAATTGTGCGAGTGTGTTTTGCTCTATCATCCTTTTGGTGGTAGTAGCTGGTGTGAGTTTGCTCAGTAATCCTTTTGGTGGTGGGTCTGTCGTTTCATCGATGTCTGATTGTGCGAGTGTGTTTTGCTCTATCATCCTTTTGGTGGTAGTCGCTGGTGTGAGTTTGCTCAGTAATCCTTTTGGTGGCGGGCCTGTCATTTCATCGATGTCAGATTCTGCAAGTGTGTTTTGCTCTATCATACTTTTGGTGATAGTAACCGGTGTGAGTTTGCTCCGTCATCCTTTTGGTGGTGGGTGTGTGATTTCGTCGACGCTAGATTGTGCGAGTTTGTTTTGCTCTATCATCCTTTTGGTTTTCGTAGCCAGTGTGAGTTCTCCCCATCATCGTTTTGGTGGTGGGTCTGTCATTTCGTCGATGTCAGATTTTGTGAGTGTTTTGCTCTATCATTCTTTTAGTGGTAGTAGCCGGTGTGAGTTTGCTCTGTCATCCTTTTGGTGGTGGGTCTGTTATTTCATCGACTTCAAATTATGCGAGTGTGTGTTTCTCTATCATCCTTTTGGTGATAGTAGCCGGTGTGAGTTTGCTCCGTCATCCTTTTGGTGGTGGGTCTGTCTTTTCGTCGACGCTAGATTGTGCGAGTTTGTTTTAACCTATCATCCTTTTGGTTTTAGTAGCCGGTGTGAGTTTTCCTCGTCATCGTTTTGGTGGTGGGTCAGTCATTTCGTCGATGTTAGATTTTGTGAGTGTTTTGCTCTATCATTCTTTTAGTGGTAGTAGCCAGTGTGAGTTCGCTCCTTCATCCTTTTGGTGGTGGGTCTGTCATTTCATCGATTTCAAATTATGCGATTGTGTGTTTCTCTATCATCCTTTTGGTGATAGTAGCCGGTGTGAGTTCGCTCCGTCATCCTTTTGGTGGTCGGTCTGTCATTTCGTTGATGTCAAATTGTGCAAGTGTGTTTTGCTCTATCATCCTTTTGGTGGTAGTAGCTGGTGTGAGTTTGCTCAGTAATCCTTTTGGTGGTGGGTATGTCGTTTCATCGATATCTAATTGTGCGAGTGTGTTTTGCTCTATCATCCTTTTGGTGGTAGTCGCTGGTGTGAGTTTGCTCAGTAATCCTTTTGGTGGCGGGCCTGTCATTTCATCGATGTCAGATTCTGCAAGTGTGTTTTGCTCTATCATACTTTTGGTGATAGTAGCCGGTGTGAGTTTGCTCCGTCATCCTTTTGGTGGTGGATGTGTGATTTCGTCGACGCTAGATTGTGCGAGTTTGTTTTGCTCTATCATCCTTTTGGTTTTCGTAGCCAGTGTGAGTTCTCCCCATCATCGTTTTGGTGGTGGGTCTGTCATTTCGTCGATGTCAGATTTTGTGAGTGTTTTGCTCTATCATTCTTTTAGTGGTAGTAGCCGGTGTGAGTTTGCTCTGTCATCCTTTTGGTGGTGGGTCTGTTATTTCATCGACTTCAAATTATGCGAGTGTGTGTTTCTCTATCATCCTTTTGGTGATAGTAGCCGGTGTGAGTTTGCTCCGTCATCCTTTTGGTGGTGGGTCTGTCTTTTCGTCGACGCTAGATTGTGCGAGTTTGTTTTAACCTATCATCCTTTTGGTTTTAGTAGCCGGTGTGAGTTTTCCTCGTCATCGTTTTGGTGGTGGGTCTGTCATTTCGTCGATGTCAGATTTTGTGAGTGTTTTGCTCTATCATTCTTTTAGTGGTAGTAGCCAGTGTGAGTTCGCTCCTTCATCCTTTTGGTGGTGGGTCTGTCATTTCATCGATTTCAAATTATGCGATTGTGTGTTTCTCTATCATCCTTTTGGTGATAGTAGCCGGTGTGAGTTCGCTCCGTCATCCTTTTGGTGGTCGGTCTGTCATTTCGTTGATGTCAAATTGTGCGAGTGTGTTTTGCTCTATCATCCTTTTGGTGGTAGTAGCTGGTGTGAGTTTGCTCAGTAATCCTTTTGGTGGTGGGTATGTCGTTTCATCGATATCTAATTGTGCGAGTGTGTTTTGCTCTATCATCCTTTTGGTGGTAGTCGCTGGTGTGAGTTTGCTCAGTAATCCTTTTTGTGGCGGGCCTGTCATTTCATCGATGTCAGATTCTGCAAGTGTGTTTTGCTCTATCATACTTTTGGTGATAGTAGCCGGTGTGAGTTTGCTCCGTCATCCTTTTGGTGGTGGGTGTGTGATTTCGTCGACGCTAGATTGTGCGAGTTTGTTTTGCTCTATCATCCTTTTGGTTTTCGTAGCCAGTGTGAGTTCTCCCCATCATCGTTTTGGTGGTGGGTCTGTCATTTCGTCGATGTCAGATTTTGTGAGTGTTTTGCTCTATCATTCTTTTAGTGGTAGTAGCCGGTGTGAGTTTGCTCTGTCATCCTTTTGGTGGTGGGTCTGTTATTTCATCGACTTCAAATTATGCGAGTGTGTGTTTCTCTATCATCCTTTTGGTGATAGTAGCCGGTGTGAGTTTGCTCCGTCATCCTTTTGGTGGTGGGTCTGTCTTTTCGTCGATGCTAGATTGTGCGAGTTTGTTTTAACCTATCATCCTTTTGGTTTTAGTAGCCGGTGTGAGTTTTCCTCGTCATCGTTTTGGTGGTGGGTCTGTCATTTCGTCGATGTCAGATTTTGTGAGTGTTTTGCTCTATCATTCTTTTAGTGGTAGTAGCCAGTGTGAGTTCGCTCCTTCATCCTTTTGGTGGTGGGTCTGTCATTTCATCGATTTCAAATTATGCGATTGTGTGTTTCTCTATCATCCTTTTGGTGATAGTAGCCGGTGTGAGTTCGCTCCGTCATCCTTTTGGTGGTCGGTCTGTCATTTCGTTGATGTCAAATTGTGCGAGTGTGTTTTGCTCTATCATCCTTTTGGTGGTAGTAGCTGGTGTGAGTTTGCTCAGTAATCCTTTTGGTGGTGGGTATGTCGTTTCATCGATATCTAATTGTGCGAGTGTGTTTTGCTCTATCATCCTTTTGGTGGTAGTCGCTGGTGTGAGTTTGCTCAGTAATCCTTTTGGTGGCGGGCCTGTCATTTCATCGATGTCAGATTCTGCAAGTGTGTTTTGCTCTATCATACTTTTGGTGATAGTAGCCGGTGTGAGTTTGCTCCGTCATCCTTTTGGTGGTGGGTGTGTGATTTCGTCGACGCTAGATTGTGCGAGTTTGTTTTGCTCTATCATCCTTTTGGTTTTCGTAGCCAGTGTGAGTTCTCCCCATCATCGTTTTGGTGGTGGGTCTGTCATTTCGTCGATGTCAGATTTTGTGAGTGTTTTGCTCTATCATTCTTTTAGTGGTAGTAGCCGGTGTGAGTTTGCTCTGTCATCCTTTTGGTGGTGGGTCTGTTATTTCATCGACTTCAAATTATGCGAGTGTGTGTTTCTCTATCATCCTTTTGGTGATAGTAGCCGGTGTGAGTTTGCTCCGTCATCCTTTTGGTGGTGGGTCTGTCTTTTCGTCGACGCTAGATTGTGCGAGTTTGTTTTAACCTATCATCCTTTTGGTTTTAGTAGCCGGTGTGAGTTTTCCTCGTCATCGTTTTGGTGGTGGGTCTGTCATTTCGTCGATGTCAGATTTTGTGAGTGTTTTGCTCTATCATTCTTTTAGTGGTAGTAGCCAGTGTGAGTTCGCTCCTTCATCCTTTTGGTGGTGGGTCTGTCATTTCATCGATTTCAAATTATGCGATTGTGTGTTTCTCTATCATCCTTTTGGTGATAGTAGCCGGTGTGAGTTCGCTCCGTCATCCTTTTGGTGGTCGGTCTGTCATTTCGTTGATGTCAAATTGTGCGAGTGTGTTTTGCTCTATCATCCTTTTGGTGGTAGTAGCTGGTGTGAGTTTGCTCAGTAATCCTTTTGGTGGTGGGTCTGTCGTTTCATCGATGTCTGATTGTGCGAGTGTGTTTTGCTCTATCATCCTTTTGGTGGTAGTCGTTGGTGTGAGTTTGCTCAGTAATCCTTTTGGTGGCGGGCCTGTCATTTCATCGATGTCAGATTCTGCAAGTGTGTTTTGCTCTATCATACTTTTGGTGATAGTAACCGGTGTGAGTTTTCTCCGTCATCCTTTTGGTGGTGGGTGTGTGATTTCGTCGACGCTAGATTGTGCGAGTTTGTTTTGCTCTATCATCCTTTTGGTTTTCGTAGCCAGTGTGAGTTCTCCCCATCATCGTTTTAGTGGTGGGTCTGTCATTTCGTCGATGTCAGATTTTGTGAGTGTTTTGCTCTATCATTCTTTTAGTGGTAGTAGCCGGTGTGAGTTTGCTCTGTCATCCTTTTGGTGGTGGGTCTGTTATTTCATCGACTTCAAATTATGCGAGTGTGTGTTTCTCTATCATCCTTTTGGTGATAGTAGCCGGTGTGAGTTTGCTTCGTCATCCTTTTGGTGGTGGGTCTGTGATTTCGTCAACGCTAGATTGTGCGAGTTTGTTTTAACCTATCATCCTTTTGGTTTTAGTAGCCGGTGTGAGTTTTCCTCGTCATCGTTTTGGTGGTGGGTCTGTCATTTCGTCGATGTCAGATTTTGTGAGTGTTTTGGTCTATCATTCTTTTAGTGGTAGTAGCCAGTGTGAGTTCGCTCCTTCATCCTTTTGGTGGTGGGTCTGTCATTTCATCGATTTCAAATTATGCGATTGTGTGTTTCTCTATCATCCTTTTGGTGATAGTAGCCGGTGTGAGTTCGCTCCGTCATCCTTTTGGTGGTCGGTCTGTCATTTCGTTGATGTCAAATTGTGCGAGTGTGTTTTGCTCTATCATCCTTTTGGTGGTAGTAGCTGGTGTGAGTTTGCTCAGTAATCCTTTTGGTGGTGGGTCTGTCGTTTCATCGATGTCTGATTGTGCGAGTGTGTTTTGCTCTATCATCCTTTTGGTGGTAGTCGCTGGTGTGAGTTTGCTCAGTAATCCTTTTGGTGGCGGGCCTGTCATTTCATCGATGTCAGATTCTGCAAGTGTGTTTTGCTCTATCATACTTTTGGTGATAGTAACCGGTGTGAGTTTGCTCCGTCATCCTTTTGGTGGTGGGTGTGTGATTTCGTCGACGCTAGATTGTGCGAGTTTGTTTTGCTCTATCATCCTTTTGGTTTTCGTAGCCAGTATGAGTTCTCCCCATCATCGTTTTGGTGGTGGGTCTGTCATTTCGTCGATGTCAGATTTTGTGAGTGTTTTGCTCTATCATTCTTTTAGTGGTAGTAGCCGGTGTGAGTTTGCTCTGTCATCCTTTTGGTGGTGGGTCTGTTATTTCATCGACTTCAAATTATGCGAGTGTGTGTTTCTCTATCATCCTTTTGGTGATAGTAGCCGGTGTGAGTTTGCTCCGTCATCCTTTTGGTGGTGGGTTTGTCTTTTCGTCGATGCTAGATTGTGCGAGTTTGTTTTAACCTATCATCCTTTTGGTTTTAGTAGCCGGTGTGAGTTTTCCTCGTCATCGTTTTGGTGGTGGGTCTGTCATTTCGTCGATGTCAGATTTTGTGAGTGTTTTTCTCTATCATTCTTTTAGTGGTAGTAGCCGGTGTGAGTTCGCTCCTTCATCCTTTTGGTGGTGGGTCTGTCATTTCATCGATTTCAAATTATGCGATTGTGTGTTTCTCTATCATCCTTTTGGTGATAGTAGCCGGTGTGAGTTCGCTCCGTCATCCTTTTGGTGGTCGGTCTGTCATTTCGTTGATGTCAAATTGTGCGAGTGTGTTTTGCTCTATCATCCTTTTGGTGGTAGTAGCTGGTGTGAGTTTGCTCAGTAATCCTTTTGGTGGTGGGTATGTCGTTTCATCGATATCTAATTGTGCGAGTGTGTTTTGCTCTATCATCCTTTTGGTGGTAGTCGCTGGTGTGAGTTTGCTCAGTAATCCTTTTGGTGGCGGGCCTGTCATTTCATCGATGTCAGATTCTGCAAGTGTGTTTTGCTCTATCATACTTTTGGTGATAGTAGCCGGTGTGAGTTTGCTCCGTCATCCTTTTGGTGGTGGGTCTGTGATTTCGTCGACGCTAGATTGTGCGAGTTTGTTTTGCTCTATCATCCTTTTGGTTTTCGTAGCCAGTGCAAGTTCTCCCCATCATCGTTTTAGTGGTGGGTCTGTCATTTCGTCGATGTCAGATTTTGTGAGTGTTTTGCTCTATCATTCTTTTAGTGGTAGTAGCCGGTGTGAGTTTGCTCCGTCATCCTTTTGGTGGTGGGTCTGTTATTTCATCGACTTCAAATTATGCGAGTGTGTGTTTCTCTATCATCCTTTTGGTGATAGTAGCCGGTGTGAGTTTGCTCCGTCATCCTTTTGGTGGTGGGTCTGTCATTTCGTCGACGCTAGATTGTGCGAGTTTGTTTTAACCTATCATCCTTTTGGTTTTAGTAGCCGGTGTGAGTTTTACTCGTCATCGTTTTGGTGGTGGGTCTGTCATTTCGTCGATGTCAGATTTTGTGAGTGTTTTGCTCTATCATTCTTTTAGTGGTAGTAGCCGGTGTGAGTTCGCTCTGTCATCCTTTTGGTGGTAGGACTGTCATTTCATCAATTTCAAATTATGCGAGTGTATGTTTCTCTATCATCCTTTTGGTGATAGTAGCCGGTGTGAGTTTGCTCCGTCATCCTTTTGGTGGTCGGTCTGTCATTTCGTTGATGTCAAATTGTGCGAGTGTGTTTTGCTCTATCATCCTTTTGGTGGTAGTAGCTGGTGTGAGTTTGCTCAGTAATCCTTTTGGTGGTGGGTCTGTCATTTCATCGATGTCTGATTGTGCGAGTGTGTTTTGCTCTATCATCCTTTTGGTGGTAGTCGCTGGTGTGAGTTTGCTTAGTAATCCTTTTGGTGACGGGCCTGTCATTTCATCGATGTCAGATTCTGCAAGTGTGTTTTGCTCTATCATATTTTTGGTGATAATAGTCGGTGTGAGTTTGCTCCGTCATCCTTTTGGTGGTGGGTCTGTCATTTCGTCGACGCTAGATTGTGCGACTTAGTTTCGCTCTATCATCCTTTTGGTTTTCGTAGCCAGTGTGAGTTCTCCCCGTCATTGTTTTGGTGGTGGGTCTGTCATTTCATCGATTTAAAATTATGCGATTGTGTGTTTCTCTATCATCCTTTTGGTGATAGTAGCCGGTGTGAGTTCGCTCCGTCATCCTTTTGGTGGTCGGTCTGTCATTTCGTTGATGTCAAATTGTGCGAGTGTGTTTTGCTCTATCATCCTTTTGGTGGTAGTAGCTGGTGTGAGTTTGCTCAGTAATCCTTTTGGTGGTGGGTCTGTCGTTTCATCGATGTCTGATTGTGCGAGTGTGTTTTGCTCTATCATCCTTTTGGTGGTAGTCGCTGGTGTGAGTTTGCTCAGTAATCCTTTTGGTGGCGGGCCTGTCATTTCATCGATGTTAGATTCTGCAAGTGTGTTTTGCTCTATCATACTTTTGGTGATAGTAACCGGTGTGAGTTTCCTCCGTCATCCTTTTGGTGGTGGGTGTGTGATTTCGTCGACGCTAGATTGTGCGAGTTTGTTTTGCTCTATCATCCTTTTGGTTTTCGTAGCCAGTGTGAGTTCTCCCCATCATCGTTTTGGTGGTGGGTCTGTCATTTCGTCGATGTCAGATTTTGTGAGTGTTTTGCTCTATCATTCTTTTAGTGGTAGTAGCCGGTGTGAGTTTGCTCCGTCATCCTTTTGGTGGTGGGTCTGTTATTTCATCGACTTCAAATTATGCGAGTGTGTGTTTCTCTATCATCCTTTTGGTGATAGTAGTCGGTGTGAGTTTGCTCCGTCATCCTTTTGGTGGTGGGTCTGTCATTTCGTCGACGCTAGATTGTGCGAGTTTGTTTTAACCTATCATCCTTTTGGTTTTAGTAGCCGGTGTGAGTTTTCCTCGTCATCATTTTGGTGGTGGGTCTGTCATTTCGTCGATGTCAGATTTTGTGAGTGTTTTGCTCTATCATTCTTTTAGTGGTAGTAGCCGGTGTGAGTTCGGTCCTTCATCCTTTTGGTGGTGGGTCTGTCATTTCCTCGATTTCAAATTATGCGATTGTGTGTTTCTCTATCATCCTTTTGGTGATAGTAGCCGGTGTGAGTTCGCTCCGTCATCCTTTTGGTGGTCGGTCTGTCATTTCGTTGATGTCAAATTGTGCGAGTGTGTTTTGCTCTATCATCCTTTTGGTGGTAGTAGCTGGTGTGAGTTTGCTCAGTAATCCTTTTGGTGGTGGGTCTGTCGTTTCATCGATGTCTGATTGTGCGAGTGTGTTTTGCTCTATCATCCTTTTGGTGGTAGTCGCTGGTGTGAGTTTGCTCAGTAATCCTTTTGGTGGCGGGCCTGTCATTTCATCGATGTTAGATTCTGCAAGTGTGTTTTGCTCTACCATACTTTTGGTGATAGTAGCCGGTGTGAGTTTGCTCCATCATCCTTTTGGTGGTGGGTCTGTGATTTTGTCGACGCTAGATTGTGCGAGTTTGTTTTGCTCTATCATCCTTTTGGTTTTCGTAGCCAGTGCGAGTTCTCCCCATCATCGTTTTGGTGGTGGGAATGTCATTTCGTCGATGTCAGATTTTGTGAGTGTTTTGCTCTATCATTCTTTTAGTGGTAGTAGCCGGTGTGAGTTTGCTCCGTCATCCTTTTGGTGGTGGGTCTGTTATTTCATCGACTTCAAATTATGCGAGTGTGTGTTTCTCTATCATCCTTTTGGTGATAGTAGCCGGTGTGAGTTTGCTCCGTCATCCTTTTGGTGGTGGGTCTGTCATTTCGTCGACGCTAGATTGTGCGAGTTTGTTTTAACCTATCATCCTTTTGGTTTTAGTAGCCGGTGTGAGTTTTACTCGTCATCGTTTTGGTGGTGGGTCTGTCATTTCGTCGATGTCAGATTTTGTGAGTGTTTTGCTCTATCATTCTTTTAGTGGTAGTAGCCGGTGTGAGTTCGCTTTGTCATCCTTTTGGTGGTAGGTCTGTCATTTCATCAATTTCAAATTATGCGAGTGTGTGTTTCTCTATCATCCTTTTGGTGATAGTAGCCGGTGTGAGTTCGCTCCGTCATCCTTTTGGTGGTCGGTCTGTCATTTCATTGATGTCAAATTGTGCGAGTGTGTTTTGCTCTATCATCCTTTTGGTGGTAGTAGCTGGTGTGAGTTTGCTCAGTAATCCTTTTGGTGGTGGGTCTGTCATTTCATCGATGTCTGATTGTGCGAGTGTGTTTTGCTCTATCATCCTTTTGGTGGTAGTCGCTGGTGTGAGTTTGCTCAGTAATCCTTTTGGTGGCGGGCCTGTCATTTCATCGATGTCAGATTCTGCAAGTGTGTTTTGCTCTATCATATTTTTGGTGATAATAGCCGGTGTGAGTTTGCTCCGTCATCCTTTTGGTGGTGGGTCTGTCATTTCGTCGACGCTAGATTGTGCGACTTTGTTTCGCTCAATCATCCTTTTGGTTTTCGTAGCCAGTGTGAGTTCTCCCCGTCATTGTTTTGGTGGTGGGTCTGTCGTTTCGTCGATGTTAGATTTTGTGAGTGTTTTGCTCTATCATTCTTTTAGTGGTAGTAGCCGGTGTGAGTTCGCTCCGTCATCCTTTTGGGGGTGGGTCTGTCATTTCATCGATTTCAAATTATGCGAGTGTGTGTTTCTCTATCATCCTTTTGGTGATAGTAGCGGGTGTGAGTTCGCTCCGTCATCCTTTTGGTAGTCGGTCTGTCATTTCGTTGATGTCAAATTGTGCGAGTGTGTTTTGCCCTATCATCCTTTTGGTGGTAGTAGCTGGTGTGAGTTTGCTCAGTAATCCTTTTGGTGGTGGGTCTGTCATTTCATCGATGTCTGATTGTGCGAGTGTGTTTTGCTCTATCATCCTTTTGGTGGTAGTCGCTGGTGTGAGTTTGCTCAGTAATCCTTTTGGTGGCGGGCCTGTCATTTCATCGATGTCAGATTCTGCAAGTGTGTTTTGCTCTATCATATTTTTGGTGATAGTAGCCGGTGTGAGTTTGCTCCGTCATCCTTTTGGTGGTGTGTCTGTCATTTCGTCGACGCTAGATTGTGCGAATTTGTTTCACTCTATCATCCTTTTGGTTTTCGTAGCCAGTGTGAGTTCTCCCCGTCATCGTTTTGGTGGTGGGTCTGTCATTTCGTCGATGTCAGATTTTGTGAGTGTTTTGCTCTATCATTCTTTTAGTGGTAGTAACCGGTGTGAGTTTGCTCCGTTATCCTTTTGGTGGTGGGTCTGTTATTTCATCGACTTCAAATTATGCGATTGTGTGTTTCTCTATCATCCTTTGGTGATAGTAGTCGGTGTGAGTTTCCTTCGTCATCCTTTTGGTGGTGGGTCTGTGATTTCATCGACGCTAGATTGTGCGAGTTTGTTTTAATCTATCATCCTTTTGGTTTTAGTAGTCGGTGTGAGTTTTCCTCGTCATCGTTTTGGTGGTGGGTATGTCATTTCGTCGATGTCAGATTTTCTGAGTGTTTTGCTCTATCATTCTTTTAGTGGTAGTAGCCGGTGTCAGTTTGCTCCGTCATCCTTTTGGTGGTGGGTCTGTTATTTCATCGACTTCAAATTATGCGAGTGTGTGTTTCTCTATCATCCTTTTGGTGGTAGTCGCTGGTGTGAGTTTGCTCAGTAATCCTTTTGGTGGCGGGCCTGTCATTTCATCGATGTCAGATTCTGCAAGTGTGTATTGCTCTATCATACTTTTGCTGATAGTAGCCGGTGTGAGTTTGCTCCGTCATCCTTTTGGTGGTGGGTCTGTGATTCCGTCGACGCTAGATTGTGCAAGCTTGTTTTGCTCTATCATCCTTTTGGTTTAAGTAGCCAGTGTGAGTTCGCCCCGTCATCCTTTTGGTGGTGGGTCTGTCATTTCGTCGATGGCAAATTTTGCGAGTGTTTTGCTCTATCATTCTTTTAGTGGTAGTAGCCAGTGTGAGTTCGCTCTGTCATCCTTTTGGTGGTGTGTCTGTTATTTCATCGATTTCAAATTATGCTAGTGTGTGTTTCTCTATCATCTTTTTGGTGATAGTAGCCGGTGTGAGTTTGCTCTGTCATCCTTTTGCTGGTGGGTCTGTGATTTCGTCGACGCTAGATTATGCAAGTTTGTTTTAATCTATCATCCTTTTGGTTTTAGTAGCCGGTGTGAGTTTTCCTCGTCATCGTTTTGGTGATGGGTCTGCCATTTCGTCGATGTCCGATTTTGTGAGTGTTTTGCTCTATCATTCTTTTAGTTGTAGTAGCCGGTGTGAGTTTGCTCCGTCATCCTTTTGGCGGGGGGTATGTCATTTCATCGATTTCAAATTATGCGAGTGTGTGTTTCTGTATCATCCTTTTGGTGATAGTAGCCGGTGTGAGTTCCCTCCATCACCCTTTTGGTGGTCGGTCTGTCATTTCGTTGATGTCAAATTGTGCGAGTGTGTTTTGCTCTATCATCCTTTTGGTGGTAGTAGCTGGTGTGAGTTTGCTCAGTAATCCTTTTGGTGGTGGGTCTGTCATTTCATCGATGTCTGATTGTGCGAGTGTGTTTTGCTCTATCATACTTTAGGTGATAGTAACCGGTGTAAGTTTGCTCCGTCAACCTTTTGGTGGTGGGTGTGTGATTTTGTCGATGCTAGAGTGTGCGAGTTTGTTTTGCTCTATCATACTTTTGGTGATAGTAGCCGGTGTGAGTTTGCTCCGTCATCCTTTTGGTGGTGGGTCTGTCATTTCGTCGACGCTAGATTGTGCGACTTTGTTTTGCTCTATCATCCTTTTGGTTTTAGTAGCCAGTGTGAGTTCTGCCCGTCATCGTTTTGGTGGTGGGTCTGTCATTTCGTCGATGTCAGATTTGGCGAGTGTTTTGCTCTACCATACTTTTAGTGGTAGTAGCCGGTGTGAGTTCGCTTCGTCATCCTTTTGGTGGTAGGTCTGTCATTTCATCGATTTCAAATTATGCGAGTGTGTGTTTCTCTATCATCCTTTTGGTGATAGTAGCCGGTGTGAGTTTGCTCCGTCATCCTTTTGGTGGTCGGTCTGTCATTTCGTTGATGTCAAATTGTGCAAGTGTGTTTTGCTCTATCATCCTTTTGGTGGTAGTCGCTGGTGTGAGTTTGCTCAGTAATCCTTTTGTTGGCGGGCCTGTCATTTCATCGATGTCAGATTCTGCAAGTGTGTTTTGCTCTATCATATTTTTGGTGATAATAGCCGGTGTGAGTTTGCTCCGTCATCCTTTTGGTGGTGGGTCTGTCATTTCGTCGACGCTAGATTTAGATTGTGCGACTTTGTTTCGCTCTATCATCCTTTTGGTTTTCGTAGCCAGTGTCAGTTCTCCCCGTCATTGTTTTGGTGGTGGGTCTGTCATTTCGTCGATGTCAGATTTTGTGAGTGTTTTGCTCTATCATTCTTTTAGTGGTAGTAGCCGGTGTGAGTTCGCTCCGTCATCCTTTTGGGGGTGGGTCTGTCATTTCATCGATTTCAAATTATGCGAGTGTGTGTTTCTCTATCATCCTTTTGGTGATAGTAGCCGGTGTGAGTTTGCTCCGTCATCCTTTTGGTGGTCGGTCTGTCATTTCGTTGATGTCAAATTGTGCGAGTGTGTTTTGCCCTATCATCCTTTTGGTGGTAGTAGCTGGTGTGAGTTTGCTAAGTAATCCTTTTGGTGGTGGGTCTGTCATTTCATCGATGTCTGATTGTGCGAGTGTGTTTTGCTCTATCATCCTTTTGGTGGTAGTCGCTGGTGTGAGTTTGCTCAGTAATCCTTTTGGTGGCGGGCCTGTCATTTCATCGATGTCAGATTCTGCAAGTGTGTTTTGCTCTATCATATTTTTGGTGATAGTAGCCGGTGTGAGTTTGCTCCGTCATACTTTTGGTCGTGTGTCTGTCATTTCGTCGACGCTAGATTGTGAGACTTTGTTTCACTCTATCATCCTTTTGGTTTTCGTAGCCAGTGTGAGTTCTCCCCGTCATCGTTTTGGTGGTGGGTCTGTCATTTCGTCGATGTCAGATTTTGTGAGTGTTTTGCTCTATCATTCTTTTAGTGGTAGTAACCGGTGTGAGTTTGCTCCGTCATCCTTTTGCTGGTGGGTCTGTTATTTCATCGACTTCAAATTATGTGAGTGTGTGTTTCTCTATCATCCTTTTGGTGATAGTAGCCGGTGTGAGTTTGCTTCGTCATCCTTTTGGTGGTGGGTCTGTCATTTCATCGACGCTAGATTGTGCGAGTTTGTTTTAATCTATCACCCTTTTGGTTTTAGTAGCCGGTGTGAGTTTTCCTCGTCATCGTTTTGGTGGTGGGTATGTCATTTCGTCGATGTCATATTTTGTGAGTGTTTTGCTCTATCATTCTTTTAGTGGTAGTAGCCGGTGTGAGTTTGCTCCGTCATCCTTTTGGTGGTGGGTCTGTCATTTCATCTATTTCAAATTATGCGAGTGTGTGTTTCTCTATCATCCTTTTGGTGATAGTAGCCGGTGTGAGTTCGCACCGTCATCCTTTTGGTGGTCGGTCTGTCATTTCGTTGATGTCAAATTGTGCGAGTGTGTTTTGCTCTATCATCCTTTTGGTGGTAGTAGCTGGTGTGAGTTTGCTCAGTAATCCTTTTGGTGGTGGGTCTGTCATTTCATCGATGTCTGATTGTGCGAGTGTGTTTTGCTCTATCATACTTTAGGTGATAGTAACCGGTGTAAAATTGCTCCGTCAACCTTTTGGTGGTGGGTGTGTGATTTTGTCGATGCTAGAGTGTGAGAGTTTGTTTTGCTCTATCATACTTTTGGTGATAGTAGCCGGTGTGAGTTTGCTCCGTCATCCTTTTGGTGGTGGGTCTGTCATTTCGTCGACGCTAGATTGTGCGACTTTGTTTTGCTCTATCATCCTTTTGGTTTTAGTAGCCAGTGTGAGTTCTGCCCGTCATCGTTTTGGTGGTGGGTCTGTCATTTCGTCGATGTCAGATTTGGCGAGTGTTTTGCTCTACCATACTTTTAGTGGTAGTAGCCGGTGTGAGTTCGCTCCGTCATCCTTTTGGTGGTAGGTCTGTCATTTCATCGATTTCAAATTATGCGAGTGTGTGTTTCTCTATCATCCTTTTGGTGATAGTAGCCGGTGTGAGTTCGCTCCGTCATCCTTTTGGTGGTCGGTCTATCATTTCGTTGATGTCAAATTGTGCAAGTGTGTTTTGCTCTATCATCCTTTTGGTGGTAGTCGCTGGTGTGAGTTTGCTCAGTAATCCTTTTGGTGGCGGACCTGTCATTTCATCGATGTCAGATTCTGCAAGTGTGTTTTGCTCTATCATACTTTTGGTGATAATAGCCGGTGTGAGTTTGCTCCGTCATCCTTTTGGTGGTGGGTCTGTCATTTCGTCGACGCTAGATTGTGCGACTTTGTTTCGCTCTATCATCCTTTTGGTTTTCGTAGCCAGTGTGAGTTCTCCCCGTCATTGTTTTGGTGGTGGGTCTGTCATTTCGTCGATGTCAGATTTTGTGAGTGTTTTGCTCTATCATTCTTTTAGTGGTAGTAGCCGGTGTGAGTTTGCTCCGTCATCCTTTTGGGGGTGGGTCTGTCATTTCATCGATTTCAAATTATGCAAGTGTGTGTTTCTCTATCATCCTTTTGGTGATAGTAGTCGGTGTGAGTTCGCTCCGTCATCCTTTTGGTGGTCGGTCTGTCATTTCGTTGATGTCAAATTGTGCGAGTGTGTTTTGCTCTATCTTCCTTTTGGTGGTAGTCGCTGGTGTGAGTTTGCTCAGTAATCCTTTTGGTGGCGGGCCTGCCATTTCATCGATGTCTGATTCTGCAAGTGTGTCCGTCATCCTTTTGGTGGTGGGTCTGTCATTTCGTCGACGCTAGATTGTGCGACTTTGTTTTGCTCTATCATCCTTTTGGTTTTAGTAGCCAGTGTGAGTTCTGCCCGTCATCGTTTTGGTGGTGGGTCTGTCATTTCGTCGATGTCAGATTTGGCGAGTGTTTTGCTCTACCATACTTTTAGTGGTAGTAGCCGGTGTGAGTTCGCTTCGTCATCCTTTTGGTGGTAGGTCTGTCATTTCATCGATTTCAAATTATGCGAGTGTGTGTTTCTCTATCATCCTTTTGGTGATAGTAGCCGGTGTGAGTTTGCTCCGTCATCCTTTTGGTGGTCGGTCTGTCATTTCGTTGATGTCAAATTGTGCAAGTGTGTTTTGCTCTATCATCCTTTTGGTGGTAGTCGCTGGTGTGAGTTTGCTCAGTAATCCTTTTGTTGGCGGGCCTGTCATTTCATCGATGTCAGATTCTGCAAGTGTGTTTTGCTCTATCATATTTTTGGTGATAATAGTCGGTGTGAGTTTGCTCCGTCATCCTTTTGGTGGTGGGTCTGTCATTTCGTCGACGCTAGATTTAGATTGTGCGACTTTGTTTCGCTCTATCATCCTTTTGGTTTTCGTAGCTAGTGTCAGTTCTCCCCGTCATTGTTTTGGTGGTGGGTCTGTCATTTCGTCGATGTCAGATTTTGTGAGTGTTTTGCTCTATCATTCTTTTAGTGGTAGTAGCCGGTGTGAGTTTGCTCCGTCATCCTTTTGGGGGTGGGTCTGTCATTTCATCGATTTCAAATTATGCAAGTGTGTGTTTCTCTATCATCCTTTTGGTGATAGTAGTCGGTGTGAGTTCGCTCCGTCATCCTTTTGGTGGTCGGTCTGTCATTTCGTTGATGTCAAATTGTGCGAGTGTGTTTTGCCCTATCATCCTTTTGGTGGTAGTAGCTGGAGTGAGTTTGCTAAGTAATCCTTTTGGTGGTGGGTCTGTCATTTCATCGATGTCTGATTGTGCGAGTGTGTTTTGCTCTATCATCCTTTTGGTGGTAGTCGCTGGTGTGAGTTTGCTCAGTAATCCTTTTTGTGGCGGGCCTGTCATTTCATCGATGTCAGATTCTGCAAGTGTGTTTTGCTCTATCATATTTTTGGTGATAGTAGCCGGTGTGAGTTTGCTCCGTCATTCTTTTGGTGATGTGTCTGTCATTTCGTCGACGCTAGATTGTGAGACTTTGTTTCACTCTATCATCCTTTTGGTTTTCGTAGCCAGTGTGAGTTCTCCCCGTCATCGTTTTGGTGGTGGGTCTGTCATTTCGTCGATGTCAGATTTTGTGAGTGTTTTGCTCTATCATTCTTTTAGTGGTAGTAACCGGTGTGAGTTTGCTCCGTCATCCTTTTGCTGGTGGGTCTGTTATTTCATCGACTTCAAATTATGTGAGTGTGTGTTTCTCTATCATCCTTTTGGTGATAGTAGCCGGTGTGAGTTTGCTTCGTCATCCTTTTGGTGGTGGGTCTGTCATTTCATCGACGCTAGATTGTGCGAGTTTGTTTTAATCTATCATCCTTTTGGTTTTAGTAGCCGGTGTGAGTTTTCCTCGTCATCATTTTGGTGGTGGGTATGTCATTTCGTCGATGTCAAATTTTGTGAGTGTTTTGCTCTATCATTCTTTTAGTGGTAGTAGCCGGTGTGAGTTTGCTCCGTCATCCTTTTGGTGGTGGGTCTGTAATTTCATCTATTTCAAATTATGCGAGTATGTGTTTCTCTATCATCCTTTTGGTGATAGTAGCCGATGTGAGTTCGCTCCGTCATCCTTTTGGTGGTCGGTCTGTCATTTCGTTGATGTCAAATTGTGCGAGTGTGTTTTGCTCTATCATCCTTTTGGTGGTAGTAGCTGGTGTGAGTTTGCTCAGTAATCCTTTTGGTGGTGGGTATGTCATTTCATCGATGTCTGATTGTGCGAGTGTGTTTTGCTCTATCATACTTTAGGTGATAGTAACCGGTGTAAGTTTGCTTCGTCAACCTTTTGGTGGTGGGTGTGTGATTTTGTCGATGCTAGAGTGTGCGAGTTTGTTTTGCTCTATCATACTTTTGGTGATAGTAGCCGGTGTTAGTTTGCTCCGTCATCCTTTTGGTGGTGGGTCTGTCATTTCGTCGACGCTAGATTGTGCGACTTTGTTTTGCTCTATCATCCTTTTGGTTTTAGTAGCCAGTGTGAGTTCTGCCCGTCATCGTTTTGGTGGTGGGTCTGTCATTTCGTTGATGTCAGATTTGGCGAGTGTTTTTCTCTATCATACTTTTAGTGGTAGTAGCCGGTGTGAGTTCGCTCCGTCATCCTTTTGGTGGTAGGTCTGTCATTTTGTTGATGTCAAATTGTGCGAGTGTGTTTTGCTCTATCTTCCTTTTGGTGGTAGTCGCTGGTGTGAGTTTGCTCAGTAATCCTTTTGGTGGCGGGCCTGTCATTTCATCGATGTCAGATTCTGCAAGTGTGTTTTGCTCTATCATACTTTTGGTGATAGTAGCCGGTGTGAGTTTGCTCCGTCATCCTTTTGGTGGTGGATCTGTGATTTCGTCGACGCTAGTTTGTGCGAGTTTGTTTTGCTCTATCATCATTTTGATTTTCGTAGCCAGTGTGAGTTCTCCCCGTTATCGTTTTGGTGGTGGGTCTGTTATTTCGTCGATGTCAGATTTGTGAGTGTTTTGCTCTATCATTCTTTTAGTGGTAGTAGCCGGTGTGAGTTCGCTCCGTCATCCTTTTGGGGGTGGGTCTGTCATTTCATCGATTTCAAATTATGCGAGTGTGTGTTTCTCTATCATCCTTTTGGTGATAGTAGCCGGTGTGAGTTCGCTCCGTCATCCTTTTGGTGGTCGGTCTGTCATTTCGTTGATGTCAAATTGTGCGAGTGTGGTTTGCTCTATCATCCTTTTGGTGGTAGTAGCTGGTGTGAGTTTGCTCAGTAATCCTTATGGTGGTGGGTCTGTCATTTCATCGATGTCTGATTGTGCGAGTGTGTTTTGCTCTATCATACTTTAGGTGATAGTAACCGGTGTAAGTTTGCCCCGTCAACCTTTTGGTGGTGGGTCTGTGATTCTGTCGACGCTAGATTGTGCGACTTTGTTTTGCTCTATCATCCTTTAGGTTTTAGTAGCCAGTGTGAGTTCTGCCCGTCATCGTTTTGGTGGTGGGTCTGTCATTTCGTCGATGTCAGATTTTGCGAGTGTTTTGCTCTATCATACTTTTAGTGGTAGTAGCCGGTGTGAGTTCGCTCCGTCATCCTTTTGGTGGTGGGTCTTTCATTTCGTCGATGTCAGATTGTGCGAGTGTGTTTTGCTCTATCATCCTTTTGGTGGTAGTCGCTGGTGTGAGTTTGCTCAGTAATCCTTTTGGTGGCGGGCCTGTCATTTCATCGATGTCAGATTCTGCAAGTGTGTTTTGCTCTATCATACTTTTGCTGATAGTAGCCGGTGTGAGTTTGCTCCGTCATCCTTTTGGTGGTGGGTCTGTGATTCCGTCGACGCTAGATTGTGCAAGCTTGTTTTGCTCTATCATCCTTTTGGTTTAAGTAGCCAGTGTGAGTTCGCCCCGTCATCCTTTTGGTGGTGGGTCTGTCATTTCGTCGATGGCAAATTTTGCGAGTGTTTTGCTCTATCATTCTTTTAGTGGTAGTAGCCGGTGTGAGTTCGCTCTGTCATCCTTTTGGTGGTGTGTCTGTTATTTCATCGATTTCAAATTATGCTAGTGTGTGTTTCTCTATCATCTTTTTGGTGATAGTAGCCGGTGTGAGTTTGCTCTGTCATCCTTTTGCTGGTGGGTCTTTGATTTCGTCGACGCTAGATTATGCAAGTTTGTTTTAATCTATCATCCTTTTGGTTTTAGTAGCCGGTGTGAGTTTTCCTCGTCATCTATTTGGTGGTGGGTCTGCCATTTCGTCGATGTCCTATTTTGTGAGTGTTTTGCTCTATCATTCTTTTAGTTGTAGTAGCCGGTGTGAGTTCGCTCCGTCATCCTTTTGGCGGTGGGTCTGTCATTTCATCGATTTCAAATTATGCGAGTGTGTGTTTCTGTATCATCCTTTTGGTGATAGTAGCCGGTGTGAGTTCCCTCCATCATCCTTTTGGTGGTCGGTCTGTCATTTCGTTGATGTCAAATTGTGCGAGTCTGTTTTGCTCTATCATTCTGTTGGTGGTAGTAGCTGGTGTGAGTTTGCTCAGTAATCCTTTTGGTGGTGGGTCTGTCATTTCATCGATGTCTGATTATGCGAGTGTGTTTTGCTCTATCATACTTTAGGTGATAGTAACCGGTGTAAGTTTGCTCTGTCATCTTTTTGGTGGTGGGTCTGTGATTCTGTCGACGCTAGAGTGTGCGAGTTTGTTTTGCTCTATCATACTTTTGGTGATAGTCGCTGGTGTGAGTTTGCTCCGTCATCCTTTTGGTGGTGGGTCTGTCATTTCGTCGACGCTAGATTGTGCGACTTTGTTTTGCTCTATCATCCTTTTGGTTTTAGTAGCTAGTGTGAGTTCTTCCCGTCATTGTTTTGGTGGTGGGTCTGTCATTTCGTCGATGTCATATTTTGCGAGTGTTTTGCTCTATCATTCTTTTAGTGGTAGTAGCCGGTGTGGGTTTGCTCCGTCATCCTTTTGGTGGTGTGTCTGTTATTTCATCGATTTCAAATTATGAGAGTGTGTTTTTCTCTATCATCCTTTTGGTGATAGTAGCCGGTGTGTGTTTGCTCTGTCATCCTTTTGGTGGTGGGTCTGTGATTTCGTCGACGCTAGATTGTGCGAGTTTGTTTTAATCTATCATCCTTTTGATATTAGTAGCCGGTGTGAGTTCGCCACGTAATCGTTTTGGTGGCGGGTCTATCATTTCTTCGATGTCTGATTTTGTGAGTGTTTTGCTCTATCATTCTTTTAGTGGTAGTAGCCGGTGTGAGTTCGCTCCGTCATCCTTTTGGTGGTGGGTCTGTCATTTCATCGATTTCAAATTATGCGAGTGTGTGTTTCTATATCATCATTTTGGTGATAGTAGCCGGTGTCAGTTCGCTCTGTCATCCTTTTGGTGTTGGGTCTTTCATTTCGTCGATGTCAGATTGTGCGAGTGTGTTTTGCTATATCATCCTTTTGGTGGTAGTAGCTGGTGTGAGTTTGCTCAGTAATCCTTTTGGTGGTGGGTCTGTCATTTCATCGAAGTCAGATTGTGCAAGTGTGTTTTGCTCTATCATACTTTTGCTGATAGTAGCCGGTGTGAGTTTGCTACGTCATCCTTTTGGTGGTGGGTCTGTGATTCCGTCGACGCTAGATTGTGCAAGTTTGTTTTGCTCTATCATCCTTTTGGTTTAAGTAGCCAGTGTGAGTTCGCCCCGTCATCATTTTGGTGGTGGGTCTGTCATTTCGTCGATGTCAGATTTTGCGAGTGTTTTGCTCTATCATTCTTTTAGTGGTAGTAGCCGGTGTGAGTTTGCTTCGTCTTCCTTTTGGTGGTGTGTTTGTTATTTCATCGATTTCAAATTATACTAGTGTGTGTTTCTCTATCATCTTTTTGGTGATAGTAGCCGGTGTGAGTTTGCTCTGTCATCCTTTTGGTGGTGGGTCTGCGATTTCGTCGACGCTAGATTGTGCGAGTTTGTTTTAATCTATCATCCTTTTGGTTTTAGTAGCCGGTGTGAGTTCACCCTGTCATCGTTTTTGTGGTGGGTCTGTCATTTCATCGATGTCAGATTTTGTGAGTGTTTTTCTCTATCATACTTTTAGTGGAAGTAGCCGGTGTGAGTTTGCTTCGTCATCCTTTTGGTGGTGGGTATGTCATTTCATCGATTTCAAACTATGCGACTATGTATTTCTCTATTATCCTTTTGGTGATAGTTGCCGGTGTGAGTTCGCTCCGTCATCCTTTTGGTGGTGGGTCTTTCATTTCGTCGATATCAGATTGTGCGTGTGTGTTTTGCTCTATCATCCTTTTGGTGGTAGTAGCCGGTGTGAGTTTGCTCCGTCATCCTTTTGGTGGTGCGTCTGTGATTTCGTCGACGCTGGATTGTGCGAGTTTGTTTTAATCTATCATCCTTTTTGTTTTAGTAGCCATTGTGAGTTCGCCCCGTCATCGTTTTGGTGGTGGGTCTGTCATTTCGTCGATGTCAGATTTTGTGAGTGTTTTGCTCTATCATACTTTTAGTGGTAGTAGCCGGTTTAAGTTCGCTCCGTCATCCTTTTGGTGGTGGGTCTGTCATTTCATCGATTTTAAATTATGCGAGTGTGTGTTTCTCTATCATCCTTTTCGTGATAGTAGCAGGTGTGAGTTCGCTCCGTCATCCTTTTGGTGGTGGGTCTGTCATTTGGTCGATGTCAGATTGTGCGAGTGTGTTTTCCTCTATCATCCTTTTGGTGATAGTAGCCGGTGTGAGTTCGCTCCGTCATTCTTTTGGTGGTGGGTCTTTCATTTCGTCGATGTCAGATTGTGCGAGTGTGTTTTGCTCTATCATCCTTTTGGTGGTAGTCGCTGGAGTGAGTTTGCTCTGTAATCCTTTTGGTGGTGGGTCTGTCATTTCATCGATGTTAGATTTTTCAAGTGTGTTTTGCTCTATCATACTTTTGGTGATAGTAGTTTGCTCCGTCATCCTTTTGGTGGTGGGTCTGTGATTTCGTCGATGCTAGACTGTGCGAGTTTGTTTTGCTCTATCATTCTTTTAGTGGTAGTAGCCGGTGTGAGTTTGCTCTGTCATCCTTTTGGTGGTGGGTCTGTTATTTCATCGACTTCTAATTCTGCGAGTGTGTGTTTCTCTATCATCCTTTTGGTGATAGTAGCCGGTGTGAGTTTGTTCCGTCATCCTTTTGGTGGTGGGTATGTGATTTCGTCGATGCTAGATTGTGCGAGTTTATTTTAATCTATTATCCTTTTGGTTTTAGTAGCCGGTGTGAGTTTTCCTCGTCATCGTTTTGGTGGTGGGTCTATCATTTCGTCGATGTCAGATTTTGTGAGTGTTTTGCTCTATCATTCTTTTAGTGCTAGTAGCCGGTGTGAGTTCGCTCCGTCATCCTTTTGGTTATGGGTCTGTCATTTCATCGATTTCAAATTATATGAATGTGTGTTTCTCTATCATCCTTTTGGTGATAGTAGCCGGTGTGAGTTCGCTCCGTCATCCTTTTGGTGGTGGGTCTTTCATTTCGTCGATGTCAGATTGTGCGAGTGTGTTTTGCTCTATCATCCTTTTGGTGGTAGTCGCTGGTGTGAGTTTGCTCAGTAATCCTTTTGGTGGCGGGCCTGTCATTTCATCGATGTCAGATTCTGCAAGTGTGTTTTGCTCTATCATACTTTTGGTGATAGTAGCCGGTGTGAGTTTGCTCCGTCATCCTTTTGGTGGTGGGTCTGTGATTTCGTCGACGCTAGATTGTGCGAGTTTGTTTTGCTCTATCATCCTTTTGGTTTTCGTAGCCAGTGTGAGTTCTCCCCGTCATCGTTTTGGTGGTGGGTCTGTCATTTCGTCGATGTCAGATTTTGTGAGTGTTTTGCTCTATCATTCTTTTAGTGGTAGTAGCCGGTGTGAGTTTGCTCCGTCATCCTTTTGGTGGTGGGTCTGTCATTTCATCGATTTCAAATTATGCGAGTGTGTGTTTCTCTATCATCCTTTTGGTGATAGTAGCCGGTGTGAGTTCGCTCCGTCATCCTTTTGGTGGTCGGTCTGTCATTTCGTTGATGTCAAATTGTACGAGTGTGTTTTGCTCTATCATCCTTTTGCTGGTAGTAGCTGGTGTGAGTTTGCTCAGTAATCCTTTTGGTGGTAGGTCTGTCATTTCATCGATGTCTGATTGTGCGAGTGTGTTTTGCTCTATCATACTTTAGGTGATAGTAACCGGTGTAAGTTTGCTCCGTCATCCTTTTGGTGGTGGGTCTGTGATTCCGTCGACGCTAGAGTGTGCGAGTTTGTTTTGCTCCATCATACTTTTGGTGATAGTAGCCGGTGTGAGTTTGCTCCGTCATCCTTTTGGTGGTGGGTCTGTCATTTCATCGACGCTAGATTGCGCGACTTTGTTTTGCTCTATCATCCTTTTGGTTTTAGTAGCCAGTGTGAGTTTTTCCCGTCATCGTTTTGGTGGTGGGTCTGTCATTTCGTCAATGTCAGATTTTGCGAGTGTTTTGCTCTATCATACTTTTAGTGGTAGTAGCCGCTGTGAGTTCGCTCCGTCATCCTTTTGGTGGTGGGTCTGTCATTTCATCAATTTCAAATTATACGAATGTGTGTTTCTCTATCATCCTTTTGGTGATAGTAGCCGGTGTGAGTTCGCTCCGTCATCCTTTTGGTGGTGGGTCTTTCATTTCGTCGATGTCAGATTGTGCGAGTGTGTTTTGCTCTATCATCCTTTTGGTGGTAGTTGCTGGTGTGAGTTTGCTCAGTAATCCTTTTGGTGGCGGGCCTGTCATTTCATCGATGTCAGATTCTGCAATTGTGTTTTTCTCTATCATACTTTTGGTGATAGTATCCGGTGTGAGTTTGCTCCGTCATCCTTTTGGTGGTGGGTCTGTGATTACGTCGACGCTAGATTGTGCGAGTTTGTTTTGCTTTATCATCCTTTTGGTTTTCGTAGCCAGTGTGAGTTCTCCCCGTCATCGTTTTGGTGGTGGGTCTGTCATTTCGTCGATGTCAGATTTTGCGAGTGTTTTGCTCTATCATTCTTTTAGTGGTAGTAGCCGGTGTGAGTTCGCTCCGTCTTCCTTTTGGTGGTGTGTCTGTTATTTCATCGATTTCAAATTATGCTAGTGTGTGTTTCTCTATCATCTTTTTGGTGATAGTAGCCGGTGTGAGTTTGCTCTGTCATCCTTTTGGTGGTGGGTCTGCGATTTCGTCGACGCTAGATTGTGCGAGTTTGTTTTAATCTATCATCCTTTTGGTTTTAGTAGCCGGTGTGAGTTCACCCTGTCATCATTTTTGTGGTGGGTCTGTCATTTCATCGACGTCAGATTTTGTGAGTGTTTTTCTCTATCATACTTTTAGTGGAAGTAGCCGGTGTGAGTTTGCTCCGTCATCCTTTTGGTGGTGGGTATGTCATTGCATCGATTTCAAACTATGCGACTATGTATTTCTCTATTATCCTTTTGGTGATAGTTGCCGGTGTGAGTTCGCTCCGTCATCCTTTTGGTGGTGGGTCTTTCATTTCGTCGATATCAGATTGTGCGAGTGTGTTTTGCTCTATCATCCTTTTGGTGGTAGTAGCCGGTGTGAGTTTGCTCGGTCATCCTTTTGGTGGTGCGTCTGTGATTTCGTCGACGCAAGATTGTGCGAGTTTGTTTTAATGTATCATCCTTTTTGTTTTAGTAGCCGGTGTGAGTTCGCCCCGTCATCGTTTTGGTGGTGGGTCTGTCATTTCGTCGATGTCAGATTTTGTGAGTGTTTTGCTCTATCATACTTTTAGTGGTAGTAGCCGGTTTGAGTTCGCTCCGTCATCCTTTTGGTGGTGGGTCTGTCATTTCATCGATTTTAAATTATGCGAGTGTGTGTTTCTCTATCATCCTTTTCGTGATAGTAGCCGGTGTGAGTTCGCTCTGTCATCCTTTTGGTGGTGGGTCTGTCATTTGGTCGATGTCAGATTGTGCGAGTGTGTTTTGCTCTATCATCCTTTTGGTGATAGTAGCCGGTGTGAGTTCGCTCCGTCATCCTTTTGGTGGTGGGTCTTTCATTTCGTCGATGTCAGATTGTGCGAGTGTGTTTTGCTCTATCATCCTTTTGGTGGTAGTCGCTGGAGTGAGTTTGCTCAGTAATCCTTTTGGTGGTGGGTCTGTCATTTCATCGATGTTAGATTGTTCAAGTAGGTTTTGCTCTATCATACTTTTGGTGATAGTAGTTTGCTCCGTCATCCTTTTGGTGGTGGGTCTGTGATTTCGTCGATGCTAGACTGTGCGAGTTTATTTTGCTCTATCATTCTTTTAGTGGTAGTAGCCGGTGTGAGTTTGCTCTGTCATCCTTTTGGTGGTGGGTCTGTTATTTCATCGACTTCTAATTCTGCGAGTGTGTGTTTCTCTATCATCCTTTTGGTGATAGTAGCCGGTGTGAGTTTGTTCCGTCATCCTTTTGGTGGAATGGTATGTGATTTCGTCGATGCTAGATTGTGCGAGTTTATTTTAATCTATTATCCTTTTGGTTTTAGTAGCCGGTGTGAGTTTTCCTCGTCATCGTTTTGGTGGTGGGTCTATCATTTCGTCGATGTCAGATTTTGTGAGTGTTTTGCTCTATCATTCTTTTAGTGGTAGTAGCCGGTGTGAGTTCGCTTCGTCATCCTTTTGGTTATGGGTCTGTCATTTCATCGATTTCAAATTATATGAATGTGTGTTTCTCTATCATCCTTTTGGTGATAGTAGCCGGTGTGAGTTTGCTCCGTCATCCTTTTGGTGGTGGGTCTGTCATTTCGTCGACGCTAGATTGCGCGACTTTGTTTTGCTCTATCATCCTTTTGGTTTTAGTAGCCAGTGTGAGTTTTGCCCGTCATCGTTTTGGTGGTGGGTCTGTCATTTCGTCAATGTCAGATTTTGCGAGTGTTTTGCTCTATCATACTTTTAGTGGTAGTAGCCGCTGTGAGTTCGTTCCGTCATCCTTTTGGTGGTGGGTTTGTCATTTCATCAATTTTAAATTATACGAATGTGTGTTTCTCTATCATCCTTTTGGTGATAGTAGCCGGTGTGAGTTTGCTCCGTCATCCTTTTGGTGGTGGGTCTTTCATTTCGTCGATGTCAGATTGTGCGAGTGTGTTTTGCTCTATCATCCTTTTGGTGGTAGTCGCTAGTGTGAGTTTGCTCAGTAATCCTTTTGGTGGCGGGCCTATCATTTCATCGATGTCAGATTCTGCAAGTGTGTTTTGCTCTATCATACTTTTAGTGATAGTATCTGGTGTGAGTTTGCTCCGTCATCCTTTTGGTGGTGGGTCAGTGATTTCGTCGACGCTAGATTGTGCGAGTTTGTTTTGCTTTATCATCCTTTTGGTTTTCGTAGCCAGTGTGAGTTCTCCCCGTCATCGTTTTGGTGGTGGGTGTGTCATTTCGTCGATGTCAGATTTTATGAGTGTTTTGCTCTATGATTCTTTTAGTGGTAGTAGCCGGTGTGAGTTTGCTCCGTCATCCTTTTGGTGGTGGGTCTGTTATTTCATCGACTTCAAATTATGCGAGTGTGTGTTTCTCTATCATCCTTTTGGTGATAGTAGCCGGTGTGAGTTCACTCCGTCATCCTTTTGGTGGTTGGTCTGTCATTTCGTTGATGTCAAATTGTACGAGTGTGTTTTGCTCTATCATCCTTTTGCTGGTAGTAGCTGGTGTGAGTTTGCTCAGTAATCCTTTTGGTGGTAGGTTTGTCATTTCATTGATGTCTGATTGTGCGAGTGTGTTTTGCTCTATCATACTTTAGGTGATAGTAACCGATGTAAGTTTGCTCCGTCATCCTTTTGGTGGTGGGTCTGTGATTTCGTCGACGCTAGAGTGTGCGAGTTTGTTTTGCTCTATCATACTTTTGGTGATAGTAGCCGGTGTGAGTTTGCTCTGTCATCCTTTTGGTGGTGGGTCTGTCATTTCGTCGACGCTAGATTGCGCGACTTTGTTTTGCTCTATCATCCTTTTGGTTTTAGTAGCCAGTGTGAGTTCTGCCCGTCATCGTTTTGGTGGTGGCTCTGCCATTTCGTCGATGTCAGATTTTGCGAGTGTTTTGCTCTATCATACTTTTAGTGGTAGTATCCGCTGTGAGTTCGCTCCGTCATGCTTTTGGTGTTGGGTCCGTCAATTCATCAATTTCAAATTATACGAATGTGTGTTTCTCTGTCATCCTTTTGGTGATAGTAGCCGGTGTGAGTTCGCTCCGTCATCCTTTTGGTGGTGGGTCTTTCATTTCGTCGATGTCAGATTGTGCGAGTGTGTTTTGCTCTATCATCCTTTTGGTGGTAGTCGCTGGTGTGAGTTTGCTCAGTAATCCTTTTGGTGGCGGGCCTGTCATTTCATCGATGTCAGATTCTGCAAGTGTGTTTTGCTCTATCATACTTTTGGTGATAGTATCCGGTGTGAGTTTGCTCCGTCATCCTTTTGGTGGTGGGTCTGTGATTTCGTCGACGCTAGATTGTGCGAGTTTGTTTTGCTTTATCATCCTTTTGGTTTTCGTAGCCAGTGTGAGTTCTCCCCGTCATCGTTTTGGTGGTGGGTCTGTCATTTCGTCGATGTCAGATTTTGTGAGTGTTTTGCTCTATCATTCTTTTAGTGGTAGTAGCCGGTGTGAGTTTGCTCCGTCATCCTTTTGTGGTGGGTCTGTTATTTCATCGACTTCAAATTATACGAGTGTGTGTTTCTCTATCATCCTTTTGGTGATAGTAGCCGGTGTGAGTTTGCTCCGTCATCCTTTTGGTGGTGGGTCTGTGATTTCGTCGACGCTAGATTGTGCGAGTTTGTTTTAACTTATCATCCTTTTGGTTTTAGTAGCCGGTGTGAGTTTTCCTCGTCATCGTTTTGGTGGTGGGTCTGTCATTTCGTCTATGTCAGATTTTGTGAGTGTTTTGCTCTATCATTCTTTTAGTGGTAGTAGCCGATGTGAGTTTGCTCCGTCATCCTTTTGGTGGTGGGTCTGTCATTTCATCGATTTCAAATTATGCGAGTGTGTGTTTCTCTATCATCCTTTTGGTGATAGTAGTCGGTGTGAGTTTGCTCCGTCATCCTTTTGGTGGTGGGTCTGTGATTTCGTCGACGCTAGATTGTGCGAGTTTGTTTTAACCTATCATCCTTTTGGTTTTAGTAGCCGGTGTGAGTTTTCCTTGTCATCGTTTTGGTGGTGGGTCTGTCATTTCGTCGATGTCAGATTTTGTGAGTGTTTTGCTCTATCATTCTTTTAGTGGTAGTAGCCGGTGTGAGTTCGCTCCATCATCCTTTTGGTGGTGGGTCTGTCATTTCATCGATTTCAAATTATGCGATTGTGTGTTTCTCTATCATCCTTTTGGTGATAGTAGCCGGTGTGAGTTCGCTCCGTCATCCTTTTGGTGGTCGGTCTGTCATTTCGTTGATGTCAAATTGTGCGAGTGTGTTTTGCTCTATAATCCTTTTGGTGGTAGTAGCTGGTGTGAGTTTGCTCAGTAATCCTTTTGGTGGTGGTTCTGTCATTTCATCGATGTCTGATTGTGCGAGTGTGTTTTGCTCTATCATCCTTTTGGTGGTAGTCGCTGGTGTGAGTTTGCTCAGTAATACTTTTGGTGGCGGGCCTATCATTTCATCGATGTCAGATTCTGCAAGTGTGTTTTGCTCTATCATACTTTTGGTGATAGTAGCCGGTGTGAGTTTGCTCCGTCATCCTTTTGGTGGTGGGTCTGTGATTTCGTCGACGCTAGATTGTGCGAGTTTGTTTTGCTCTATCATCCTTTTGGTTTTCGAAGCCAGTGTGAGTTCTCCCCGTCATCGTTTTGGTGGTGGGTCTGTTATTTTGTCGATGTCAGATTTTGTGAGTGTTTTGCTCTATCATTCTTTTAGTGGTGGTAGCCGGTGTGAGTTCGCTCCGTCATCCTTTTGGTGGTGGGTCTGTCATTTCATCGATTTCAAATTATGCGATTGTGTGTTTCTCTATCATTCTTTTAGTGGTAGTAACCGGTGTGAGTTTGCTCCGTCATCCTTTTGGTGGTCGGTCTGTTATTTCATCGACTTCAAATTATGCGAGTGTGTGCTTCTCTATCATCCTTTTGGTGATAGTAGCCGGTGTGAGTTCGCTCCGTCATTCTTTTGGTGGTGGGTCTTTCATTTCGTCGATGTCAGATTGTGCGAGTGTGTTTTGCTCTATCATCCTTTTGGTGGTAGTCGCTGGTGTGAGTTTGCTCAGTAATCCTTTTGGTGGCGGGCCTATCATTTCATCGATGTCAGATTCTGCAAGTGTGTTTTGCTCTATCATACTTTTGGTGATAGTATCCGGTGTGAGTTTGCTCCGTCATCCTTTTGGTGGTGGGTCTGTGATTTCGTCGACGCTAGATTGTGCGAGTTTGTTTTGCTTTATCATCCTTTTGGTTTTCGTAGCCAGTGTGAGTTCTCCCCGTCATCGTTTTGGTGGTGGGTCTGTCATTTCGTCGATGTCAGATTTTGTGAGTGTTTTGCTCTATCATTCTTTTAGTGGTAGTAGCCGGCGTGAGTTTGCTCCGTCATCCTTTTGGTGGTGGGTCTGTTATTTCATCGACTTCAAATTATGCGAGGGTGTGTTTCCCTATCATCCTTTTGGTGATAGTAGCCGGTGTGAGTTTGCTCCGTCATCCTTTTGGTGGTGGGTCTGTGATTTCGTCGACGCTAAATTGTGCGAGTTTGTTTTAACCTATCATCCTTTTGGTTTTAGTAGCCGGTGTGAGTTTTCCTCGTCATCGTTTTGGTGGTGGGTCTGTCATTTCGTCGATGTTAGATTTTGTGAGTGTTTTTCTCTATCATTCTTTTAGTGGTAGTAGCCGGTGTGAGTTCGCTCCGTCATCCTTTTGGTGGTGGGTCTGTCATTTCATCGATTTCAAATTATGCGATTGCGTGTTTCTCTATTATCCTTTTGGTGATAGTAGTCGGTGTGAGTTCGCTCCGTCATCCTTTTGGTGGTCGGTCTGTCATTTCGTTGATGTCAAATTGTGCGAGTGTGTTTTGCTCTATCATCCTTTTGGTGGTAGTAACTGGTGTTAGTTTGCTCAGTAATCCTTTTGGTGGTGGGTCAGTCATTTCATCGATGTCTGATTGTGCGAGTGTGTTTTGCTCTATCATCCTTTTGGTGGTAGTCGCTGGTGTGAGTTTGCTCAGTAATCCTTTTGGTGGCGGGCCTGTCATTTCATCGATGTCAGATTCTGCAAGTGTGTTTTGCTCTATCATACTTTTGGTGATAGTAGTCGGTGTGATTTTGCTCCGTCATCCTTTTGGTGGTGGGTCTGTGATTTCGTCGACGCTAGATTGTGCGAGTTTGTTTTGCTCTATCATCCTTTTGGTTTTCGTAGTCAGTGAGAGTTCTCCCCGTCATCGTTTTGGTGGTGGGTTTGTCATTTCGTCGATGTCAGATTTTGTGAGTGTTTTGCTCTATCATTCTTTTAGTGGTAGTAACCGGTGTGAGTTTGCTCCGTCATCCTTTTGGTGGTGGGTCTGTTATTTCATCGACTTCAAATTATGCGAGTGTGTGTTTCTCTATCATCCTTTTGGTGATAGTAGCCGGTGTGAGTTTGCTCCGTCATCGTTTTATTGGTGGGATGTGATTTCGTCGATGCTAGATTGTGTGAGTTTGTTTTAATCTATCATCCTTTTGGTTTTAGTAGCCGGTGTGAGTTTTCCTCGTCATCGTTTTGGTGGTGGGTCTGTCATTTCGTCGATGTCAGATTTTGTGAGTGTTTTGCTCTATCATTCTTTTAGTGGTAGTAGCCGGTGTGAGTTCGCTCCGTCATCCTTTTGGTGGTGGGTCTGCCATTTCATCAATTTCAAATTATGCGAGTGTGTGTTTCTCTATCATCCTTTTGGTGATAGTAGCCGGTGTGAGTTCGCTCCGTCATCCTTTTGGTGGTCAGTCTGTCATTTCGTTGATGTCAAATTGTGCGAGTGTGTTTTGCTCTATCATACTTTAGGTGATAGTAACCGGTGTAAGTTTGCTCCGTCAACCTTTTGGTTGTGGGTCTGTGATTCCGTCGACGCTAGAGTGTGCGAGTTTGTTTTGCTCTATCATACTTTTGGTGATAGTAGCCGGTGTGAGTTTCCTCCATCATCCTTTTGGTGGTGGGTTTGTCATTTCGTCGACGCTAGATTGTGCGACTTTGTTTTGCTCTATCATCCTTTTGGTTTTAGTAGCCAGTGTGAGTTCTGCCCGTCATCGTTTTGGTGGTGGGTCTGTCGTTTCGTCGATGTCAGATTTTGCGAGTGTTTTGCTCTATCATACTTTTAGTGGTAGTAGCCGGTGTGAGTTCGCTCCGTCATCCTTTTGGTGGTGGGTCTGTCATTTTATCGATTTCAAATTATAAGAATGTGTGTTTCTCTATCATCCTTTTGGTGATAGTAGCAGGTGTGAGTTCGCTCCGTCATCCTTTTGGTGGTGGGTCTTTCATTTCGTCGATGTCAGATTGTGCAAGTGTGTTTTGCTCTATCATCCTTTTGGTGGTAGTCGCTGGTGTGAGTTTGCTCAGTAATCCTTTTGGTGGCGAGCCTGTCATTTCATCGATGTTAGAATCTGCATATGTGTTTTGCTCTATCATACTTTTGGTGATAGTAGCCGGTGTGAGTTTGCTCCGTCATCCTTTTGGTGGTGGGTCTGTGATTTCGTCGATGCTAGATTGTGCGAGTTTGTTTTGCTCTATCATCCTTTTGGTTTTCGTAGCCAGTGTGAGTTCTCCCCGTCATCGTTTTGGTGGTGGGTCTGTCATTTCGTCGATGTCAGATTTTGTGAGTGTTTTGCTCTATCATTCTTTTAGTGGTAGTAGCCGGTGTGAGTTTGCTCCGTCATCCTTTTGGTGGTGGGTCTGTCATTTCATCGATTTCAAATTATGCGAGTGTGTGTTTCTCTATCATCCTTTTGGTGATAGTAGCCGGTGTGAGTTCGCTCTGTCATCCTTTTGGTGGTCGGTCTGTCATTTCGTTGATGTCAAATTATACGAGTGTGTTTTGCTCTATCATCCTTTTGCTGGTAGTAGCTGGTGTGAGTTTGCTCAGTAATCCTTTTGGTGGTGGGTCTGTCATTTCGTCGATGTCCGATTTTGTGAGTGTTTTGCTCTATCATTCTTTTAGTTGTAGTAGCCGGTGTGAGTTCGCTGCGTCATCCTTTTGGTGGTGGGTCTGTCATTTCATCGATTTCAAATTATGCGAGTGTGTGTTTCTTTATCATCCTTTTGGTGATAGTAGCCGGTGTGAGTTCGCTCCGTCATCCTTTTGGTGGTCGGTCTGTCATTTCGTTGATGTCAAATTGTGCGAGTGTGTTTTGCTCTATCATTCTTTTGGTGGTAGTAGCTGGTGTGAGTTTGCTCAGTAATCCTTTTGGTGGTGGGTCTGTCATTTCATCGATGTCTGATTGTGCGAGTGTGTTTTGCTCTATCATACTTTAGGTGATAGTAACCGGTGTAAGTTTGCTCCGTCATCCTTTTGGTGGTGGGTCTGTGATTCCGTCGAAGCTAGAGTGTGCGAGTTTGTTTTGCTCTATCATACTTTTGGTGATAGTAGCCGGTGTGAGTTTGCTCCGTCATCCTTTTGGTGGTGGGTCTGTCATTTCTTCGACGCTAGATTGTGCGACTTTGTTTTGCTTTATCATCCTTTTTGTTTTAGTAGCTAGTGTGAGTTCTGCCCGTCATCGTTTTGGTGGTGGGTCTGTCATTTCGTCGATGTCAGATTTTGCGAGTGTTTTGCTCTATCATTCTTTTAGTGGTAGTAGCCGGTGTGGGTTTGCTCCGTCATCCTTTTGGTGGTGTGTCTATTATTTCATAGATTTCAAATTATGAGAATGTGTTTTTCTCTATCATCCTTTTCGTGATAGTAGCCGGTGTGTGTGTGCTATGTCATCCTATTGGTGGTGGGTCTGTGATTTCGTCCACGCTAGATTGTGCGAGTTTTTTTTAATCTATCATCCTTTTGGTATTAGTAGCCGGTGTGAGTTCGCCACGTAATCGTTTTGGTGGCGGGTCTGTCATTTCTTCGATGTCTGATTTTGTGAATGTTTTGCTCTATCATTCTTTTAGTGGTAGTACCCGGTGTGAGTTCGCTCCGTAATCCTTTTGGTGGTGGGTCTGCCATTTCATCGATTTCAAATTATGCGAGTGTGTGTTTCTATATCATCCTTTTGGTGATAGTAGCCGGTGTGAGTTCGCTCTGTCATCCTTTTGGTGTTGGGTCTTTCATTTCGTCGATGTCAGATTGTGCGAGTGTGTTTTGCTCTATCATCCTTTTGGTGGTAGTAGCTGGTGTGAGTTTGCTCAGTAATCCTTTTGGCGGTGGGTCTGTCATTTCATCGAAGTCAGATTGTGCAAGTGTGTTTTGCTCTATCATACTTTTGCTGATAGTAGCCGGTGTGAGTTTGCTCCGTCATCCTTTTGGTGGTGGGTCTGTGATTCAGTCGACGCTAGATTGTGGAAGTTTGTTTTGCTCTATCATCCTTTTGGTTTAAGTAGTCAGTGTGAGTTCGCCCCGTCATCATTTTGGTGGTGGGTCTGTCATTTCGTCGATTTTAGATTTTGCGAGTGTTTTGATCTATCATTCTTTTAGTGGTAGTAGCCGGTGTGTGTTCGCTCCGTCATCCTTTTTGTGGTGTGTCTCTTATTTCATCGATTTCAAATTATGCTAGTGTGTGTTTCTCTATCATCTTTTTGGTGATAGTAGCCGGTGTGAGTTTGCTCTGTCATCCTTTTGGTGGTGGGTCTGTGATTTCGTCAACGCTAGATTGTGCAAGTTTGTTTTAATCTATCATCCTTTTGGTTTTAGTAGCCGGTGTGAGTTCACCCCGTCATCGTTTTTGTGGTGGGTCTGTCATTTCATCGAGGTCAGATTTTGTGAGTGTTTTGCTCTATCATACTTTTAGTGGAAGTAGCCGGTGTGAGTTTGCTCTGTCATCCTTTTGGTGGTGGGTCTGTCATTTCATCGATTTCAAACTATGCGACTGTGTATTTCTCTATTATCCTTTTGGTGATAGTTGCCGATGTGAGTTTGCTCCGTCATCCTTTTGGTGGTGGGTCTTTCATTTCGTCGATATCAGATTGTGCGAGTGTGTTTTGCTCTATCATCCTTTTGGTGGTAGTAGCCGGTGTGAGTTTGCTCCGTCATCTTTTTGGTGGTGCGTCTTTGATTTCGTCGACGCTAGATTGTGCGAGTTTGTTTTAATCTATCATCCTTTTTGTTTTAGTAGCCTTTGTGAGTTCGCCCCGTCATCGTTTTGGTGGTGGGTCTGTCATTTCGTCGATGTCAGATTTTGTAAGTGTTTTGCTCTATCATACTTTTAGTGGTAGTAGCCAGTTTGACTTTGCTCCGTCATCCTTTTGGTGGTGGGTCTGTCATTTCATCGATTTTAAATTATGCGAGTGTGTGTTTCTCTATCATCCTTTTGGTGATAGTAGCCGGTGTAAGTTCGCCCCGTCATACTTTTGGTGGTGGGTCTGTCATTTGGTCGATGTCAGATTGTGCGAGTGTGTTTTGCTCTATCATTCTTTTGGTGGTAGTCGCCGGTGTGAGTTTGCTCCGTCATCCTTTTGGTGGTGGGTCTTTCATTTCGTCGATGTCAGATTGTGCGAGTGTGTTTTGCTCTATCATCCTTTTGGTCGTAGTCGCTGGTGTGAGTTTGCTCAGTAATCCTTTTGGTGGTGGGTCTGTCATTTCATCGATGTTAGATTGTTCAAGTGTGTTTTGCTCTATCATACTTTTGGTGATAGTAGTCGGTGTGAGTTTGCTCTGTCATCCTTTTGGTGGTGGGTCTGTGATTTCGTCGACGCTAGACTGTGCGAGTTTGTTTTGCTCTATCATTCTTTTAGTGGTAGTAGCCGGTATGAGTTTGCTCCGTCATCCTTTTGGTGGTGGGTCTGTTATTTCATCGACTTCAAATTATGCGAGTGTGTGTTTCTCTATCATCCTTTTGGTGAAAGTAGCCGGTGTGAGTTTGTTCCGACATCCTTTTGGTGGTGGGTCTGTGATTTCGTCGGTGCTAGATTGTACGAGTTTATTTTAATCTATTATCCTTTTGGTTTTAGTAGCCGGTGTGAGTTTTCCTCGTCATCGTTTTGGTGGTGGGTCTGTCATTTCGTCGATGTCAGATTTTGTGAGTGTTTTGCTCTATCATTCTTTTAGTGGTAGTAGCCGGTGTGAGTTCGCTCCGTCATCCTTTTGGTTATGGGTCTGTCATTTCATCGATTTCAAATTATACGAATGTGTGTTTCTCTATCATCCTTTTGGTGATAGTAGCCGGTGTGAGTTCACTCCGTCATCCTTTTGGTGGTGGATCTTTCATTTCGTCGATGTCAGATTGTGCGAGTGTGTTTTGCTCTATCATCCTTTTGGTGGTAGTCGCTGGTGTGAGTTTGCTCAGTAATCCTTTTGGTAGCGGGCCTGTCATTTCATCGATGTCAGATTCTACAAGTGTGTTTTGCTCTATCATACTTTTGGTGATAGTAGCCGGTGTGAGTTTGCTCCGTCATCCTTTTGGTGGTGGGACTGTGATTTCGTCGACGCTAGATTGTGCGAGTTTGTTTTGCTCTATCATCCTTTTGGTTTTCGGAGCCAGTGTGAGTTCTCCCCGTCATCGTTTTGGTGGTGGGTCTGTCATTTCGTCAATGTCAGATTTTATGAGTGTTTTCCTCTATCATTCTTTTTGTGGTAGTAGTCGATATGAGTTCGCTCCGTCATCCTTTTGGTGGTGGGTCTGTTATTTCATCAATTGCAAATTATGCGAGTGTGTGTTTCTCTATCATCATTTTTGTGATAGTCTCCCGTATGAGTTTGCTTTGTTATCCTTTTGGTGGTGGGTCTGTGATTTCGTCGATGCTAGATTGTGCGAGTTTGTTTTAATCTATCATCCTTTTGGTTTTAGTAGCCGGTGTGAGTTTGCCCGTCAACATTTTGGTGGTAGGTCTGTCATTTGGTCGATGTCAGATTTTGTGAGTGTTTTGCTCTATCATACTTTTAACGGTAGAAGCCTGTGTGAGTTCGCTCCGTCATCCTTTTGGTGGTGGGTCTGTCATTTCATCGATTTCAAATTATACGAATGTGTGTTTCTCTATCATCCTTTTGGTGATAGTAGCCGATGTGAGTTCACTCCGTCATCCTTTTGGTGGTGGGTCTTTCATTTCGTCGATGTCAGATTGTGCGAGTGTGTTTTGCTCAATCATCCTTTTGGTGGTAGTCGCTGGTGTGAGTTTGCTCAGTAATCCTTTTGGTGGCGGGCCTGTCATTTCATCGATGTCAGATTCTGCAAGTGTGTTTTGCTCTATCATACTTTTGGTGATAGTAGCCGGTGTGAGTTTGCTCCGTCATCCTTTTGGTTATGGGTCTGTCATTTCATCGATTTCAAATTATACGAATGTGTGTTTCTCTATCATCCTTTTGGTGATAGTAGTCGGTGTGAGTTTGCTTCGTCATCCTTTTGGTGGTGGGTCTTTCATTTCGTCGATGTCAGATTGTGCGAGTGTGTTTTGCTCTATCATCCTTTTGGTGGTAGTCGCTGGTGTGAGTTTGCTCAGTAATCCTTTTGTTGGCGGGCCTGTCATTTCATCGATGTCAGATTCTGCAAGTGTGTTTTGCTCTATCATACTTTTGGTGATAGTAGCCGGTGTGAGTTTGCTCCGTCATCCTTTTGGTGGTGGGTCTGTGATTTCGTCGACGCTAGATTGTGCGAGTTTGTTTTGCTCTATCATCCTTTTGGTTTTCGTAACCAGTGTGAGTTCTCCCCGTCATCGTTTTGGTTTGGTGGTGGGTCTGTCATTTCGTCAATGTCAGATTTTGTGAGTGTTTTGCTCTATCATTCTTTTTGTGGTAGTAGCCGGTATGAGTTCGCTCCGTCATCCTTTTGGTGGTGGGTCTGTTATTTCATCAATTTCAAATTATGCGAGTGTGTGTTTCTCTATCATCCTTTTGGTGATAGTCTCCCGTGTGAGTTTGCTCCGTTATCCTTTTGGTGGTGGGTCTGTGATTTCGTCGACGCTAGATTGTGCGAGTTTGTTTTAATCTATCATCCTTTTGGTTTTAGTAGCCGATGTGAGTTCGCCCAGTCAACATTTTGGTGGTAGGTCTGTCATTTCGTCGATGTCATATTTTGTGAGTGTTTTGCTCTATCATACTTTTAGTGGTAGTAGCCTGTGTGAGTTCGCTCCGTCATCCTTTTGGTGGTGGGTCTGTCATTTCATCGATTTCAAATTATACGAATGTGCGTTTCTTTATCATCCTTTTGGTGATAGTAGCCGGTGTGAGTTCGCTCCGTCATCCTTTTGGTGGTGGGTCTTTCATTTCGTCGATGTCAGATTGTGCGAGTGTGTTTTGCTCTATCATCCTTTTGGTGGTAGTCGCTGGTGTGAGTTTTCTCAGTAATCCTTTTGGTGGCGGGCTTGTCATTTCATCGATGTTAGATTCTGCAAGTGTGTTTTGCTCTATCATACTTTTGGTGATAGTAGCCGGTGTGAGTTTGCTCCGTCATCCTTTTGGTGGTGGGTCTGTGACTTCGTCGATGCTAGATTGTGCGAGTTTGTTTTGCTCTATCATCCTTTTGGTTTTCGTAGCCAGCGTGAGTTCTCTCCGTCATCGTTTTGGTGGTGGGTCCGTCATTTTGTCGATGTCAGATTTTGTGACTGTTTTGCTCTATCATTCTTTTAGTGGTAGTAGCCGATGTGAGTTTGCTCCGTCATCCTTTTGGTGGTGGGTCTGTTATTTCATCGACTTCAAATTATGCGAGTGTGTGTTTCTCTATCATCCTTTTGGTGACAGTAGCCGGTGTGAGTTTGCTCCGTCATCCTTTTGGTGGTGGGTCTGTGATTTCGTCGACGCTAGATTGTGCGAGTTTGTTTTAATCTTTCATCCTTTTGGTTTTAGTAGCCGGTGTGAGTTTTCCTCGTCATCATTTTGGTGGTGGGTCTGTCATTTCGTCGATGTCAGATTTTGTGAGTGTTTTGCTCTATCATTCTTTTAGTGGTAGTAGCCGGTGTGAGTTCGCTCCGTCATCCTTTTGGTGGTGGGTCTGTCATTTCATCGATTTCAAATTATGCGAGTGTGTGTTTCTCTATCATCCTTTTTGTGATAGTAGCCGGTGTGAGTTTGCTCCGTCATCCTTTTGGTGGTCGGTCTGTCATTTCGTTGATGTCAAATTGTGCGAGTGTGTTTTGCTATATCATCCTTTTGGTGGTAGTAGCTGGTGTGAGTTTGCTCAGTAATCCTTTTGGTGGTGGGTCTGTCATTTCATCGATGTCTGATTGTGCGAGTGTGTTTTGCTTTATCATACTTTAGGTGATAGTAACCGGTGTAAGTTTGCTCCGTCATCCTTTTGGTGGTGGGTCTGTGATTCCGTCGATGCTAGAGTGTGAGAGTTTGTTTTGCTCTATCATACTTTTGGTGATAGTAGCCGGTGTGAGTTTGCTCCGTCATCCTTTTGGTGGTGGGTCTGTCATTTCGTCGACGCTAGATTGTGCGACTTTGTTTTGCTCTAACATCCTTTTGGTTTTAGTAGCCAGTGTGAGTTCTGCTCGTCATCGTTTTGGTGGTGGGTCTATCATTTCGTCGATGTCAGATTTTGCGAGTGTTTTGCTCTATCATACTTTTAGTGGTAGTAGCCGGTGTGAGTTCGCTTTGTCATCCTTTTGGTGGTGGGTCTGTCATTTCATCGATTTCAAATTATACGAATGTGTGTTTCTCTATCATCCTTTTGGTGATAGTAGCCTGTGAGAGTTCGCTCCGTCATCCTTTTGGTGGTGGGTCTTTCATTTCGTCGATGTCAGATTGTGCGAGTGTGTTTTTCTCTATCATCCTTTTGGTGGTAGTCGCTGGTGTGAGTTTGCTCAGTAATCCTTTTGGTGGCGGGCCTGTCATTTCATCGATGTCAGATTCTGCAAGTGTGTTTTGCTCTATCATACTTTTGGTGATAGTAGCCGGTGTGAGTTTGCTCCGTCATCCTTTTGGTGGTGGGTCTGTCATTTCGTCGATGCTAGATTGTGCGACTTTGTTTTGCTCTATCATCCTTTTGGTTTTAGTAGCCAGTGTGAGTTCTGCCCGTCATCATTTTGGAGGTTAGTCTGTCATTTCGTCGATGTCAGATTTTGCGAGTGTTTTGCTCTATCATTCTTTTAGTGGTAGTAGCCGGTGTGAGTTTGCTCCGTCATCCTTTTGGTGGTGTGTCTGTTATTTCATCGATTTCAAATTATGAGAGTGTGTTTTTCTCTATCATCCTTTTGGTGATAGTAGCCGGTGTGTGTTTGCTCTGTCATCCTTTTGGTGGTGGGTCTGTGATTTCGTCGACGCTAGATTGTGCGACTTTGTTTTAATCTATCATCCTTTTGGTTTTAGTAGCCGGTGTGAGTTCGCCCCGTAATCGTTTTGGTGGTGGGTCTGTCATTTCGTCGATGTCTGATTTTGTGAGTGTTTTGCTTTATCATTCTTTTAGTGGTAGTAGCCGGTGTGAGTTTGCTCCGTCATCCTTTTGGTGGTGGGTCTGTTATTTCATCGACTTCAAATTATGCGAGTGTGTGTTTCTCTATCATCCTTTTGGTGACAGTAGCCGGTGTGAGTTTGCTCCGTCATCCTTTTGGTGGTGGGTCTGTGATTTCGTCGAAGCTAGATTGTGCGAGTTTGTTTTAATCTATCATCCTTTTGGTTTTAGTAGCCGGTGTGAGTTTTCCTCGTCATCGTTTTGGCGGTGGGTCTGTCATTTCGTCGATGTCAGATTTTTTGAGTGTTTTGCTCTACCATTCTTTTAGTGGTAGTAGCCGGTGTGAGTTCGCTCCGTCATCCTTTTGGTGGTGGGTCTGTCATTTCATCGATTTCAAATTATGCGAGTGTGTGTTTCTCTATCATCCTTTTTGTGATAGTAGCCGGTGTGAGTTCGCTCCGTCATCCTTTTGGTGGTCGGTCTGTCATTTCGTTGATGTCAAATTGTGCGAGTGTGTTTTTCTCTATCATCCTTTTGGTGATAGTAGCCGGTGTGTGTTTGCTCTGTCATCCTTTTGGTGGTGGGTCTGTGATTTCGTCGACGCTAGATTGTGCGACTTTGTTTTAATCTATCATCCTTTTGGTTTTAGTAGCCGGTGTGAGTTCGCCCCGTAATCGTTTTGGTGGTGGGTCTGTCATTTCGTCGATGTCTGATTTTGTGAGTGTTTTGCTTTATCATTCTTTTAGTGGTAGTAGTCAGTGTGAGTTTGCTCCGTCATCCTTTTGGTGGTGGGTCTGTTATTTCATCGACTTCAAATTATGCGAGTGTGTGTTTCTCTATCATCCTTTTGGTGACAGTAGCCGGTGTGAGTTTGCTCCGTCATCCTTTTGGTGGTGGGTCTGTGATTTCATCGACGCTAGATTGTGCGAGTTTGTTTTAATCTATCATCCTTTTGGTTTTAGTAGCCGGTGTGAGTTTTCCTCGTCATCGTTTTGGTGGTGGGTCTGTCATTTCGTCGATGTCAGATTTTGTGAGTGTTTTGCTCTACCATTCTTTTAGTGGTAGTAGCCGGTGTGAGTTCGCTCCGTCATCCTTTTGGTGGTGGGTCTGCCATTTCATCGATTTCAAATTATGCGAGTGTGTGTTTCTCTATCATCCTTTTTGTGATAGTAGCCGGTGTGAGTTCGCTCCGTCATCCTTTTGGTGGTCGGTCTGTCATTTCGTTGATGTCAAATTGTGCGAGTGTGTTTTGCTCTATCATCCTTTTGGTGGTAGTAGCTGGTGTGAGTTTGCTCAGTAATCCTTTTGGTGGTGGGTCTGTCATTTCATCGATGTCTGATTGTGCGAGTGTGTTTTGCTCTATCATACTTTAGGTGATAGTAACCGGTGTAAGTTTGTTCCGTCATCCTTTTGGTGGTGGGTCTGTGATTCCGTCGATGCTAGAGTGTGCGAGTTTGTTTTGCTCTATCATACTTTTGGAGATAGTAGCCGGTGTGAGTTTGCTCCGTCATCCTTTTGGTGGTGGGTCTGTCATTTCGTCGACGCTAGATTGTGCGACTTTGTTTTGCTCTATCATCCTTTTGGTTTTAGTAGCCAGTGTGAGTTCTGCCCGTCATCGTTTTGGTGGTGGGTCTGTCATTTCGTCGATGTCAGATTTTGCGAGTGTTTTGCTCTATCATACTTTTAGTGGTAGTAGCCGGTGTGAGTTCGCTTTGTCATCCTTTTGGTGGTGGGTCTGTCATTTCATCGATTTCAAATTATACGAATGTGTGTTTCTCTATCATCCTTTTGGTGATAGTAGCCGGTGTGAGTTCGCTCCGTCATCCTTTTGGTGGTGGGTCTTTCATTTCGTCGATGTCAGATTGTGCGAGTGTGTTTTTCTCTATCATCCTTTTGGTGGTAGTCGCTGGTGTGAGTTTGCTCAGTAATCCTTTTGGTGGCGGGCCTGTCATTTCATCGATGTCAGATTCTGCAAGTGTGTTTTGCTCTATCATACTTTTGGTGATAGTAGCCGGTGTGAGTTTGCTCCGTCATCCTTTTGGTGGTGGGTCTGTCATTTCGTCGACGCTAGATTGTGCGACTTTGTTTTGCTCTATCATCCTTTTGGTTTTAGTAGCCAGTGTGAGTTTTGCCCATCATCATTTTGGAGGTGGGTCTGTCATTTCGTCGATGTCAGATTTTGCGAGTGTTTTGCTCTATCATTCTTTTAGTGGTAGTAGACGGTGTGAGTTTGCTCCGTCATCCTTTTGGTGGTGTGTCTGTTATTTCATCGATTTCAAATTATGAGAGTGTGTTTTTCTCTATCATCCTTTTGGTGATAGTAGCCGGTGTGTGTTTGCTCTGTCATCCTTTTGGTGATGGGTCTGTGATTTCGTCGACGCTAGATTGTGCGACTTTGTTTTAATCTATCATCCTTTTGGTTTTAGTAGGCAGTGTGAGTTCGACCCGTAATCGTTTTGGTGGTGGGTCTGTCATTTCGTCGATGTCTGATTTTGTGAGTGTTTTGCTTTATCATTCTTTTAGTGGTAGTAGTCGGTGCGAGTTTGCTCCGTCATCCTTTTGGTGGTGGGTCTGTTATTTCATCGACTTCAAATTATGCGAGTGTGTGTTTCTCTATCATCCTTTTGGTGACAGTAGCCGGTGTGAGTTTGCTCCGTCATCCTTTTGGTGGTGGGTCTGTGATTTCGTCGACGCTAGATTGTGCGAGTTTGTTTTAATATATCATCCTTTTGGTTTTAGTAGCCGGTGTGAGTTTTCCTCGTCATCGTTTTGGTGGTGGGTCTGTCATTTCGTCGATGTCAGATTTTGTGAGTGTGTTGCTCTACCATTCTTTTAGTGGTAGTAGCCGGTGTGAGTTCGCTCCGTCATCCTTTTGGTGGTGGGTCTGTCATTTCATCGATTTCAAATTATGCGAGTGTGTGTTTCTCTATCATCCTTTTTGTGATAGTAGCCGGTGTGAGTTCGCTCCGTCATCCTTTTGGTGGTCGGTCTGTCATTTCGTTGATGTCAAATTGTGCGAGTGTGTTTTTCTCTATCATCCTTTTGGTGATAGTAGTCGGTGTGTGTTTGCTCTGTCATCCTTTTGGTGGTGGGTCTGTGATTTCGTCGACGCTAGATTGTGCGACTTTGTTTTAATCAATCATCCTTTTGGTTTTAGTAGCCGGTGTGAGTTCGCCCCGTAATCGTTTTGGTGGTGGGTCTGTCATTTCGTCGATGTCTGATTTTGTGAGTGTTTTGCTTTATCATTCTTTTAGTGGTAGTAGCCGGTGTGAGTTTGCTCCGTCATCCTTTTGGTGGTGGGTCTGTTATTTCATCGACTTCAAATTATGCGAGTGTGTGTTTCTCTATCATCCTTTTGGTGACAGTAGCCGGTGTGAGTTTGCTCCGTCATCCTTTTGGTGGTGGGTCTGTGATTTCGTCGACGCTAGATTGTGCGAGTTTGTTTTAATCTATCATCCTTTTGATTTTAGTAGCCGGTGTGAGTTTTCCTCGTCATCGTTTTGGTGGTGGGTCTGTCATTTCGTCGATGTCAGATTTTGTGAGTGTTTTGCTCTACCATTATTTTAGTGGTAGTAGCCGGTGTGAGTTCGCTCCGTCATCCTTTTGGTGGTGGGTCTGCCATTTCATCGATTTCAAATTATGCGAGTGTGTGTTTCTCTATCATCCTTTTTGTGATAGTAGCCGGTGTGAGTTCGCTCCGTCATCCTTTTGGTGGTCGGTCTGTCATTTCGTTGATGTCAAATTGTGCGAGTGTGTTTTGCTCTATCATCCTTTTGGTGGTAGTAGCTGGTGTGAGTTTGCTCAGTAATCCTTTTGGTGGTGGGTCTGTCATTTCATCGATGTCTGATTGTGCGAGTGTGTTTTGCTCTATCATACTTTAGGTGATAGTAACCGGTGTAAGTTTGCTCCGTCATCCTTTTGGTGGTGGGTCTGTGATTCCGTCGATGCTAGAGTGTGCGAGTTTGTTTTGCTCTATCATACTTTTGGAGATAGTAGCCGGTGTGAGTTTGCTCCGTCATCCTTTTGGTGGTGGGTCTGTCATTTCGTCGACGCTAGATTGTGCGACTTTGTTTTGCTCTATCATCCTTTTGGTTTTAGTAGCCAGTGTGAGTTCTGCCCGTCATCGTTTTGGTGGTGGGTCTGTCATTTCGTCGATGTCAGATTTTGCGAGTGTTTTGCTCTATCATACTTTTAGTGGTAGTAGCCGGTGTGAGTTCGCTTTGTCATCCTTTTGGTGGTGGGTCTGTCATTTCATCGATTTCAAATTATACGAATGTGTGTTTCTCTATCATCCTTTTGGTGATAGTAGCCGGTGTGAGTTCGCTCCGTCATCCTTTTGGTGGTGGGTCTTTCATTTCGTCGATGTCAGATTGTGCGAGTGTGTTTTTCTCTATCATCCTTTTGGTGGTAGTCGCTGGTGTGAGTTTGCTCAATAATCCTTTTGGTGGCGGGCCTGTCATTTCATCGATGTCAGATTCTGCAAGTGTGTTTTGCTCTATCATACTTTTGGTGATAGTAGCCGGTGTGAGTTTGCTCCGTCATCCTTTTGGTGGTGGGTCTGTCATTTCGTCGACGCTAGATTGTGCGACTTTGTTTTACTCTATCATCCTTTTGGTTTTAGTAGCCAGTGTGAGTTTTGCCCATCATCATTTTGGAGGTGGGTCTGTCATTTCGTCGATGTCAGGTTTTGCGAGTGTTTTGCTCTATCATTCTTTTAGTGGTAGTAGCCGGTGTGAGTTTGCTCCGTCATCCTTTTGGTGGTGTGTCTGTTATTTCATCGATTTCAAATTATGAGAGTGTGTTTTTCTCTATCATCCTTTTGGTGATAGTAGCCGGTGTGTGTTTGCTCTGTCATCCTTTTGGTGATGGGTCTGTGATTTCGTCGACGCTAGATTGTGCGACTTTGTTTTAATCTATCATCCTTTTGGTTTTAGTAGCTAGTGTGAGTTCGCCCCGTAATCGTTTTGGTGGTGGGTCTGTCATTACGTCGATGTCTGATTTTGTGAGTGTTTTGCTTTATCATTCTTTTAGTGGTAGTAGCCGGTATGAGTTTGCTCCGTCATCCTTTTGGTGGTGGGTCTGTTATTTCATGGACTTCAAATTATGCGAGTGTGTGTTTCTCTATCATCCTTTTGGTGACAGTAGCCGGTGTGAGTTTGCTCCGTCATCCTTTTGGTGGTGGGTCTGTGATTTCGTCGATGTTAGATTGTGCGAGTTTGTTTTAATCTATCATCCTTTTGATTTTAGTAGCCGGTGTGAGTTTTCCTCGTCATCGTTTTGGTGGTGGGTCTGTCATTTCGTCGATGTCAGATTTTGTGAGTGTTTTGCTCTACCATTCTTTTAGTGGTAGTAGCCGGTGTGAGTTCGCTCCGTCATCCTTTTGGTGGTGGGTCTGCCATTTCATCGATTTCAAATTATGCGAGTGTGTGTTTCTCTATCATCCTTTTTGTGATAGTAGCCGGTGTGAGTTCGCTCCGTCATCCTTTTGGTGGTCGGTCTGTCATTTCGTTGATGTCAAATTGTGCGAGTGTGTTTTGCTCTATCATCCTTTTGGTGGTAGTAGCTGGTGTGAGTTTGCTCAGTAATCCTTTTGGTGGTGGGTCTGTCATTTCATCGATGTCTGATTGTGCGAGTGTGTTTTGCTCTATCATACTTTAGGTGATAGTAACCGGTGTAAGTTTGCTCCGTCATCCTTTTGGTGGTGGGTCTGTGATTCCGTCGATGCTAGAGTGTGCGAGTTTGTTTTGCTCTATCATACTTTTGGAGATAGTAGCCGGTGTGAGTTTGCTCCGTCATCCTTTTGGTGGTGGGTCTGTCATTTCGTCGACGCTAGATTGTGCGACTTTGTTTTGCTCTATCATCCTTTTGGTTTTAGTAGCCAGTGTGAGTTCTGCCCGTCATCGTTTTGGTGGTGGGTCTGTCATTTCGTCGATGTCAGATTTTGCGAGTGTTTTGCTCTATCATACTTTTAGTGGTAGTAGCCGGTGTGAGTTCGCTTTGTCATCCTTTTGGTGGTGGGTCTGTCATTTCATCGATTTCAAATTATACGAATGTGTGTTTCTCTATCATCCTTTTGGTGATAGTAGCCGGTGTGAGTTCGCTCCGTCATCCTTTTGGTGGTGGGTCTTTCATTTCGTCGATGTCAGATTGTGCGAGTGTGTTTTTCTCTATCATCCTTTTGGTGGTAGTCGCTGGTGTGAGTTTGCTCAATAATCCTTTTGGTGGCGGGCCTGTCATTTCATCGATGTCAGATTCTGCAAGTGTGTTTTGCTCTATCATACTTTTGGTGATAGTAGCCGGTGTGAGTTTGCTCCGTCATCCTTTTGGTGGTGGGTCTGTCATTTCGTCGACGCTAGATTGTGCGACTTTGTTTTACTCTATCATCCTTTTGGTTTTAGTAGCCAGTGTGAGTTTTGCCCATCATCATTTTGGAGGTGGGTCTGTCATTTCGTCGATGTCAGGTTTTGCGAGTGTTTTGCTCTATCATTCTTTTAGTGGTAGTAGCCGGTGTGAGTTTGCTCCGTCATCCTTTTGGTGGTGTGTCTGTTATTTCATCGATTTCAAATTATGAGAGTGTGTTTTTCTCTATCATCCTTTTGGTGATAGTAGCCGGTGTGTGTTTGCTCTGTCATCCTTTTGGTGATGGGTCTGTGATTTCGTCGACGCTAGATTGTGCGACTTTGTTTTAATCTATCATCCTTTTGGTTTTGGTAGCCAGTGTGAGTTCGCCCCGTAATCGTTTTGGTGGTGGGTCTGTCATTTCGTCGATGTCTGATTTTGTGAGTGTTTTGCTTTATCATTCTTTTAGTGGTAGTAGCCGGTATGAGTTTGCTCCGTCATCCTTTTGGTGGTGGGTCTGTTATTTCATCGACTTCAAATTATGCGAGTGTGTGTTTCTCTATCATCCTTATGGTGACAGTAGCCGGTGTGAGTTTGCTCCGTCATCCTTTTGGTGGTGGGTCTGTGATTTCGTCGACGCTAGATTGTGCGAGTTTGTTTTAATCTATCATCCTTTTGATTTTAGTAGCCGGTGTGAGTTTTCCTCGTCATCGTTTTGGTGGTGGGTCTGTCATTTCGTCGATGTCAGATTTTGTGAGTGTTTTGCTCTACCATTCTTTTAGTGGTAGTAGCCGGTGTGAGTTCGCTCCGTCATCCTTTTGGTGGTGGGTCTGCCATTTCATCGATTTCAAATTATGCGAGTGTGTGTTTCTCTATCATCCTTTTTGTGATAGTAGCCGGTGTGAGTTCGCTCCGTCATCCTTTTGGTGGTCGATCTGTCATTTCGTTGATGTCAAATTGTGCGAGTGTGTTTTGCTCTATCATCCTTTTGGTGGTAGTAGCTGGTGTGAGTTTGCTCAGTAATCCTTTTGGTGGTGGGTCTGTCATTTCATCGATGTCTGATTGTGCGAGTGTGTTTTGCTCTATCATACTTTAGGTGATAGTAAGCGGTGTAAGTTTGCTCCGTCATCCTTTTGGTGGTGGGTCTGTGATTCCGTCGATGCTAGAGAGTGCGAGTTTGTTTTGCTCTATCATACTTTTGGAGATAGTAGCCGGTGTGAGTTTGCTCCGTCATCCTTTTGGTGGTGGGTCTGTCATTTCGTCGACGCTAGATTGTGCGACTTTGTTTTGCTCTATCATCCTTTTGGTTTTAGTAGCCAGTGTGAGTTCTGCCCGTCATCGTTTTGGTGGTGGGTCTGTCATTTCGTCGATGTCAGATTTTGCGAGTGTTTTGCTCTATCATACTTTTAGTGGTAGTAGCCGGTGTGAGTTCGCTTTGTCATCCTTTTGGTGGTGGGTCTGTCATTTCATCGATTTCAAATTATACGAATGTGTGTTTCTCTATCATCCTTTTGGTGATAGTAACCGGTGTGAGTTCGCTCCGTCATCCTTTTGGTGGTGGGTCTTTCATTTCGTCGATGTCAGATTGTGTGAGTGTGTTTTTCTCTATCATCCTTTTGGTGGTAGTCGCTGGTGTGAGTTTGCTCAATAATCCTTTTGGTGGCGGGCCTGTCATTTCATCGATGTCAGATTCTGCAAGTGTGTTTTGCTCTATCATACTTTTGGTGATAGTAGCCGGTGTGAGTTTGCTCCGTCATCCTTTTGGTGGTGGGTCTGTCATTTCGTCGACGCTAGATTGTGCGACTTTGTTTTACTCTATCATCCTTTTGGTTTTAGTAGCCAGTGTGAGTTTTGCCCATCATCATTTTGGAGGTGGGTCTGTCATTTCGTCGATGTCAGATTTTGCGAGTGTTTTGCTCTATCATTCTTTTAGTGGTAGTAGCCGGTGTGAGTTTGCTCCGTCATCCTTTTGGTGGTGTGTCTGTTATTTCATCGATTTCAAATTATGAGAGTGTGTTTTTCTCTATCATCCTTTTGGTGATAGTAGCCGGTGTGTGTTTGCTCTGTCATCCTTTTGGTGATGGGTCTGTGATTTCGTCGACGCTAGATTGTGCGACTTTGTTTTAATCTATCATCCTTTTGGTTTTAGTAGCCAGTGTGAGTTCGCCCCGTAATCGTTTTGGTGGTGGGTCTGTCATTTCGTCGATGTCTGATTTTGTGAGTGTTTTGCTTTATCATTCTTTTAGTGGTAGTAGCCGGTATGAGTTTGCTCCGTCATCCTTTTGGTGGTGGGTCTGTTATTTCATCGACTTCAAATTATGCGAGTGTGTGTTTCTCTATCATCCTTTTGGTGACAGTAGCCGGTGTGAGTTTGCTCCGTCATCCTTTTGGTGGTGGGTCTGTGATTTCGTCGACGCTAGATTGTGCGAGTTTGTTTTAATCTATCATCCTTTTGGTTTTAGTAGCCGGTGTGAGTTTTCCTCGTCATCGTTTTGGTGGTGGGTCTGTCATTTCGTTGATGTCAGATTTTGTGAGTGTTTTGCTCTACCATTCTTTTAGTGGTAGTAGCCGGTGTGAGTTCGCTCCGTCATCCTTTTGGTGGTGGGTCTGTCATTTCATCGATTTCAAATTATGCGAGTGTGTGTTTCTCTATCATCCTTTTTGTGATAGTAGCCGGTGTGAGTTCGCTCCGTCATCCTTTTGGTGGTCGGTCTGTCATTTCGTTGATGTCAAATTGTGCGAGTGTGTTTTTCTCTATCATCCTTTTGGTGATAGTAGTCGGTGTGTGTTTGCTCTGTCATCCTTTTGGTGGTGGGTCTGTGATTTCGTCGACGCTAGATTGTGCGACTTTGTTTTAATCTATCATCCTTTTGGTTTTAGTAGCCGGTGTGAGTTCGCCCCGTAATCGTTTTGGTGTTGGGTCTGTCATTTCGTCGATGTCTGATTTTGTGAGTGTTTTGCTTTATCATTCTTTTAGTGGTAGTAGCCGGTGTGAGTTTGCTCCGTCATCCTTTTGGTGGTGGGTCTGTTATTTCATCGACTTCAAATTATGCGAGTGTGTGTTTCTCTATCATCCTTTTGGTGACAGTAGCCGGTGTGAGTTTGCTCCGTCATCCTTTTGGTGGTGGGTCTGTGATTTCGTCGACGCTAGATTGTGCGAGTTTATTTTAATCTATCATCCTTTTGGTTTTAGTAGCCGGTGTGAGTTTTCCTCGTCATCGTTTTGGTGGTGGGTCTGACATTTCGTCGATGTCAGATTTTGTGAGTGTTTTGCTCTACCATTCTTTTAGTGGTAGTAGCCGGTGTGAGTTCGCTCCGTCATCCTTTTGGTGGTGGGTCTGCCATTTCATCGATTTCAAATTATGCGAGTGTGTGTTTCTCTATCATCCTTTTTGTGATAGTAGCCGGTGTGAGTTTGCTCCGTCATCCTTTTGGTGGTCGGTCTGTCATTTCGTTGATGTCAAATTGTGCGAGTGTGTTTTGCTCTATCATCCTTTTGGTGGTAGTAGCTGGTGTGAGTTTGCTCAGTAATCCTTTTGGTGGTGGGTCTGTCATTTCATCGATGTCTGATTGTGCGAGTGTGTTTTGCTCTATCATACTTTAGGTGATAGTAACCGGTGTAAGTTTGCTCTGTCATCCTTTTGGTGGTGGGTTTGTGATTCCGTCGATGCTAGAGTGTGCGAGTTTGTTTTGCTCTATCATACTTTTGGAGATAGTAGCCGGTGTGAGTTTGATCCGTCATCCTTTTGGTGGTGGGTCTGTCATTTCGTCGACGCTAGATTGTGCGACTTTGTTTTGCTCTATCATCCTTTTGGTTTTAGTAGCCAGTGTGAGTTCTTCCCGTCATCGTTTTGGTGGTGGGTCTGTCATTTCGTCGATGTCAGATTTTGCGAGTGTTTTGCTCTATCATACTTTTAGTGGTAGTAACCGGTGTGTGTTTGCTCTGTCATCCTTTTGGTGGTGGGTCTGTGATTTCGTCGACGCTAGATTGTGCGACTTTGTTTTAATCTATCATCCTTTTGGTTTTAGTAGCCGGTGTGAGTTCGCCCCGTAATCGTTTTGGTGTTGGGTCTGTCATTTCGTCGATGTCTGATTTTGTGAGTGTTTTGCTTTATCATTCTTTTAGTGGTAGTAGCCGGTGTGAGTTTGCTCCGTCATCCTTTTGGTGGTGGGTCTGTTATTTCATCGACTTCAAATTATGCGAGTGTGTGTTTCTCTATCATCCTTTTGGTGACAGTAGCCGGTGTGAGTTTGCTCCGTCATCCTTTTGGTGGTGGGTCTGTGATTTCGTCGACGCTAGATTGTGCGAGTTTATTTTAATCTATCATCCTTTTGGTTTTAGTAGCCGGTGTGAGTTTTCCTCGTCATCGTTTTGGTGGTGGGTCTGACATTTCGTCGATGTCAGATTTTGTGAGTGTTTTGCTCTACCATTCTTTTAGTGGTAGTAGCCGGTGTGAGTTCGCTCCGTCATCCTTTTGGTGGTGGGTCTGCCATTTCATCGATTTCAAATTATGCGAGTGTGTGTTTCTCTATCATCCTTTTTGTGATAGTAGCCGGTGTGAGTTCGCTCCGTCATCCTTTTGGTGGTCGGTCTGTCATTTCGTTGATGTCAAATTGTGCGAGTGTGTTTTGCTCTATCATCCTTTTGGTGGTAGTAGCTGGTGTGAGTTTGCTCAGTAATCCTTTTGGTGGTGGGTCTGTCATTTCATCGATGTCTGATTGTGCGAGTGTGTTTTGCTCTATCATACTTTAGGTGAGAGTAACCGGTGTAAGTTTGCTCTGTCATCCTTTTGGTGGTGGGTCTGTGATTCCGTCGATGCTAGAGTGTGCGAGTTTGTTTTGCTCTATCATACTTTTGGAGATAGTAGCCGGTGTGAGTTTGATCCGTCATCCTTTTGGTGGTGGGTCTGTCATTTCGTCGACGCTAGATTGTGCGACTTTGTTTTGCTCTATCATCCTTTTGGTTTTAGTAGCCAGTGTGAGTTCTTCCCGTCATCGTTTTGGTGGTGGGTCTGTCATTTCGTCGATGTCAGATTTTGCGAGTGTTTTGCTCTATCATACTTTTAGTGGTAGTAACCGGTGTGAGTTCGCTTTGTCATCCTTTTGGTGGTGGGTCTGTCATTTCATCGATTTCAAATTATACGAATGTGTGTTTCTCTATCATCCTTTTGGTGATAGTAGCCGGTGTGAGTTCGCTCCGTCATCCTTTTGGTGGTGGGTCTTTCATTTCGTCGATATCAGATTGTGCGAGTGTGTTTTTCTCTATCATCCTTTTGGTGGTAGTCGCTGGTGTGAGTTTGCTCAGTAATCCTTTTGGTGGCGGGCCTGTCATTTCATCGATGTCAGATTCAGCAAGTGTGTTTTGTTCTATCATACTTTTGGTGATAGTAGCCGGTGTGAGTTTGCTCCGTCATCCTTTTGGTGGTGGGTCTGTCATTTCGTCGACGCTAGATTGTGCGACTTTGTTTTGCTCTATCATCCTTTTGGTTTTAGTAGCCAGTGTGAGTTTTGCCCATCATCATTTTGGAGGTGGGTCTGTCATTTCGACGATGTCAGATTTTGCGAGTGTTTTGCTCTATCATTCTTTTAGTGGTAGTAACCGGTGTGAGTTTGCTCCGTCATCCTTTTGGTTGTGGGTCTGTCATTTCATCAATTTCAAATTATGCGAGTGTGTGTTTCTCTATCATCCTTTTGGTGATAGTAGTCGGTGTGAGTTCGCTCCGTCATCCTTTTGGTGATGGGTCTATGATTTCGTCGACGCTAGATTGTGCGAGTTTGTTTTAATCTATCATCCTTTTGGTTTTAGTAGCCGGTGTGAGTTTTCCTCGTCATCGTTTTGGTGGTGGGTCTGTCATTTCGTCGATGTCAGATTTTGTGAGTGTTTTGCTCTATCATTCTTTTAGTGGTAGTAGCCGGTGTGAGTTTGCTCCGTCATCCTTTTGGTGGTGAGTCTGTCATTTCATCGTTTTCAAATTATGCGAGTGTGTGTTTCTCTATCATCCTTTTGGTGATAGTAGCCGGTGTGAGTTTGCTCCGTCATCCTTTTGATGGTGGGTTTGTCATTTCGTCGATGTCAAATTGTGCGAGTGTGTTTTGCTCTATCATCCTTTTGGTGGTAGTAGCTGGTGTGAGTTTGCTCAGTAATCCTTTTGGTAGTGGGTCCTTCATTTCATCGATGTCTGATTGTGCGAGTGTGTTTTGCTCTATCATACTTTAGGTGATAGTAACAGGTGTAAGTTTGCTCCGTCATCCTTTAGGTGGTGGGTCTGTGATTCCGTCGACGCTAGAGTGTGTGAGTTTGTTTTGCTCTATCATACTTTTGGTGATAGTAGCCGGTGTGACTTTGCTCCGTCATCCTTTTGGTGGTGGGTCTGTCATTTCGTCGATGCTAGATTGTGAGAGTGTTTTGCTCTATCATTCTTTTAGTGGTAGTAGCTGGTGTGAGTTTGCTCCGTCATCCTTTTGGTGGTGTGTCTATAATTTCATCGATTTCAAATTATGAGAGTGTGTATTTATCTATCATCCTTTTGGTGAGAGTAGCCGGTGTGTGTTGGCTCCGTCATTGTTTTGGTGGTGGGTCTGTGATTTCGTCGATGCTAGATTGTGCGAGTTTTTTAATCTATCATCCTTTTGGTTTTAGTAGCCGGTGTGAGTTCGCCCCGTAATCGTTTTGGTGGTGCGTCTCTCATTTTGTCGATGTCTGATTTTGTGAGTGTTTTGCTCTATCATTCTTTTAGTGGTAGTAGCCGGTGTGAGTTCGCTCCGTCATCCTTTTGGTGGTGGGTCTGTCCTTTCGTCGATTTCAAATTACGCGAGTGTGTGTTTCTCTATCATCCTTTTGGTGATAGTAGCCGGTGTGAGTTTGCTCCGTCATCCTTTTGGTGGTCGGTCTGCCATTTCGTCTATGTCAGATTGTGCGAGTGTGTTTTGCTCTCTCATCCTTTTGGTGTTAGTAGCTGGTGTGAGTTTGCTCAGTAATCCTTTTGTAGGTGGGTCTTTCATTTCATCGATGTCTGATTGTGCGAGTGTGTTTTGCTCTATCATAATTTAGGTGATAGTAACCGGTGTGAGTTTGCTTCGTCGTCCTTTTGGTGGTGGGTCTGTGATTCCGTTGACGCTAGTTTGTGCGAGTTTGTTTTGCTCTATCATCCTTTTGGTTTTAGTAGCCGATGTGAGTTCGCCCCGTCATCGTTTTGATGGTGGGTCTGTCATTTCGTCGATGTCAGATTTTGTGAGTATTTTGCTCTATCATTGTTTTAGTGGTAGTAGCCGGGGTGAGTTTGCTCCGTCATCCTTTTGGTGGTGAGTCTGTCATTTCATCGTTTTCAAATTATGCGAGTGTGTGTTTCTCTATCATCCTTTTGGTGATTGTAGCCGGTGTGAGTTTTCTCCGTCATCCTTTTGATGGTGGATCTTTCATTTCGTCGATGTCAAATTGTGCTAGTGTGTTTTGCTCTATCATCCTTTTGGTGGTAGTAGCTGGTGTGATTTTGCTCAGTAATCCTTTTGGTGGTGGGTCAGTCATTTCATCGATGTCTGATTGTGCGTGTGTATTTTTCCCTATCATACTTTTGGTGATAGTAACAGGTGTGAGTTTGCTCCGTTATCCTTTTGGTGGTGGGTATGTGATTCCCTCGACGCTAGATTTTGCGAGCTTGTTTTGCTCTATCATCCTTTTGGTTTTAGAAGTCAGTGTGAGTTCGCCCCGTCATCGTTTTGGTGGTGGGTCTGTCATTTCGTCGATGTCAGATTTTGCGAGTGTTTTGCTCTATCATTCTTTTAGTGATAGTAGCCAGTGTGAGTTTGCTCCTCCATTCTTTTGGTGGTGGGTCTGTAATTTCATTGATTTCAAATTATGCGAGTGTGTATTTCTCTATTATCCTTTTGGTGATAGTAGCTAGTGTGAGTTTGCTCCGTCATCCTTTTGGTGGTGGGTCTATGATTTTGTCGATGCTAGATTGTGCGAGTTTGTTTTAATCTATCATCCTTTTGGTTTTAGTAGCCGGTGTGAGTTTTCCCCGTCATCGTTTTGGTGGTGGGTCTGTCATTTCGTCGATGTCAAATTTTGTGAGTGTTTTGCTCTATCATTCTTTTAGTTGTAGTAGCCGGTGTGAGTTTGCTCCGTCATCCTTTTGGTGGTGGATCTGTCATTTCATCGATTTCAAATTATGCGAGTGTATGTTTCTCTATCATCCCTTTGGTGATAGTATCCGGTCTGAGTTCGCTTCGTCATACTTTTGGTGGTGGGTCAGTCATTTCGTCGATGTCAGATTGTGCGAGTGTGTTTTTGCTCTATCTTCCTTTTTGGTGGTAGTAGCTGGTGTGAGTTTGCTCAGTAATCCTTTTGGTGGTGGGTCTGTCATTTCATCGATGTCTGATTGTGCGAGTTTGTTTTGCTCTATCATACTTTTGGTGATAGTAACCGGTATGAGTTTGCTCTGTCATCCTTTTGGTGGTGGGTCTGTGATTCCGTCGACGCTAGATTGTGCGAGTTTGTTTTGCTCTATCATCCTTATGGTTTTAGTAGTCAGTGTGAGTTCGCCCCTTCATTGTTTTGGTGGTGGGTTTGTCATTTCGTCGATGTCAGATTTTGCGAGTGTTTTGCTCTATCATTCTCTTAGTGATAGTAGCCGGTGTGAGTTTGCTCCGTCATCCTTTTGGTGGTGGGTCTGTTATTTCATCGATTTCAAATTATGCGAGTGTGTGTTTCTCTATCATCCTTTTTGTGATAGTAGCCGGTGTGAGTTTGCTCCGTCATCCTTTTGGTGGTGGGTCTGTGATTTCGTCGACGCTAGATTGTGCAAGTTTGTTTTAATCTATCATCCTTTTGGTTTTAGTAGCCGGTGTGAGTTTGCCCCGTCATCGTTTTGGTGGTGGGTCTGTCATTTCGTCGATATCAAATTTTTAGAGTGTTTTGCTCTATCATTATTTTAGCGGTAGTAGCCGGTGTGTGTCGCTCCGTCATCCTTTTTGTGGTGGGTCTGTCATTTCATCGATTCCAAATTATGCAAGTGTGTGTTTCTCTATCATCCTTTTGGTGATAGTAGACGGTGTGAGTTTGCTCCGTCATCCTTTTGGTAGTAGGTCTGTCATTTCGTCGATGCCAGATTGGGCGAGTGTGTTTTGCTCTATCATCCTTTTGGTGGTAGTATCTGGTGTGAGTTTGCTCAGTAATCCTTTTGGTGGTGGGTCTGTCATTTCATCAATGTCAGATTATGCGAGTGTGTTTTGCTCTATCATACTTTTGGTGATAGTAGCTGGTGTGAGTTTGCTCGGTCATCCTTTTGGTGGCGGGTCTGTGATTTCGTCGATGCTAGATTGTGCGAGTTTGTTTTGCTCTATTATCCTTTTGGTTTTAGTAGCCAGTGTGAGTTCTCCCCGTCATCGTTTTGGTGGTGGGTCTATCATTTCGTCGATGTCAGATTTTGCGAGTGTTTTGTTCTATCATTCGTTTAGTGGTAGTAGCCGGTGTGAGTTCGCCCCGTCATCCTTTTGGTGGTGGGTCTGTTATTTCATCGATTTCAAATTATATAAGTGTGTGTTTCTCTATCATCCTTTTGGTGATAGTAGCTAGTGTGAGTTTGACCTGTCATCCTTTTGGTGGTGGGTTTGTGATTTCGTCGATGCTAGATTGTTCGGGTTTGTTTTAATCCAACATCCTTTTGGTTTTAGTAGCCGGTGTGAGTTTGCCCCGTCATCTTTTTGGTGGTAGGTCTGTCATTTCGTCGATATCATATTTTGTGAGTGTTTTGCTCTATTATTCTTTTAGTGGTAGTAGCCGGCGTGAGTTCGCTCCGTCATCCTTTTGGTGGTAGGTCTGTCATTTCATCGATTTCAAATTATGCGAGTGTGTGTTTCTCAATCATCCTTTTGGTGATAGTAGTCAGTGTGAGTTTGCTCCGTCATCCTTTTGGTGGTGGGTCTGTGATTTCTTCGATGTCAGAATGTGCGAGTGTGTTTTGCTCGATCATCCTTTTGGTGGTAGTAGCTGGTGTGAGTTTGCTCAGTAATCCTTTTGGTGGTGGGTCTGTCATTTCATCGATGTCAGATTGTGCGAGTGTGTTTTGCTCTATCATACTTTTGGTGATAGTAGCCGGTCTGAGTTTGCTCCGTCATACTTTTGGTTGCGGGTCTGTGATTTCGTCGACGCTAGATTGTGCGAGTTTGTTTTGCTCTATCATCCTTTTGGTTTTAGTAGCCAGTGTGAGTTCTACCCGTCATCGTTTTGGTGGTGGGTCTGTCATTTCATTGATGTCAAATTTTGCGAGTGTTTTGCTCTATCATTCTTTTAGTGGTAGTAGCCAGTGTGAGTTCGCTCCGTCATCCTTTTGATGGTGGGTATGTTATTTCATCGATTTCAAATTATGCTAGTGTGTGTGTCTCTATCATCCTTTTGGTGATAGTAGCCAGTGTGAGTTCTCTCCGTCATCCTTTTGGTGGTGGGTCTGTCATTTCTTCGATGTCAGAATGTGCGAGTGTGTTTTGCTGTATCATCCTTTTGGTGGTAGTAGCTGGTGTGTGTTTGCTCAGTAAGCCTTTTGCTGGTGGGTCTGTCATTTCATCGATGTCTAATTGTGCGAGTGTTTTTGCTCTATCATACTTTTGGTGATGGTAACCGGTGTGAGTTTGCTCCGTCATCCTTTTGGTGGTGGCTCTGTGATTTCGTCGATGCTAGATTGTGCGAGTTTGTTTTTCTCTATCATCCTTTTGGTTTTAGTAGTCAGTGTGAGTTTGCCCCGTCATCATATTGGTGTGGGTCTGTCATTTCATCGATGTCAGATTTTACGAGTGTTTTGCTCTATCATTCTTTTAGTGGTAGTAGCCAGTGTGAGTTCGCTCCGTCATCCTTTTGATGGTGGGTCTGTTATTTCATCGATTTCAAATTATGCTAGTGTGTGTGTCTCTATCATGCTTTTGGTGATAGTAGCCAGTGTGAGTTCGCTCCGTCATCCTTTTGGTGGTGGGTCTGTCACTTCTTCGATGTCAGAATGTGTGGGTGTGTTTTGCTGTATCATCCTTTTGGTGGTAGTAGCTGGTGTGTGTTTGCTCAGTTAGCCTTTTGCTGGTGGGTCTGTCATTTCATCGATGTCTAATTGTGCGAGTGTTTTTTCTCTATCATACTTTTGGTGATGGTAACCGGTGTGAGTTTGCTCCGTCATCCTTTTGGTGGTGGGTCTGTGATTTCGTCGACGCTAGAATGTGCGAGTTTGTTTTTCTCTATCATCCTTTTGGTTTTAGTAGTCAGTGTGAGTTTGCCCCGTCAGCATATTGGTGTGGGTCTGTCATTTCGTCGATGTCAGATTTTGCGAGTGTTTTGCTCTATCATTCTTTTAGTGGTAGTAGCCGGTGTGAGTTCGCTCCGTCATCCTTTTGGTGGTAGGTCTGTTATTTCATCGATTTCAAATTATGCGAGTGTGTGTTTCTCCATCATCCTTTTGGTGATAGTAGCTGGTGTGAGTTTGCTCTGTCATCCTTTTGGTGGTGGGTCTGTGATTTCGTCGATGTTAGATTGTACGAGTTTGTTTTAATCTATCATCGTTTTGGTTTTAGTAGCCGGTGTGAGTTTGCCCCGTCATCGTTTTGGTGGTGGGTCTGTCATTTCGTCGATGTCAGATTTTGTGAGTGTTTTGTTGTATTATTCTTTTAGTGGTAGTAGCCAGCGTGACTTCGATTCGTCATCCTTTTGGTGGTGGGTTTGTCATTTCATCGATTTCAAATTATGCGAGTGTGTGTTTCTCAATCATCCTTTTGGTGATAGTAGCCGGTGTGAGTTTGCTCCGTGATCCTTTTGGTGGTGAGTCTGTCATTTCTTCGATGTCAGAATGTGTGAGTGTGTTTTGCTCTATCATCCTCTTGGTGGTAGTAGCTGGTGTGAGTTTGCTCAGTAATCCTTTTGGTGGTGGGTCTGTCATTTCATCGATGTCTGATTATGCGAGTGTGTTTTTCTCTATCATCCTTTTGGTGATAGTTTCCGGTGTGAGTTTGCTCTGTCATCCTTTTGGTGGTGGGTCTGTGATTTCGTCGATGCTAGATTGTGCGAGTTTGTTTTAATCTATCATCCTTTTGGTTTTAGTAGCCGGTGTGAGTTTTCCCCGTCATCGTTTTGGTGGTGGGTCTGTCATTTTGTCGATGCCTGATTTTGTGAGTGTTTTGCTCTATCATTCTTTTAGTGGTAGTAGCCAGTGTGAGTTTGCTCCGTCATCCTTTTGATGGTGGGTCTGTTATTTCATCGATTTCAAATTATGCTAGTGTGTGTGTCTCTATCATGCTTTTGGTGATAGTAGCCAGTGTGAGTTTGCTCCGTCATCCTTTTGGTGGTGGGTCTGTCACTTCTTCGATGTCAGAATGTGTGGGTGTGTTTTGCTGTATCATCCTTTTGGTGGTAGTAGCTGGTGTGTGTTTGCTCAGTTAGCCTTTTGCTGGTGGGTCTGTCATTTCATCGATGTCTAATTGTGCGAGTGTTTTTTCTCTATCATACTTTTGGTGATGGTAACCGGTGTGAGTTTGCTCCGTCATCCTTTTGGTGGTGGGTCTGTGATTTCGTCGACGCTAGAATGTGCGAGTTTGTTTTTCTCTATCATCCTTTTGGTTTTAGTAGTCAGTGTGAGTTTGCCCCGTCATCATATTGGTGTGGGTCTGTCATTTCGTCGATGTCAGATTTTGCGAGTGTTTTGCTCTATCATTCTTTTAGTGGTAGTAGCCGGTGTGAGTTCGCTCCGTCATCCTTTTGGTGGTAGGTCTGTTATTTCATCGATTTCAAATTATGCGAGTGTGTGTTTCTCCATCATCCTTTTGGTGATAGTAGCTGGTGTGAGTTTGCTCTGTCATCCTTTTGGTGGTGGGTCTGTGATTTCGTCGATGTTAGATTTTACGAGTTTGTTTTAATCTATCATCCTTTTGGTTTTAGTAGCCGGTGTGAGTTTGCCCCGTCATCGTTTTGGTGGTGGGTCTGTCATTTCGTCGATGTCAGATTTTGTGAGTGTTTTGTTGTATTATTCTTTTAGTGGTAGTAGCCAGCGTGACTTCGATTCGTCATCCTTTTGGTGGTGGGTTTGTCATTTCATCGATTTCAAATTATGCGAGTGTGTGTTTCTCAATCATTCTTTTGGTGATAGTAGCCGGTGTGAGTTTGCTCCGTGATCCTTTTGGTGGTGAGTCTGTCATTTCTTCGATGTCAGAATGTGTGAGTGTGTTTTGCTCTATCATCCTCTTGGTGGTAGTAGCTGGTGTGAGTTTGCTCAGTAATCCTTTTGGTGGTGGGTCTGTCATTTCATCGATGTCTGATTATGCGAGTGTGTTTTTCTCTATCATCCTTTTGGTGATAGTTTCCGGTGTGAGTTTGCTCTGTCATCCTTTTGGTGGTGGGTCTGTGATTTCGTCGATGCTAGATTGTGCGAGTTTGTTTTAATCTATCATCCTTTTGGTTTTAGTAGCCGGTGTGAGTTTTCCCCGTCATCGTTTTGGTGGTGGGTCTGTCATTTTGTCGATGCCTGATTTTGTGAGTGTTTTGCTCTATCATTCTTTTAGTGGTAGTAGCCAGTGTGAGTTCGCTCCGTCATCCTTTTGATGGTGGGTCTGTTATTTCATCGATTTCAAATTATGCTAGTGTGTGTGTCTCTATCATGCTTTTGGTGATAGTAGCCAGTGTGAGTTCGCTCCGTCATCCTTTTGGTGGTGGGTCTGTCACTTCTTCGATGTCAGAATGTGTGGGTGTGTTTTGCTGTATCATCCTTTTGGTGGTAGTAGCTGGTGTGTGTTTGCTCAGTTAGCCTTTTGCTGGTGGGTCTGTCATTTCATCGATGTCTAATTGTGCGAGTGTTTTTTCTCTATCATACTTTTGGTGATGGTAACCGGTGTGAGTTTGCTCCGTCATCCTTTTGGTGGTGGGTCTGTGATTTCGTCGACGCTAGAATGTGCGAGTTTGTTTTTCTCTATCATCCTTTTGGTTTTAGTAGTCAGTGTGAGTTTGCCCCGTCATCATATTGGTGTGGGTCTGTCATTTCGTCGATGTCTGATTTTGCGAGTGTTTTGCTCTATCATTCTTTTAGTGGTAGTAGCCGGTGTGAGTTTGCTCCGTCATCCTTTTGGTGGTAGGTCTGTTATTTCATCGATTTCAAATTATGCGAGTGTGTGTTTCTCCATCATCCTTTTGGTGATAGTAGCTGGTGTGAGTTTGCTCTGTCATCCTTTTGGTGGTGGGTCTGTGATTTCGTCGATGTTAGATTGTACGAGTTTGTTTTAATCTATCATCCTTTTGGTTTTAGTAGCCGGTGTGAGTTTGCCCCGTCATCGTTTTGGTGGTGGGTCTGTCATTTCGTCGATGTCAGATTTTGTGAGTGTTTTGTTGTATTATTCTTTTAGTGGTAGTAGCCAGCGTGACTTCGATTCGTCATCCTTTTGGTGGTGGGTTTGTCATTTCATCGATTTCAAATTATGCGAGTGTGTGTTTCTCAATCATTCTTTTGGTGATAGTAGCCGGTGTGAGTTTGCTCCGTGATCCTTTTGGAGGTGAGTCTGTCATTTCTTCGATGTCAGAATGTGTGAGTGTGTTTTGCTCTATCATCCTCTTGGTGGTAGTAGCTGGTGTGAGTTTGCTCAGTAATCCTTTTGGTGGTGGGTCTGTCATTTCATCGATGTCTGATTATGCGAGTGTGTTTTTCTCTATCATCCTTTTGGTGATAGTTTCCGGTGTGAGTTTGCTCTGTCATCCTTTTGGTGGTGGGTCTGTGATTTCGTCGATGCTAGATTGTGCGAGTTTGTTTTAATCTATCATCCTTTTGGTTTTAGTAGCCGGTGTGAGTTTTCCCCGTCATCGTTTTGGTGGTGGGTCTGTCATTTTGTCGATGCCTGATTTTGTGAGTGTTTTGCTCTATCATTCTTTTAGTGGTAGTAGCCAGTGTGAGTTCGCTCCGTCATCCTTTTGATGGTGGGTCTGTTATTTCATCGATTTCAAATTATGCTAGTGTGTGTGTCTCTATCATGCTTTTGGTGATAGTAGCCAGTGTGAGTTCGCTCCGTCATCCTTTTGGTGGTGGGTCTGTCACTTCTTCGATGTCAGAATGTGTGGGTGTGTTTTGCTGTATCATCCTTTTGGTGGTAGTAGCTGGTGTGTGTTTGCTCAGTTAGCCTTTTGCTGGTGGGTCTGTCATTTCATCGATGTCTAATTGTGCGAGTGTTTTTTCTCTATCATACTTTTGGTGATGGTAACCGGTGTGAGTTTGCTCCGTCATCCTTTTGGTGGTGGGTCTGTGATTTCGTCGACGCTAGAATGTGCGAGTTTGTTTTTCTCTATCATCCTTTTGGTTTTAGTAGTCAGTGTGAGTTTGCCCCGTCATCATATTGGTGTGGGTCTGTCATTTCGTCGATGTCTGATTTTGCGAGTGTTTTGCTCTATCATTCTTTTAGTGGTAGTAGCCGGTGTGAGTTTGCTCCGTCATCCTTTTGGTGGTAGGTCTGTTATTTCATCGATTTCAAATTATGCGAGTGTGTGTTTCTCCATCATCCTTTTGGTGATAGTAGCTGGTGTGAGTTTGCTCTGTCATCCTTTTGGTGGTGGGTCTGTGATTTCGTCGATGTTAGATTGTACGAGTTTGTTTTAATCTATCATCCTTTTGGTTTTAGTAGCCGGTGTGAGTTTGCCCCGTCATCGTTTTGGTGGTGGGTCTGTCATTTCGTCGATGTCAGATTTTGTGAGTGTTTTGTTGTATTATTCTTTTAGTGGTAGTAGCCAGCGTGACTTCGATTCGTCATCCTTTTGGTGGTGGGTTTGTCATTTCATCGATTTCAAATTATGCGAGTGTGTGTTTCTCAATCATCCTTTTGGTGATAGTAGCCGGTGTGAGTTTGCTCCGTGATCCTTTTGGTGGTGAGTCTGTCATTTCTTCGATGTCAGAATGTGTGAGTGTGTTTTGCTCTATCATCCTCTTGGTGGTAGTAGCTGGTGTGAGTTTGCTCAGTAATCCTTTTGGTGGTGGGTCTGTCATTTCATCGATGTCTGATTATGCGAGTGTGTTTTTCTCTATCATCCTTTTGGTGATAGTTTCCGGTGTGAGTTTGCTCTGTCATCCTTTTGGTGGTGGGTCTGTGATTTCGTCGATGCTAGATTGTGCGAGTTTGTTTTAATCTATCATCCTTTTGGTTTTAGTAGCCGGTGTGAGTTTTCCCCGTCATCGTTTTGGTGGTGGGTCTGTCATTTTGTCGATGCCTGATTTTGTGAGTGTTTTGCTCTATCATTCTTTTAGTGGTAGTAGCCAGTGTGAGTTCGCTCCGTCATCCTTTTGATGGTGGGTCTGTTATTTCATCGATTTCAAATTATGCTAGTGTGTGTGTCTCTATCATGCTTTTGGTGATAGTAGCCAGTGTGAGTTCGCTCCGTCATCCTTTTGGTGGTGGGTCTGTCACTTCTTCGATGTCAGAATGTGTGGGTGTGTTTTGCTGTATCATCCTTTTGGTGGTAGTAGCTGGTGTGTGTTTGCTCAGTTAGCCTTTTGCTGGTGGGTCTGTCATTTCATCGATGTCTAATTGTGCGAGTGTTTTTTCTCTATCATACTTTTGGTGATGGTAACCGGTGTGAGTTTGCTCCGTCATCCTTTTGGGGGTGGGTCTGTGATTTCGTCGACGCTAGAATGTGCGAGTTTGTTTTTCTCTATCATCCTTTTGGTTTTAGTAGTCAGTGTGAGTTTGCCCCGTCATCATATTGGTGTGGGTCTGTCATTTCGTCGATGTCAGATTTTGCGAGTGTTTTGCTCTATCATTCTTTTAGTGGTAGTAGCCGGTGTGAGTTCGCTCCGTCATCCTTTTGGTGGTAGGTCTGTTATTTCATCGATTTCAAATTATGCGAGTGTGTGTTTCTCCATCATCCTTTTGGTGATAGTAGCTGGTATGAGTTTGCTCTGTCATCCTTTTGGTGGTGGGTCTGTGATTTCGTCGATGTTAGATTGTACGAGTTTGTTTTAATCTATCATCCTTTTGGTTTTAGTAGCCGGTGTGAGTTTGCCCCGTCATCATTTTGGTGGTGGGTCTGTCATTTCGTCGATGTCAGATTTTGTGAGTGTTTTGTTGTATTATTCTTTTAGTGGTAGTAGCCAGCGTGACTTCGATTCGTCATCCTTTTGGTGTTGGGTCTGTTATTTCATCGATTTCAAATTATTCGAGTGTGTGTTTCTCAATCATCCTTTTGGTGATAGTAGCCGGTGTGAGTTTGCTCCGTGATCCTTTTGGTGGTGAGTCTGTCATTTCTTCGATGTCAGAATGTGCGAGTGTGTTTTGCTCTATCATCCTCTTGGTGGTAGTAGCTGGTGTGAGTTTGCTCAGTAATCCTTTTGGTGGTGGGTCTGTCATTTCATCGATGTCTGATTATGCGAGTGTGTTTTTCTCTATCATCCTTTTGGTGATAGTTTCCGGTGTGAGTTTGCTCTGTCATCCTTTTGGTGGTGGGTCTGTGATTTCGTCGATGCTAGATTGTGCGAGTTTGTTTTAATCTATCATCCTTTTGGTTTTAGTAGCCGGTGTGAGTTTTCCCCGTCATCGTTTTGGTGGTGGGTCTGTCATTTTGTCGATGCCTGATTTTGTGAGTGTTTTGCTCTATCATTCTTTTAGTGGTAGTAGCCGGCGTGAATTCGCTCCGTCATCCTTTTGGTGGTGGGTCTGTGATTTCATCGATTTCAAATTATGCGAGTTTGTGTTTCTCAATCATCCTTTTGGTGATAGTAGACGGTGTGAGTTTGCTCTGTCATCCTTTTGGTGGTGGGTCTGTCATTTCTTCGATGTCAGAATGTGCGAGTGTGTTTTGCTCTATCATCCTTTTGGTGGTAGTAGCTGGTGTGAGTTTGCTCAGTAATCCTTTTGGTGGTGGGTCTGTCATTTCATCGATGTCTGATTGTGAGAGTGTGTTTTGCTCTATCATACTTTTGGTGATGGTAGCCGGTGTGAGTTTGCTCCGTCATCCTTTTGGTGGCGGGTCTGTGATTTCGTCGATGCTAGATTGTGCGAGTTTTTTTTGCTCTATCATCCTTTTGGTTTTAGTAGCCAGTGTGAGTTTGCCCCGTCATCATTTTGGTGGTGGGTCTGTCATTTCGTCGATGTCAGATTTTGTGAGTGTTTTGCTCTATCATTCTTTTAGTGGTAGTAGCCGTTGTGAGTTCGCTCTGTCATCCTTCTGGTAGTAGGTCTGTTATTTCATCGATTTCAAATTATGCGATTATGTGTTTCTCTATCATCCTTTTGGTGATAGTAGCCGGTGTGAGTTTGCTCTGTCATCCTTTTGGTGGTGGGTCTATGATTTCGTCGATGCTAGATTGTGCGAGTTTGTTTTAATCTATCATCATTTTTTTTTAGTAGCCGGCGTGAATTCGCTCCGTCATTGTCAATTCGTCGATGTCAGATTTTGTGAGTGTTTTGCTCTATCATTGTTTTAGTGGTAGTAGCCGGCGTGAATTCGCTCCGTCATCCTTTTGGTGGTGGGTCTGTCATTTCATCGGTTTCAAATTATGCGAGTGTGTGTTTCTCAATCATCCTTTTGGTGATAGTAGCCAGTCTGAGTTTGCTCCGTCATCCTTTTGGTGGTGGGTCTGTCATTTCTTCGATGTCTGATTGTGCGAGTGTGTTTTGCTCTATCATACTTTTGGTGATGGAAACCGGTTTGAGTTTGCTCCGTCATCCTTTTGGTGGTGGGTCTGTGATTTCTTCGACGCAAGATTGTGCGAGTTTGTTTTGCTCTATCATCCTTTTGGTTTTAGTAGCCAGTGTGAGTTTGCCCCGTCATTATTTTGGTGGTGGGTCTGTCATTTCGTCGATGTCATATTTTGCGAGTGTTTTGCTCTATCATTCTTTTAGTGGTAGTAGCCGGTGTGAGTTTGCTCCGTCAACCTTTTGGTGTTGGGTCTGTTATTTCATCGATTTCAAATTATTCGAGTGTGTTTTTCTCTATCATCCTTTTGGTGATAGTAGCCGGTGTGAGTTGGCTCTGTCATCCTTTTGGTGGTGGGTCTGTTATTTCATCGATGCTAGATTATGGGAGTTTGTTTTAAACTATCATCCTTTTGGTTTTAGTAGCCGGTGTGAGTTTGCCCCGTCATCGTTTTTGTGGTGGGTCTGTCATTTCGTCGATGTCAGATTTTGTGAGTGTTTTGCTCTATTATTCTTTTAGTGGTAGTAGCCGGCGTGAGTTCGCTTCGTCATCCTTTTGGTGGTGGGTCTGTCATTTCATCGATTTCAAATTATGCGAGTGTGTGTTTTTCAATCATCCTTTTGGTGATAGTAGCCAGTGTGAGTTTGCTCCGTCATCCTTTTGGTGGTGGGTCTGTCATTTCTTTGATGTCAGAATGTGCGAGTGTGTTTTGCTCTATCATCCTTTTGGTGGTAGTAGCTGGTGTGAGTTTGCTCAGTAATCCTTTTGGTGGTGGTTCTGTCATTTCATCGATGTCTGATTGTGCGAGTGTGTTTTGCTCTATCATACTTTTGGTGATGGTAGCTGGTGTGAGTTTGCTCCATCATCCTTTTGGTGGCGGGTCTGTGATTTCGTCGATGCTAGATTGTGCGAGTTTTTTTTGCTCTATCATCCTTTTGGTTTTAGTAGCCAGTGTGAGTTTGCCCCGTCATCGTTTTGGTGGTAAGTCTGTAATTTCGTCGATGTCAGATTTTGCGAGTGTTTTGCTCTATCATTCTTTTAGTGGTAGTAGCCGGTGTGAGTTCGCTCCGTCATCCTTCTGGTGGTGGGTCTGTTATTTCATCGATTTCAAATCATTCGAGCGTGTGTTTCTCTATCATCCTGTTGCACCCCAAATTTGCCCAACATTTCTTCACCTAGCTTGTGTTTCATTTCATTCACATTAGCATTATCATTTGCATTTCATTGACATGTATGCAGGAGATCAAGAGGTATGATTACCAATTAAGAGCTATACAAGACTATGAAGCTAGCTAAGAAGGTTATTCAGGTGCTCAAGGGTTGATATCCTTGTCAGAGAAGTTAAAGGATCCTCAGAGAAAGTGAGTGAAGCCAAGTGTGTAGGTCTCCTAACTTGAAAGTTGTGGAAAGCCATCAGATAATTCTGAGGCCATGAAGTTAGACTTGAGTTCTTGAGAGAGCTCATGAGAAGTGTTGAAGATCACTTTGAGGCCTAGACAGGTCATTGCGCAAGATTAAGAAGACTCATCCATGAGTGGTGCAGCTAGGGTTTGACTGAGTCAACCCTAGGTCAACTGATTATTTGAAGAAGGTTGAGACCTAATTCAAGAGCCATGTGATCATGGACTGATACATTTAGATGTTATAAGGATGATTCCAAGGTTAACGCATCATGATTGATGAGTTTGAGAAGTTTCAGGCTAGGGTTTCTATGACTTGACAGTGTAAAATCCCCTAGTTTGACCCCTATCTTCAAGGCAATGTAGCTCAAGATGTGGTTGTCATCTCATCTTACCCCCAACATTATTGTTGTAGAGCATGACCTTAGCTTTAATTTGAGTGCTAGAAGTCCTTGATAGGGTTTGTAGAACTCAAGTTATGGCTTTGACAAGTTACAGGTCATCTGAGGCATGTGAGATTGGAGCTTGAAAGTCACCCAACTTGCATGAAACTTTTGCCCAAGAAGGATGATTCCTATGAACTTTTGGTCAACATGAATGTTGTTCCTTTTTCTCTTAGCTTTCTAGAGAGTACTAGAAGTCCTTGATAGGAGTTGTAGAACTCAAGTTATGGCTTTAACAAGTCAAGGGTATTTTGGACATTTGGTGATTATAGGTCATTTGTGATCATAGGCCATTTTCACCAACTTAGAGTTCTCAAATGAAATTTTGTTCAACTAGAAAGTTGCTCAAAATGGGGTTTTAACCTTGGCCATGCATCAAGGAGGCATTTAAATGGCTCAAGGAGAGACTTGGTTCAAGAAATTTTGAAAAAGGAAGAATTAAAAGGATTTAATGGCCCAAAAATTCAAATAATTCATTTTGTGACCAAATGAAACAAAATTATAGGTCAAAATGATTAAAAAAATGATTTTAAAAACAATGGCAAGGTTAGAATTTTGATTTGAGGTCATTTGAATAGCATTCCATTTCATTTCTTCATGATGAAGCAACATAATCAAATGCATACCTTTGACTTGCAAACAAGCCATTCAATATCTCATGAGAACTTGATTACACACATAGCCATGCCAAGAAGGAGTCAGAATGGTGGTTGCCATGGGTGATATTTTGAAGAGAAATTGAAAATCCAAAATCTCGTTTGGATGGATCCAGAAGTTTCTAGATGATCCTAATCACTTCTATATAAGCTAGTGAGTGAGCTCAGCCATTTTTCTGGAAGGAATTGAAGCTGGTAAGAGAAGGAGCCATTGAAATTTTGAAGGTTCAAGTTGAAATCGGGTTTTCAGTTCAAGGGAGAATCAAGCCAAATCAAGGTGTGCAAAGGCTTGGAGAGTGAATTTGGAACGTGTCTGCATCATCTTGGCAGTTGAAGTGAGCAAAAACCACCTTTGTTACCTCTCTGAAACCAGGTTTGTATCTTTCATCCTTATTCATAATTTAGGAGGAGAAACTTAGAAATGTATATGTGGTTAAGATCCTTGCAACCTGTAGTTGGATTTAGGATCATAAGTTGGTGAATTAGAGACAAGTTAGGCATTTGACCATTTTCTGTTGAGGATGATATCTCACGATTCTTGAAGGATTATTCATGATTGGATGGTGGAAATTGATCAGTAAGAGTGAGGATTAATTTGAGACCTTTAATTTAAAGAATGATGAAAATCAAGATTAGGAGGAATTCTGAAAATGTCAGCGTGTTTTGAGTTAGTGATGGAATTAGAAAATTCTGAGGTTGGATTCGTGATCAGCATCAAATTTGGAGTGGGATAGTGATTGGTTTTGTGGTTTTTGATGACCTGTGGAGGTTGGCTCACCGGAGAAGACGGTGGCGCTGCAACTCAGGCCACCGTCTGAGAACTCCCTCCATTTCAGTTCAAATTTGGGACGATGAACATGGACCATCAGATGAAGAGTAGACCTTTGACTCGGGCAAGGAACGCATGGCCACGATTGCACCTCAAGCTCTAAAGAGAAATTTCAAGTGAAACGCACCGTTTCATTAATTGGAAGGTTTTGGGCTTAACACTCAGAGTGATATCCACACCCCCCTAGGCCTAATTCTTGGAATAAACTGTCTTGGATTGCTATTTACCACGCATCTTTTATTAATTTCTTTTATTTTCTTTTAATTGTCTTCATTTCATGTGACTTAGAGATTAATTCATAAAAAATAGAAGATTAACTCAATTAATACCAAACTTTTTTCCCATGATTCATGATTGAATCTAGAATTTTGTAGATAAAAAATATTAATAATTCATGCATTTTTTATTTTTATTTGCATTTTTGAATATTAATTGATATTAAAATAACCATGGTTCATACCTTGTTTTGATGAATTTGGTTTGAGCATTTGGTGATGATTCTTGCCTTGATTTTTTGTGTATAGCTAGCATTGATATGCATGTTCCCCTTATATTTTTCTCACATTTTTGTGATGAATGTAGGTGGTAGTTTTAAGTTGAAACTTTAGGTGCTCTATTTTTAGGGTATATGCTTAGTACCTTGGGATTTAGGTTTTATTTCTAGGACTTGGTGGATGATTCAACCTCTGAATTTTATATGGTAGATTCATGACTGAATTAAGGTCCCATAGTTATTTTTGTAGGATTTTACAATTGGTTTTAGTATTTTAGTTGAGACTAACTTTAGTATTAAGTTTTAGGTGATCCTAACTTGCTAATTCAATTAGATTGACTTCTTTAGTTCCCTTAGATTAGGATTTTGCCTCTCTTGCTCTTGGTTGATGATGAAGACATGTGTGGGCTACAATGGAATGCTTGAAGAAGTTTGGATGTGAAGATTTCCCTTCTTTTGGTGTAGTGTTGATTAGGTGTTAAGATTAGGGTTTGTAGGCAGAGCTTCTAGATAGATTCTCTTCTTTCATAAACATGGAAGGTGTTGATCACTTCCATTCTTCCCTATGATGTAAGGTCCCCTTGTGAAGGCCTCATCCATCCTTTGGTAGGATGTGTGGCTCTTTACAAGTTGGTAGAACCTTTGAGGGTCCCTTTCTCTGATGATGGAATGCTTAGTGGTGACCTTTGGTCTTCACTCTGCTGTCTATTATCCAAACCTTGATCTTTTTAGATGAATCTTTCTCCCTTGCTAGAGGATGGAGGTTGCTACTTCTTTGTGGTTGAAGACTACCCTTGGAGCTGAAGCTTGAAGATTAAGAGGAACAAGTTGACACTTGTGGGAAGAGGATCAAGCTGAGATTGAAGAAAGAGCTGAAGCTTGAAGAAGATGAAGAACAAGTTGATGCTTGTGAAGGTAATCCATTGGAGATTGAATGAAGAAGCTGAAGCTTGAGGTTAGAAAGCAAGTTGATACTTGTGAGTTCAATGCTTGGAGTGCCTGAAGGAACAAGTTGATGCTTGCTAGTGGGATTGAGGCCTGAAGGTGGAGTTTACTTTGGAGCTGAGGCCTGAAGAAGAAAGGATAAGTTGATACTTATGGTTGAGGTATTGAAAGCTTGAAGAAGCAAGTTGACACTTGCTATTAAAGATGAAAGACTTGAAGAGCAGTTGAGAACTGAGGACTGAGTTGCTGTCAAAGGATTGCTTTGCTGTAAAGCTGTGGAAGCTGTTGATCTGCTTTCTTTCCTGTCTGTTTGCTTTCTGTGCAACTGTATTGGTGTGACTTGTTTGATTTGCTTGATGCATTAGAATAAGTTCATATTTAGATTGATTCAGGCTAGCAGCATGATTGCACTAGAGGCTGAGTTGCTGCCTCTGCTTGTATTTTTACTGGATGGCTTTGCTTGCTGGTATTTGGTAGAGCCCAGCTCCCTTGCCTATGTGGTCTGGTGTGTTTGCTTGATGGCATTTTCATTTCCTCTGTATGATTACAGTCACTCATATCTTGCTTGATAGCATGTTATTTCCTCTGTATGATTACAGTTATTCATATCTGGCTTGAGGTTGAGATGAGCTTGTGGAGGCTGATGTCCCACACACATTTCCTCCCTCACTTGCATTGCATGCATTTTACAGTCGTTTACTGTTTGCTGTTTAAGCTGATGCTTTATCTGTTTCTGTTTATCATTGACATGATCCCCTATGAATCTCACTTCCTTTGATAAGGAAGTGATGATTAGAACTTTAGGTTGAAACCTATGCATGATAACTTCTTGGAGTTCCCTGTTTCAAACCTCAACCCTAGGATGAATCCTTGGCATGACAACATTATGACTTGATAGTCTTCCCCTTAGTTGAGCCTGCTCTCTTCTCATCTTGAAACACATTAAAATACAGTAATAAAGGTTAACTGACGTCGTACGTTACGAGCCTTAAGCTATCTGAGAAAGGATTGTTGGAGAGTTTCTTTTCAACAGTCTGGATGTTTAGTATGGTACCCTTTGGGCGACATGCGACGCATTCACTCTCAGGTCATAGTCTCTAGTGCGATATTAGTTGCAAACATCCATAAAAAACAGTTCTTCCGTAAAAGACAGAAAACAAACTTCAAACTTTTTGCCCCATGGGCCCATAATTCAAAGGAAGCTTTTTTGAAAAAAAGAATGTCGTTAACTCCCAGTTCTACCGCAAACGGTAACCCGTAGTTAGCCGAACTACGTTGACTCTTATTTCTCATTATCTGATGAGAATACGTAGGCATAAAGCGCGACGCTTTGCCGAGTCATTTTCTTTTCTTTTTCAGACCAGCCTTGATAGGTAGATAGATAAAACCAACCCGTCCAGTAAACACAACAAGCGTGGATCCCATCGAGTACGATGGACGTGAGGGGTGCTAATACCTTCCCCTTGCGTAACCGACTCCCGAACCCAGACAATGGTTGCGATGACCTTGTCTTATACCTTTTCGTCAGGTTTTTCCGATTGTTTCCTTTCCCGCTCTGAGGTATAAATAACGAAAGGTGGCGACTCTTCTGTTTTACCGGCACCTTATTTTCACGGTAGCGACAGCTGGCGACTCTGCTGGGGACTTGATAGTTTCCTGGGATCCAACGTCCCTTAAGCGAGTCAATTTGGGGATCCAACGTCCCCTGCGAGAGTCAATCCTAGCGCTTGTATGATTACTTGTCGGGTTGTGTTTATTTATCGCATTTTTATTTCCTGCACTTTATTTTCAGTATGATATGATTATTTGTACTGTTGTGGGAGGGGCATTCTGATGAGTGAGAAGCCAGACCCAGGCTTGAGTGTACCTAGCATTAGTTGTGGATATTAGTGGGCGCGTGCTTGCTTTGCAGGAACTAGTGTCTCATGAAATCCACGCTCAGACGAGGTTCTCCCGGTTGACTTCTTTTCCAGCCCTTTGGGCCTGAGGGGTTGTTGGTTTGGAGGATTGTCGACTCTGGGGACCGATCATTTGGAATTCAGCTGAGTGAGGCCGCTTCAGGAGATGGTGATGCCACACCTTCTGGGTATCGTATCACCCCTCTTGAATGTCTGTGACGCTGATGACCGCATAGGATGCCGAACTTGTGTCAGTTTAGGGCCATACCTGTGAGCAGGGTTGGGTTTGTTGCAGGACACCTTAACCTTCAGACTACCTGGTTTTCTTGATAGTGAATCAGTTTTGTTGGTATCAGGGGTTCTCATCATCAGATGTATATGTGTTCTTGACAGAGCAGAGTTATGGCCCTGTATCAGAGGTCCTTATCTTCAGAGATGTATTTGTTCTTGACAGAGCAGATTTGTGGTCCTGTATCAGAGGTCCTTGTCTTAAGATATGTATGTTCTTGACAGAGCAGATTTATGGTCCGATACCGTGGTTTTCTTTTTGTCAGAGATATGGTTGTTCTTGACAGAGCAGTATTGTGGTTTTGTTGATACAGAACCTTCATCTTCAACAGCACAGTCGTCTTGATCTCCTGCTGCATGATTGCATTTTGCATTGTTTTGTGTACTCATTTGCATATCATTAACGTGTGTCTGTGTTGCAGGTACCGTTTCCCCCGATTCAGGTTTTCTTGCCTTCTATTGTGCTGTCATGGGTTCTCTGAGGAAGACTGTGGCTTACAAGCTCCCCACTCCTGATGTTGTTCAGCTGTCTAGTTTGATTGCTTTGGCAGATGATTCTGTGAGAGGTGAATTCAGAAAGTCTTATGGGAAACTGCTCAGCTTGGTTCGTAAACCTTCTGTGTTTGAGTTGAATGGGTTGCACGCCTTGCTGCAGTTCTACGACCCTCCTTTGAGATGCTTTACTTTCCAAGACTTTATCCTTGCACCCACACTAGAGGAGTATGCTGATTTGTTAGGTGTGCCTATCAAGAGTCAGATGCCCTTTGTTCATATGGATGTTGAGCCTAATTTGGCTAGTCTAGCCCCTTCACTTCATCTGGATGCCTCCGAGTTGATCATGTCTAGTTGGAACAGGGTTCCCGGTTTCTCCTTGCAGTTCTTAGTGGGAAAAGCTCAGCAATGCGCGAAAGACGGATGTTGGATCGTGTTCAACGCCATCCTTGCTCTGTGCATATACGGCATCATTCTGTTCCCCAATATGCCCGACTTTGTGGACTTCGACGCCTTTCACATCTTTGCATCAGGGAATCCAGTCCCTACCTTGATAGGAGATGTCTATCATTCCGTCCACTACAAAAACGAGAACAGAAGGGGCACGAATGTCTCGTGATGTGTACCCCTACTCTATAGATGGTTTGATAGTCACCTACCCAAGAAGGGTCCCTTTGCTTCGTCTGCAGCCCTAGCTGAGTGGTCTGAGCGCATGATGAGTCTGTCAGCGGAGGATATTGCCTGGTTTGATAGAGATAGGTTGGGTACCGAGATTATCTTCAGCTGCAGTGGGTTTCCGAATGTGCCTTTGATAGGCAGGAAGGGTTGTATCAACTATAATCCATCTTTGCTGGTCCGACAGTTTGCTTATGCGTTGAGAGCTCCACCGAAGGATGAAGAGGTGCAGGAATCTCTGTACCTCACTGGACTTCTAGAGGGGGATATGTTATCTAAGCTTCAGCACGCTTGGAATGGTATCTGTAAGCGGGGAAAGTCGTTGCTGGGGAAAAGTAACAGCCAAGCCTACGCTCCGTATGTGACCTGGATCAGAGCCAGGGCAGATATTATAGGGATGCCGTTTCCACCAGCCCGGCCAGGAAGCCCTCCAGTGATTGAAGAGCCTACCACCGTGCCTATTCAGCAGCATAATCATGTGTTAGCTGAAAGAGATGAGCTGAAGAAGGCAAATGAAGAACTAGAGAAAGAATTGGCTCAACTCAGAAGCGAGAGAAGCGAAGCCGTCCATTCCTTTAAGAGGCAAACAGAGCTGGTGAACCAGTTAGGGATGGATTTGACTAAGCAGATGGCTGAGCGCGAGCGTTTGGGTCGGGACTTCAAAGCTGTCAATGACGTACTGGCCACTAAGAAGCAGCACTTGGATGAAGCGTACCGGAGAATATCCAAGTTTAATCAGCATTGGAAGGCCACCCTAGCCAACGGCAAGGAACGAGAGGATAAGCTGAAACAGCAGATCTCCAAGTTGAAAGCCCAGGTGAAGGCTAGTGAGAAGAGGTTTGATGAAGAAACCGCTCGTAGATATGCCACTGAAGGCCTGCTAAACAAGGCTCTTGCTAACCTGAAGGAGCGCAAACTGACGTTTGAGTCCAAGAAGCGGAAGCTAGAAGATTGTTTCGGCGAAGGAGCATGGGATGACTCAGTTGAAGGTCTTCAATACACTATTATGCGGAGGGAGTTACTCGTCGAAGGGTTTCTCACTCGGCCTGATCATCCAGAAACGAGGGATCTGTTAGAAGAGTTTTGAGCCCGTGGCCGTACTTGACTATGTTTGTAATCCTTTTGTTTTGATCATTGTTGTATGTTGACCATCACCAGGCTTGTTGGTCGAGGTCATGTTATTGATTCTGCTTGTACTAAGCGACATTGTGTACCGCCTTGAGGGGCTTTCTTCGTATATATGAGATGTTATTTCCCCGACTGGACTCAGACTTCTTATTATTAGCACTGGCACTCAGGCACTAGGATCGGGGGGGAAATCTCCCCAACGCACGTTTGCATTTGCATGAAGCATCTGCATAACGGGCACTTTGTTGTTTTTTCTAACCCTTTTGTGTATACAGGTTGTTTCAGGTTGTTCCAGGATTGATCAAAGACCAATCCACCGCTATCCGACCAGAGCAAATCAAGCCAGAGCAATGGAGCAAGTGCAGACTGACGTTCAAGAACTCCGAGAGAGGATGGACCGCTTCATGGAGCTCATGCAAGTGGTTGCCAACGGCCAAGACCAGCTCAGAATATTGGTCCAGCCTCTGATTTCAAGGGTTGATAGCAATGGTGTACTCCATGGCGGGAATGTTCCAACCCCTCCACCTGTTGAAACTCCTCAGAATGGCGTCCCCGTGACTGGGGGGAACGGTAGTGCCAACGGCAATGTGATCGCTAACATGGGGCTCAATGGTAATACGACTGGCGTCGGTAACGGAAATTTTGAAGCTAATGTTAATGTTGGGCTGGGCAACGGCAACGCGGGTGTTGGAAATCTGTATGGGCCTCAGCCATGGTTAGAAGACCGTCAAGAAGACTTGTTCTCACAGAAAGGTGCTGAAGGAGAGCTGACTGCTAAAGCACGTCTGAGGTTTAAAGCACTTGAGGACAAGATGAGGAATTTCGAGAACCTGAACACTATGGGTGTCGACATGTCCAAATTGGGATTGATTGCTGATTTCAAGGTGCCTCCCAAGTTCAAGGTACCCGACTTTGAGAAGTACAAGGGCACCACTTGCCCTCGCGTCCACCTGAGATCGTACTACCGGAAAATGTCCGCTCACTCTGAAGACGAGAAGCTGCTGATGCACTTCTTTCAGGATAGCTTGTCCGGGCCATCCTTGGAATGGTACATGAGTCTGGAGCCTTCCAGTGTGCGCACGTGGAAAGAACTTGTTGAAGCATTCATGCACCATTATCAGTATAACAGTGACTTGGCTCCGAACCAGGTCCAACTGCAGAATTTGTCACAGAGGAACAACGAAGGGTTCAAAGAATACGCCCAGCGGTGGCGTGAATTGGCAGCTAGAGTTCAACCGCCGATGGTTGAACGAGATCTTGTTGAGATGTTTGTAGCCACCCTCCCTGGGGTTTATTACGAG
>CAWUDS030000919.1:0-125874 GCA_963859935.3 Lathyrus sativus | reverse complement strand
TGTTTCTTTATCAGCCTTTTGGTGATAGTAGCCGGTGTGAGTTTGCTCTGTCATCCTTTTGGTGGTGGGTCTGTAATTTCGTCGATGCTAGATTGTGCAAGTTTGTTTTAATCTATCATCCTTTTGGTTTTAGTAGCCGGTGTGAGTTTTCCCCGTCATCATTTTGATGGTGGGTCTGTCATTTCGTCGATGTCAGATTTTGTGAGTGTTTTGCTCTATTATTCTTTTAGTGGTAGTAGCCGGCGTGAGTTTGCTTCGTCATGCTTTTGGTGGTCGGTCTGTCATTTCATCGATTTCAAATTATGCGAGTGTGTGTTTCTCAATCATCCTTTTGGTGATAGTAGCCGGTGTGAGTTTGCTCCGTGATCCTTTTGGTGGTGGGTCTGTCATTTCTTCGATGTCAGAATGTGCGAGTGTGTTTTGCTCTATCATCCTTTTGGTGGTAGTAGGTGGTGTGAGTTTGCTCAGTAATTCTTTTGGTGGTGGGTCTGTCATTTCATCGATGTCTAATTGTGCGAGTGTGTTTTGCTCTATCATACTTTTGGTGATGGTAGCCGGTGTGAGTTTGCTCCGTCATCCTTTTGGTGGCGGGTCTGTAACTTCGTCGATGCTAGATTGTGCGAGTTTGTTTTGCTTTATCATCCTTTTGGTTTTAGTACCCAGTGTGAGTTTTCCCCGTCATCATTTTGGTGGTGGGTCTGTCATTTTGTCGATGTCAGATTTTGCGAGTGTTTTTCTCTATCATTCTTTTAGCGGTAGTAGCCGGTGTGAGTACGCTCCGTCATCCTTTTGGTGTCGGGTCTTTAATTTCGTCGATTTCAAATTATGCGAGTGTGTGTTTCTCTATCAGCCTTTTGGTGATAGTAGCCGGTGTGAGTTTGCTCTGTCATCCTTTTGGTTGTGGGTCTGTAATTTCGTCGATGCTAGATTGTGCGAGTTTGTTTTAATCTATCATCCTTTTGGTTTTAGTAGCTGGTGTGAGTTTGCCCCGTCATCATTTTGGTGGTGGGTCTGTCATTTCTACGATGTCAAATTTTGTGAGTGTTTTGCTCTATTATTCTTTTAGTGGTAGTAGCCGGCGTGAGTTCGCTTCATCATCCTTTTGGTGGTGGGTCTGTCATTTCATCGATTTCAAATTATGCGAGTGTGTGTTTCTAAATCATCCTTTTGGTGATAGTAGCCGGTGTGAGTTTGCTCCGTCATCATTTTGGTGGTGGGTCTGTCATTTCTTCGATGTCAGAATGTGCGAGTGTGTTTTGCTATATCATCCTTTTGGTGGTAGTAGCTGGTGTGACTTTGCTCAGTAATTCTTTTGGTGGTGGGTCTGTCATTTCATCGATGTCCGATTGTGCGAGTGTGTTTTGCTCTATCATACTTTTGGTGATGGTAGCCGGTGTGAGTTTGCTCCGTCATCCGTTTTGTGGCGGGTCTGTGACTTCGTCGACGCTAGATTGTGCGAGTTTGTTTTGCACTATCATCCTTTTGGTTTTAGTAGCCAGTGTGAGTTTGCCCCGTCATCATTTTGGTGGTGGGTCTGTCATTTCGTCGATGTCAAATTTTGCGAGTGTTTTTCTCTATCATTCTTTTAGTGGTAGTAGCCGATGTGAGTACACTCCGTCATCCTTTTGGTGGTGGGTCTGTAATTTCGTCGATTTCAAATTATGGGAGTGTGTGTTTCTTTATCAGCCTTTTGGTGATAGTAGCCGGTGTGAGTTTGCCCCGTCATCGTTTTATGTGGTGGGTCTGTCATTTCGTCGATGTCAGATTTTGTGAGTGTTTTGCTCTATTATTCTTTTAGTGGTAGTAGCCGGCGTGAGCTTGCTTTGTCATCCTTTTGGTGGTGGGTCTGTCATTTCATCGATTTCAAATTATACGAGTGTGTGTTTCTCAATCATCGTTTTGGTGATAGTAGCCGGTGTGAGTTTGCTCCGTCATCCTTTTGGTGGTGGGTCTGTCATTTCTTTGATGTCAGAATGTGCGAGTGTGTTTTGCTCTATCATCCTTTTGGTGGTAGTAGCTGGTGTGAGTTTGCTCAGTAATTCTTTTGGTGGTGGGTCTGTCATTTCATCGATGTCTGATTGTGCGAGTGTGTTTTGCTCTATCATACTTTTGGTGATGGTAGCCGGTGTGAGTTTGCTTCGTCATCCTTTTGGTGGCGGGTCTGTGACTTCGTCGACGCTAGATTGTGCGAGTTTGTTTTGCACTATCATCCTTTTGGTTTTAGTAGCCAGTGTGAGTTTGCCCCGTTATCATTTTGGTGGTGGGTCTGTCATTTCGTCGATGTCAGATTTTGCGAGTGTTTTTCTCTATCATTCTTTTAGTGGTAGTAGCCGGTGTGGGTTCGCTCCGTCATTCTTTTGGTGGTGGGTCTGTAATTTCGTCGATATCAAATTATGCGAGTCTGTGTTTCTTTATCATCCTTTTGGTGATAGTAGCCGGTGTGAGTTTGCTCTGTCATCCTTTTGGTGGTGGGTCTGTAATTTCGTCGATGCTAGAGAATCATCACTGAATGTTGGGCGTACTGACGTGATTGATGGTTATTTGTTCGTTGATACCGAGAATGTCCTTGAGTCGGAGGAATCATCAGAGATAATGCATCCCTCGTTTCACTGGACGCAACATGGTCAGAGTGACCCTCTTTCTTCATCATATTCTGCAATGTCTCAAGTACCCAATTCATCTGACACTTGAGAATTCTGATGTCCTCTTTCAGCATTTCCTGAGCTTTCAAAAGTCCTTCCATTGTTGCCTATTTGTGCTAGATATCCCCCTTATGATGTCAACGGAACACAAAACGAACCAAAAAAACCAATGCAACAAAGTATGATATGTAAAATGTTGATGCAAGTGCAAAAACGCAACTGGTTTTACAAAACTCAGAAGTTTGATTAGGTTAAAAACCCCATTTCATTTATCATTGGAAAAAGTTACAACTTTTTTTAAAAAAAAAAAAAAAACCAGAGATCAACTGAGTTTTATAAAACTAGTTGCGACATGATATGTTTATGGTGATATGATGTGATGATGCACACATAACACAAAGGCAAGTATTCACAAATACAATGCATATACAAAGACCTCATAGGCTCAAGAGAAAAGAGTCAAAGGTCTACCTATACCCAAGGATTTGTACTATGGGTTAATTTGTACCTGCCAAACGGGTTCTACAAAGTTCCCAGAGTCATCAACCCATCTTTTGGATATTATCGACTTCCCAAATTACTTGGTAATCGATAATATTCTCAAGAGAGTCTCGTCTGAGTGTAGTATCGCGTATCAACTATTTCGGAAATACTTCCTTATAGTCATCGCACTACGTCCTAATAAGGCCAAAGTGGGGTAAAAAGGTAACTAAAGTCCATAGTGTCATGGGCTCCTTCGTCGAAAGTAGCATTGTTTTCACGAATACTCGATCAACAACACTAAACTTTCAAGAGTGCCTACACTGAGCGGTGGTTTCTCAAGTTAACTTGGTCGGGAATCAACTCCCTATAAGCCTTCTTGAATACCACCATCCTATCATAAGTGCACTCAAGTCCGGGTGTAGGACCGTCTCACCACTCAAAGCACCCAATACCCAACACACAAACAAATATATTGACAAATATACATGTTAAACAAATATTCACAAATATAGCATGCAATTAAACAAAATAGGCTAAACCCTCAAGCTCTAAGTTTCCCCAGTGAAGTCGCCATTTGTGTTGCGGTGAAAATTGGATATCAAGCTATTGAATTAACTTGAACCTTAATTCTTTTACAACCGAACTTTAATTTATCCAAAGGAAAGGTCTAAAGAAAGAAAGAACCTTTTGCGCGATGTTACAACAACGCTAAGAGATTCGGGGATCGGGGGTTGGTTATGCATAGGGTAGGTATTTCACATCCTAAACATCTGTAGTACTCTACAGGAACCTTTTGTTTGTTTGTATGCTAAGTTTGTTAAATATTTGCTAAGGTTTGGGTATTGGGTAAAAAGGTGAAGGTTATGATAGATGAAGACCTAAGATTGTTTCTAAGTTTGCTCGCAAAGACATCGCGTCCTCTGCCTACGTATCCTAACTAGGATAGAATCAGAGCAATCGTAGTTCACCTCACTAGGGTTGAAGAACGCTTGATTGCGATCAAGGTTCAAAGGGGAGCAAACATAATAATTTTTGTGTAGAGTTTCACAAAACTCCCTATGTCTATGTTGTAACACTCAAAGGGGGAAGTAAGTGATCATATCCATGATCCTTACATAGAGTTAACAACTCTATCCTAGGGTTCTAGTTGTAAACACTCCTAGTGAGGGGGAAGGTTGCTCGTCAAGATATTGCGTCTTGTGCCTACGTATTCTCATTTTCCAATGAGAAATCAGAGCGGTCGTAGTTCGGGCTCGAACTAAGGAATCAATTGGTTATTTCCAGACCAAAAGAGGGGAAGGTTCTATCCAGACCTATGAGTTTATATCCTATTGGTTCTATCCAGACCAAAAAGGGGGTTAAGGCTCTTTCGAGGCCTATGAGGGTATTGAGCTATCTATGACCCAAGGGTCAATAGAGAGACTTTCCTTTGGAAGGGAAGAGATGAGGCAATTTGGATGAGAACTAAAAAAGTTCCATCACTTGGGGAAGAAATAATTAACAAAGTAATCAATACTTTAAACAAAAGGGGCATGGTTACAACCAAAGATCATGTATCTTAACAAAGATGAAAGCATATCTTAACAAAGATTAAAGGTATATCTTAACAAAGATTGAAGGTAACAACCACATGTATCGATGACAATCAAATACAAGCAAATTAGTTTAACCTCATAATCTAGGAGGAAAGCAATATGAAATCATGGTAAAAACCAAGGGAGAGTACCCTAGCATGTTAACTAACATAGTATAAATGAGAATGAGTGAATATCATAACACAAATGATCACGGTGAAAAAGAAATTTATCTGCATACGCGAGATAACAATCTCAATACAAAGGAAACTTACAAGCAACCAAAAGGCATGTAAATATGAACAAACATGGAATTAAAAAATATCACATGAAAGTAGGCATCAAGACAAACACAATGCAAAAAGAATGGGTTCAAAATGATGAAAAATGGATGAGTTATGATTTTTTGAAGTTTGGATGAACAAAACATGAAAATCTAAATGATAAAAGGAATAAAATGCACATGGTAAGACAATGAATCAAACAAATTTGATTATTTAAACATGTTAGCAACATTTTAAGAATAATACAAGATCAATCTCACAAGAAAAATCAAGTTACAAGTTGAAAATTTTCAAGATCATCATGGTAAAAAAAACAGTCATGGTAACATGTGGTATGCAAGTGGAAAGTTCACATTTATGAGTTTTAGGTTTACCTCTTGAAGCAAGCTTAAGCAATAAGAAAACCAGAGATCTTGAGAGCTCTTCCAAGATCTTGTTACATAAGTGTGGAAGTGACTTGGATAGCTTCAATACATCATACTTTATGTGTTTGAAGTGTTTCTTGAGTTGGAAGAAGTTTGGAAATGGTTTTGAAAGGTGTTTTTCAAAAGCAAATTTTGAGGGATTTTGGAAACTTAATGAGATTTTGTAAGAACTTGTGATTGTGTAAGGAAGAAAGTTCTAGCTGGTTTCTAGCATGGAACTTGTGTAAGGAAGAAAGTTCTAGCTGGTTTCTAGCATGGAACTTGTGTGTTTTTGATGTAGTAAGTGAGTTATATTTATAGCCAAAGGCCTTGAATCAAGGTATGGGCAAAAGTGAAGCAAATTGTCAATTTTAACCTTTCATCATGAAAATCTTTGAGTTTTCCAATGAAATCTTCACCTTTATCTTTAAGCCACTCTACTAAGATATTCCCCATGCCCTATAGATTTTTTCATCATGCTTCATAGGATAGGAGGTGACTTGTTGAATTAAAGTTGATGATTTGACAATGGTAGCCACCTTTTTTCTCTTTCTTCATTATTCACTTTTACAACTTGCATTAAATAATGATTTCCTTTAATCTTTGTGCCATTTTCGTGGGAATTGATGTAAAAATTTTAATTATCAATATAAACATCATAAATGAGGCTTAGTCTTTAATTAGCATCAATTTGGAGAGGTTTTGGAATCAAAAAAAAAAAAAAACTCATGCTGACCTGGTTTTTCCAATATGAGTTCTTGCCAACTTGTGGACCTTGGTTATCTCTAAACAGGAAGAGTTATGGAACCCACTTGTACTTTTTAAAAATCCCCAATTAGGTACTACAATATTGATGCTTGTGTTAGGAACTCATTCCTCTTGAAACTAGGTCAAAAACCCTTGTGTGGTTAAGGAGTTATGACTTTGCCCTTTTCAAAACCTTGATTTCGCAACTTTTTGATTACTCCTCAATCCTTGATCCGATGGCCATGAAATTTTATGGGGAGGTGTAATATAACATAAAGAACATTTTTGATTCACATCATGAAGTCCAATTCCTTAAGATTGAAGAGTTGACTTTTCGGTCAACCGTACGATCGATCGATGACTATCGGACCGTCTGTTCTTGTTTCGGGACTTCCAAGACCTTGAAACTCTTTGAGGGGACTTCACTAAGCCTTATAAACTTGTTGGACCAAAGTTGCATCATTGAACCTTCCTTTAAATCCAAAGTCAAACTACGGTTGACTTTTCCTGCTCGAAAACCCTAATCGGGTACCCTGAACTGCACTGTGCTTGATCTGGGGGTGACAACCTCCGATTGGATTAAAATATGACCCAATGTGATATCTTTGACTTTGTTTTATGGAGAACCAATCCAAAACATTGATTGATCATACTGTCGAAGTCTCGATTTTTGACGGTGCGGAACCCTAATTCGCATGTATCTTGACAAAGACAACTTGAAATAGGTTATGGTCAGATAATCAAACGAATATGACCCTAAAATGATGATGAGGATCTAAGGGGTCAAAATTTAGGGTGCAACAGTTGCCCCTATTTAAATATCTTCACTAGATGGCAATGAGAGATGACAATCCTCATAGAATCGTAGTGAAAGGTATTTAAATATAGAAAACCAAAAATTTTGTCCCTTAGATCCGGTGGTATGCAAAACGACAAATGTGAATATGCCATGAATCTAAATGGTGCTTTATGATGCTTGAATGCAAGCCAGATGCAGACACACGAGCAAAAACAAAAGAATGGTCGACACAACGAGTAACTACTCACAGGGGACCCGACGCACTGGGGAAAACTCCACTGGGGAAAAAGTCCACTGGGGAAAACTTCGCTGGGGAACAATTCCACTGGGGAAGCAAAACTTTACCGGGGGACAGACGGAATGAAGACACGAACCTCACTGGGGATAACCAGATGAGAAATTTCCTATAACGAAGAGTTCAAACGGGATCTTCAGGAAAAAGGTTAGGAACAAGACCAGACGCACCGGGGAATCTAGTATCCACTAGTCCTCCGAGACTCGACTGGGGAAAGCAAAAGCTTCAAAAGGGGTACTGGTGATGACCAGAACAACAGACAGTTTCCAATAGTGCTAGTTACCACTAGACTTCCTGGGGGTGATGGTGACAACCAAACCAAAGTTCCAATCACAGTTGGGAATTTCGGACAAAACAGGACTTCAGCTGGGGAAATTGGTAACAACCAAACCTCCCGGTACTAATATCGATTAGTTTTCAAGCAATGCCAGTAACCACTGGACTTAGAAAGACCTGGTGACTACCAAATCAGTGTTCCAAATACGATTGGTTATGATAATGCTAGTAACCACTAGACTTAACTGGGGAGATTGGTAACGACCAGGATCAAAGAAGATCAATAACCATTGGATTTTCAAAGGGTTTGGTGACAACCAAATCGAAGTGACGATAACAATCGAGTTTAGACAACGTCAATAACAATTGGACTTTGAAGATTATTGGTGACGACCAAATCAAAGGATACCAATACAATTGGATTTAAGAGATAAAGTTGGTAACGACCAAATCCAATACCAATAATAATTGGATCCGAAGGATGCCAGTAACCACTGGGTTTTTAGAATGATGTTTGGTAGCAAACAAATCAGATGATATCAATATCAATTGGTTTTGAACAAAGCTAGTAGCTACTAGGCTTTCGAATGATAGTTGGTAACGACCAGATTAGATGATACCAATAACAATTGGGTTTGAAAGATGCCAGTGACCACTGGGCTTTGGAAAAGATTGGTAACGACCAACTCGAAGGATACCAATAATAATTGGGCTTTTAACAATGCTAGCCACTACTAGGCTTTTGAATGATAGTTGGTAACGACCAGATTAGATGATACCGATAACAATTGGACTTTAAAAGATGTCAGTAACCACTGGGCTTTCAAAGGGTTTGGTGACGACCAAATCTTCAAATAGGAAGCACAAATATATATCTCAAAACCTTATGAACAAAAGCTAATATCCTTAAAGCGTTAGGATACAGCGGAGACACAACCCTTAACACCTTAGGATTGGACGCAGACCCTCAAAACATTAGGATATAGTAGAGACACAACCCTCAACACATTAGGATTGGACGAAAACCCTCAAAACTTTAGGATAAAAAACTAATACCCTCAAAATATTAGGATATAGTAGAGACACAACCCTCAACACATTAGGATTGGACGAACACCCTCAAAACCTTAGGATCAAAAACTAATACCCTCAAAACGTTAGGATATAGTAGAGACACAACCCTCAACACATTAGGATTGGACGAAAACCCTCAAAACTTTAGGATAAAAAACTAATACCCTCAAAATATTAGGATATAGTAGAGACACAACCCTCAACACATTAGGATTGGACGAAGACCCTCAAAACCTTAGGATCAAAAACTAATACCCTCAAAACATTAGGATATAGTTAGAGACACGACCCTCAATACATTAGATTCGAAAAGAGATACAACCCTCAACACATTAGGATTGAAAACTAATACCCTCAACACGTTAGGATATAGTTAGAGACACGACCCTCAATACATTAGGACCGAAAAGAGATACAACCCTCAACACATTAGGATTGAAAACTAATACCCTTAACACATTAGGATATAGCAGAGACACGACCCTCAATACATTAGGATCGAAAAGAGATACAACCCTCAACACATTAGGATTTAAAACTAATACCCTTAACACGTTAGGATATATTTAGAGACACGACCCTCAATACATTAGGACCGAAAAGAGATACAACCCTCAACACATTAGGATTGAAAACTAATACCCTCAACACGTTAGGATATAGCAGTGACACGACCCTCAATACATTAGGATCAAAAAGAGATACAACCCTTAACACATTAGGATTGAAAACTAATACCCTTAACACGTTAGGATATAGTTAGAGACACGACCCTCAATACATTAGGACTGAAAAGAGATACAACCCTCAACACATTAGGATTGAAAACTGAACATCCTCAATACATTAGGATATGAAAGCTGAACATCCTCAATACATTAGGATATAGAACATTTCATGCAAACGCAACCACCTTAGTCTCTGGGAACTTCTGAACTCGGGATCCAAAGCATACATCTCCAAAGGTACACAACCTGTGCTCGGGATGGCAACAAACAATCTCCCAAAGGTACAAAACCTGTGCTTGGAATCCAACAATACATCTTCCCAAAGGTATAAAACCTGTGCTTGGAATCCAACAATACATCTTCCAAAGGTATAAAACCTGTGCTTGGAATCAAACAATACATCTCCAAAGGTACACAACCTGAGCTTGGGATGAAAACAAACATCTATCTCCAAAGGTACACAACCTGTGCTCGGGATAGAAACAAACTTCTTCCAAAGATACGAAACCTGTGCTTGGAATCAAACAATACATCTCCAAAGGTACGAAACCTGAGCTTGGGATGAAAACAAACATCTTCCAAAGGTATAAAACCTGTGCTTGGAATCCAACAATACATCTTCCAAAGGTATAAAACCTGTGCTTGGAATCAAACAATACATCTCCAAAGGTACACAACCTGAGCTTGGGATGAAAACAAACATCTATCTCCAAAGGTACACAACCTGTGCTCGGGATAGAAACAAACTTCTTCCGAAGGTACGAAACCTGTGCTTGGAATCCAACAATACATCTCCAAAGGTACGAAACCTGAGCTTGGGATGAAAACAAACATCTATCTCCAAAGATACACAACCTGTGCTCGGGATAGAAACAAACTGCTTCCAAAGGTACGAAACCTGTACTTGGAATCAAACAATACATCTCCAAAGGTACGAAATCTGAGATTGGGATGAAAACAAACATCTTCCAAATGTATAAAACCTGAGCTTGGGATGAAAACAAACATCTATCTCCAAAGGTACACAACCTGTGCTCGGGATAGAAACAAACTTCTTCCAAAGGTACGAAACCTGTGCTTGGAATCAAACAATACATCTCCAAAGGTACACAACCTGAGCTTGGGATGAAAACAAACATCTATCTCCAAAGGTACACAACCTGTGCTCGGGATAGAAACAAACTTCTTCCAAAGGTACGAAACCTATGCTTGGAATCAAACAATACATCTCCAAAGGTACACAACCTGAGCTTGGGATGAAAACAAACATCTATCTCCAAAGGTACACAACCTGTGCTCGGGATAGAAACAAACTTCTTCCAAAGGTACGAAACCTGTGCTTGGAATCAAACAATACATCTTCCAAAGGTACGAAACCTGAGCTTGGAACCCAACAATACATCTATCTCCAAAGGTGCACAACCTGTGCTCGGGATAGCAACAAACATCTTCCAAAGGTACAAAACCTGTGCTTGGAATCGAACAATACATCTATCTCCAAAGGTACACAACCTGAGCTTAGGATAGAAATGATTGTGACTTAGTTTCGACTGATACACAACCAAATTGTCAGTATTTGTTGTTGGTTGATTTTCATAATGCCAGTTACCAACAGGCCTTACTTGAAATATGATTGGTCACCACCAAATTACTTATATCAGTATCCACTGGATTTTCAAACAATGCTGGTCACAACCGTGCATCGACATCCTTAAGATAAACTTCTCAAATGTGACTTCCATTTATCACTGGTGTAGGTTAAACTTCTCTACAAAGACTGCCACTTACCGCTGAAGACGATTAAACTTCTCCGAAGAGACTGCCATTTATCGCTGAATACGATTAAACTTCTTCGACGAGACTTCCATTTATCGTTGATGAAGAATAAGCTTCTCTACAGAGACTGCCACTTATTGTTGAAGACGAATAAGCTTCTCTATAGAGACTGCCACTTATCGTTAAAGACGATTAAACTTCTCTAAAGAGACTTCCATTTATCGTTGAAGACGATTAAACTTCTCCGAAGAGACTGCCATTTATCGTTGAAGACGATTAAACTTCTCCGAAGAGACTGCCATTTATCATTGATGAAGGTTAAGCTTCTCCCAAGAGATTGCCACTTACCATTGAAGACGTTTAAACTTCTCCGAAGAGACTGTCATTTATCGTTGAAGACGATTAAACTTCTCCGAAGAGACTGTCATTTATCGTTGATGAAGGTTAAGCTTCTCCCAAGAGATTGCCACTCACCGTTGAAGACGATTAAACTTCTCCGAAGAGACTGCCATTTATCGTTGATGACAGTTAAGCTTCTCCCAAGAGATTGCCACTCACTGTTGAAGACGATTAAACTTCTCCGAACAGAATGCCATTTATCGCCGAAGACGGTAAGCTTCTTGTCAAAGATTGCCACTTATCTGTATTACCATGTAAGATGTTCTTCTTGATAGATAGTGCAAAATAAATGCACATCTAGGTAGGTTCGGCGACCGACAGGCACCGAAGTTCAATCTAGGATCAAGCTAGAAAGAAACTTTCAAACAAGACTCCAACCATTGAGAAATGAACTCGAATGGGGACCCATCTTATCCAATCATGGAAAAAGATAACTGAAGCAACCATCATCCACGAGGATTAAACTTTGTGGGGAATTGATAAAGGATGGACATTTTATGCTTAAGGGCAGACAACTCTATTGGAGAGAGACAACATACCCATTCACCGAGGAGGGAATCAAAGTGAAACAGGAACAAGTGACAACCAGAGATAGCAAAAATGCACGGATGTTATGCATATGCTTTATGCCATGCTTATGTTTATGCTGACAAATTAGACAAAACAAAACTGGAGATGAAATAAGCATCTCGACACGGAGACCCAACCAAAATTGGACATCAAAGGGATGATCATGAAGAACAACAATTCCACTTCAAAGTTACAACCATCTCTGGGAGAGAGTAATCTACTTAGAACAGAACATCATGACTTCACTTGGATTGCCATCATGAGTTTGAATTCTTTGTTGAAGGAAAATCACCAAGGGAAGTTCCAAGATCAACCGAAGTAACAACTTAATCAGAGAGCTGACAAAGGGTATCATGAGACCAAAATCTTTCTGCCCTATTGGTAGTATAACAATCCTCTTTCAGTGAGCAACGACTATTGCGACAAACAGTCTTTAACCTTTTCTGCCCCAGATTACATGGTCTGTGGGAAGAAACCATCGAGAGAACTAGCATGAAGATGCTTTAATGTCTTTAAACTCTTATAGAGAGAGATTTACAAATCTCGACGTGATTGCCCCAGTTTAACGGTGCTTGCACAACAAAGTCTCGGACTGTGGAAGTAACGAATGGGGAACAAACTTGCCCCTGCTAGCTGGTAACTGCAAAAGGTTTGCCCCAAACTAAACTGTTCATTGAGAGCTTCATCTGATCTTGACCTGGTTAGCTTTGATTAGCTGAACATTGTAACAAATGATTAACAAATCCTTCAAATTGATTGCCCCAGGCTGAGCCTTTTTTATCAAGTCAATTTCCCTAGCTGGAAGCTTTTGTTGGGATTCCTTTGACATTGGATTGTTTTGCACACAATGTTGTTCATTAAAAATTGGCAATTTTCAATGTAAAATTCATGCAATCTTTTGAAAACATTTTTTTTAATAAAACACACACGGCGGAGTGATCAAGTGATCAAAGTGAAAGTGATCCAATCATTTTACAAATGATGGATAAAGTGATGAACACATACAATCAAAGATCATTAGGAGTCAGGTTATCCAACCTTGCTGTAATATGCTTTCAAAACAACCTTACCTCAATTAGGTCTTTTAAGGGTTGTATCGTGGCTTGGTTCATGGTTCATGAAACAAAGGATAAAGGCTCAAAAGTTATTTGTCCCACCCACTCTCCATGATGAACTCCAATCCTACACTCAGTTAACTCAAACTATATATTCAGGTTCTTACAGGCTTAAGAATTGGACTGATGATAGTTGGTGATGGCTTACAAACCTAAGGTAGTCACAACTCCCTTACAGTATTTGATAGCTTTTTGCTATTTGAGGATTTTTAAGAGTGATAACTCTTACAGAATTCCTCTCTTTTGTTATCCCTGACTTTTGTCGGAACTGCTTTGTTCGAATATACAGTCAATGGGATGCCCCATTTTTGCCTAAGTCTCCTTCATAGGTTTCGACTTAGCGGGCTTTTTTTTTAACTTTTCCTTTTTTTTCTTTTGGGAAAGGAGGTGACTACCTAATTTAATGGATATGGTAAACCATCATCGTCTTTTATGCTGAAAAGCATCTTCGACACTTTCTTGTTGTGCACGAAGGAAAACCTGAGTGCACCACCTTTATATGAAAAGTGTCTTGTATGCACATATCTTCGAGTTAACCGAGAACTACCCGCCCCAGGTTCGAGATTTAAGGTTTTGTTTTTGTAAAGAAGGAAAAACTCCTACTTCTAGGCTCGAAGGGGTTAACGAGGGATTATCTTCCTTATTTCTCCAGTGTTTAGGGATTGAAACAATGCCTTACATCATTGGCAAAGTTAAATTGAAAGCATATCAACAACAGTTATAGATATAATTTTCATCATCCTCCCCAATCTTTGCTTTAAACAACAGTTTAGTAAAGAAAAGAAAATTTTGCATTTTTCGTATTTCATAACAATGAAAGGAAAAAGAAAGAGTGAAACGAATGGACTTAATCAAAAGATGCACAAACATTTCATTAATATTGCCAAATTCAAATAAACAACAGCTTACGAGCAATTCAAATGCAAAGAAGTTACAACACATGATGAAACAGTCTACAGCTGCCAGCCTTAGGGAATTAAAATTCAAATTTTAGGCCCATGTGGGGAAAAACCTTCAACCACCACTTTCTCCTTGTGATATAGAATTATGAGGGGTCTCACGGGTCCTTTGCCTTTGGATTTAGGAATCGCAGCATTGTCATTTGATTTATCCTCCCGAGGTTTCAGCAACTCTTGCAGTCTCAGTTTAAAACCTTCACACTCTTCAACTAGGTGCCCTGTTGTCCCAGTATGATATCCACATTCTACTTATGGGTGGTCTTCCTCGAGGATCAAGTGTTTGTCAATGATTAGCTCTTGTACAAGATAACCCAATGCTATACATGCATCTAAGTTGTGTCCTTCGGCTCCTTTGTGAAATTCACAGTTTAGGTTCGCATTATGCCATGGTCCTGGCACCGGATTGGATAATCGTGGAGTCACTAGTGAGTTATGAATCAGTAGCGGGTAAAGCTTGCTTAACAGTACTGGAGTTTGTCTACCGCAAGTCTTATCTTTCCTGACATGATCCTTCTTGTTCAATTTTCGGCTTTGATAAGCTTGAGGAGGAACAAACACTGAATGTTGGGCGTACTGACGTGATTGATGGTTATTTGTTCGTTGATACCGAGAATGTCCTTGAGTCGGAGGAATCATCAGAGATAATGCATCCCTCGTTTCACTGGACGCAACATGGTCAGAGTGACCCTCTTTCTTCATCATATTCTGCAATGTCTCAAGTACCCAATTCATCTGACACTTGAGAATTCTGATGTCCTCTTTCAGCATTTCCTGAGCTTTCAAAAGTCCTTCCATTGTTGCCTATTTGTGCTAGATATCCCCCTTATGATGTCAACGGAACACAAAATGAAGCAAAAAAACCAATGCAACAAAGTATGATATGTAAAATGTTGATGCAAGTGCAAAAACGCAACTGGTTTTACAAAACTCAGAAGTTTGATTAGGTTAAAAACCCCATTTCATTTATCATTGGAAAAAGTTACAACTTTTTTTAAAAAAAAAAAAAAAAAACCAGAGATCGACTGAGTTTTATAAAACTAGTTGCGACATGATATGTTTATGGTGATATGATGTGATGATGCACACATAACACAAAGGCAAGTATTCACAAATACAATGCATATACAAAGACCTCATAGGCTCAAGAGCAAAGAGTCAAAGGTCTACCTATACCCAAGGATTTGTACTATGGGTTAATTTGTACCTGCCAAACGGGTTCTACAAAGTTCCCAGAGTCATCAACCCATCTTTCGGATATTATCGACTTCCCAAATTACTTGGTAATCGATAATATTCTCAAGAGAGTCTCGTCTGAGTGTAGTATCGCGTATCAACTATTTCGGAAATACTTCCTTATAGTCATCGCACTACGTCCTAATAAGGCCAAAGTGGGGTAAAAAGGTAACTAAAGTCCACAATGTCATGGGCTCCTTCGTCGAAAGTAGCATTGTTTTCACGAATACTCGATCAACAACACTAAACTTTCAAGAGTGCCTACACTGAGCGGTGGTTTCTCAAGTTAACTTGGTCGGGAATCAACTCCCTATAAGCCTTCTTGAATACCACCATCCTATCATAAGTGCACTCAAGTCCGGGTGTAGGACCGTCTCACCACTCAAAGCACCCAATACCCAACACACAAACAAATATATTGACAAATATACATGTTAAACAAATATTCACAAATATAGCATGCAATTAAACAAAATAGGCTAAACCCTCAAGCTCTAAGTTTCCCCAGTGAAGTCGCCATTTGTGTTGCGGTGAAAATTGGATATCAAGCTATTGAATTAACTTGAACCTTAATTCTTTTACAACCGAACTTTAATTTATCCAAAGGAAAGGTCTAAAGAAAGAAAGAACCTTTTGCGCGATGTTACAACAACGCTAAGAGATTCGGGGATCGGGGGTTGGTTATGCATAGGGTAGGTATTTCACATCCTAAACATCTGTAGTACTCTACAGGAACCTTTTGTTTGTTTGTATGCTAAGTTTGTTAAATATTTGCTAAGGTTTGGGTATTGGGTAAAAAGGTGAAGGTTATGATAGATGAAGACCTAAGATTGTTTCTAAGTTTGCTCGCAAAGACATCGCGTCCTCTGCCTACGTATCCTAACTAGGATAGAATCAGAGCAATCGTAGTTCACCTCACTAGGGTTGAAGAACGCTTGATTGCGATCAAGGTTCAAAGGGGAGCAAACATAATAATTTTTGTGTAGAGTTTCACAAAACTCCCTATGTCTATGTTGTAACACTCAAAGGGGGAAGTAAGTGATCATATCCATGATCCTTACATAGAGTTAACAACTCTATCCTAGGGTTCTAGTTGTAAACACTCCTAGTGAGGGGGAAGGTTGCTCGTCAAGATATTGCGTCTTGTGCCTACGTATTCTCATTTTCCAATGAGAAATCAGAGCGGTCGTAGTTCGGGCTCGAACTAAGGAATCAATTGGTTATTTCCAGACCAAAAGAGGGGAAGGTTCTATCCAGACCTATGAGTTTATATCCTATTGGTTCTATCCAGACCAAAAAGGGGGTTAAGGCTCTTTCGAGGCCTATGAGGGTATTGAGCTATCTATGACCCAAGGGTCAATAGAGAGACTTTCCTTTGGAAGGGAGGAGATGAGGCAATTTGGATGAGAACTAAAAAAGTTCCATCACTTGGGGAAGAAATAATTAACAAAGTAATCAATACTTTAAACAAAAGGGGCATGGTTACAACCAAAGATCATGTATCTTAACAAAGATGAAAGCATATCTTAACAAAGATTAAAGGTATATCTTAACAAAGATTGAAGGTAACAACCACATGTATCGATGACAATCAAATACAAGCAAATTAGTTTAACCTCATAATTTAGGAGGAAAGCAATATGAAATCATGGTAAAAACCAAGGGAGAGTACCCTAGCATGTTAACTAACATAGTATAAATGAGAATGAGTGAATATCATAACACAAATGATCACGGTGAAAAAGAAATTCATCTGCATACGCGAGATAACGATCTCAATACAAAGGAAACTTACAAGCAACCAAAAGGCATGTAAATATGAACAAACATGGAATTAAAAAATATCACATGAAAGTAGGCAACAAGACAAACACAATGCAAAAAGAATGGGTTCAAAATGATGAAAAATGGATGAGTTATGATTTTTTGAAGTTTGAATGAACAAAACATGAAAATCTAAATGATAAAAGGAATAAAATGCACATGGTAAGACAATGAATCAAACAAATTTGATTATTTAAACATGTTAGCAACATTTTAAGAATAATACAAGATCAATCTCACAAGAAAAATCAATTTACAAGTTGAAAATTTTCAAGATCATCATGGTAAAAAAAACAGTCATGGTAACATGTGGTATGCAAGTGGAAAGTTCACATTTATGAGTTTTAGGTTTACCTCTTGAAGCAAGCTTAAGCAATAAGAAAACCAGAGATCTTGAGAGCTCTTCCAAGATCTTGTTACATAAGTGTGGAAGTGACTTGGATAGCTTCAATACATCATACTTTATGTGTTTGAAGTGTTTCTTGAGTTGGAAGAAGTTTGGAAATGGTTTTGAAAGGTGTTTTTCAAAAGCAAATTTTGAGGGATTTTGGAAACTTAATGAGATTTTGTAAGAACTTGTGATTGTGTAAGGAAGAAAGTTCTAGCTGGTTTCTAGCATGGAACTTGTGTAAGGAAGAAAGTTCTAGCTGGTTTCTAGCATGGAACTTGTGTGTTTTTGATGTAGTAAGTTAGTTCTATTTATAGCCAAAGGCCTTGAATCAAGGTATGGGCAAAAGTGAAGCAAATTGTCAATTTTAACCTTCCATCATGAAAATCTTTGAGTTTTCCAATGAAATCTTCACCTTTATCTTTAAGCCACTCTACTAAGATATTCCCCATGCCCTATAGATTTTTTCATCATGCTTCATAGGATAGGAGGTGACTTGTTGAATTAAAGTTGATGATTTGACAATGGTAGCCACCTTTTTTCTCTTTCTTCATTATTCACTTTTGCAACTTGCATTAAATAATGATTTCCTTTAATCTTTGTGCCATTTTCGTGGGAATTGATGTAAAAATTTTAATTATCAATATAAACATCATAAATGAGGCTTAGTCTTTAATTAGCATCAATTTGGAGAGGTTTTGGAATCAAAAAAAAAAAAAACTCATGCTGACCTGGTTTTTCCAATATGAGTTCTTGCCAACTTGTGGACCTTGGTTATCTCTAAACAGGAAGAGTTATGGAACCCACTTGTACTTTTTAAAAATCCCCAATTAGGTACTACAATATTGATGCTTGTGTTAGGAACTCATTCCTCTTGAAACTAGGTCAAAAACCCTTGTGTGGTTAAGGAGTTATGACTTTGCCCTTTTCAAAACCTTGATTTCCCAACTTTTTGATTACTCCTCAATCCTTGATCCGATGGCCATGAAATTTTATGGGGAGGTGTAATATGACATAAGGAACATTTTTGATTCACATCATGAAGTCCAATTCCTTAAGATTGAAGAGTTGACTTTTCGGTCAACCGTACGATCGATCGATGACTATCGGACCGTCTGTTCTTGTTTCGGGACTTCCAAGACCTTGAAACTCTTTGAGGGGACTTCACTAAGCCTTATAAACTTGTTGGACCAAAGTTGCATCATTGAACCTTCCTTTAAATCCAAAGTCAAACTACGGTTGACTTTTCCTGCTCGAAAACCCTAATCGGGTACCCTGAACTGCATTGTGCTTGATCTGGGGGTGACAACCTCCGATTGGATTAAAATATGACCCAATGTTATATCTTTGACTTTGTTTTATGGAGAACCAATCCAAAACATTGATTGATCATACTGTCGAAGTCTCGATTTTTGACGGTGCGGAACCCTAATTCGCATGTATCTTGACAAAGACAACTTGAAATAGGTTATGGTCAGATAATCAAACGAATATGACCCTAAAATGATGATGAGGATCTAAGGGGTCAAAATTTAGGGTGCAACACTGTCATTTCGTCGATGTCAGATTTTGTGAGTGTTTTGCTCTATTATTCTTTTAGTGGTAGTAGCCGGCGTGAGCTTGCTTTGTCATCCTTTTGGTGGTGGGTCTGTCATTTCATCGATTTCAAATTATACGAGTGTGTGTTTCTCAATCATCCTTTTGGTGATAGTAGCCGGTGTGAGTTTGCTCCGTCATCCTTTTGGTGGTGGGTCTGTCATTTCTTTGATGTCAGAATGTGCGAGTGTGTTTTGCTCTATCATCCTTTTGGTGGTAGTAGCTGGTGTGAGTTTGCTCAGTAATTCTTTTGGTGGTGGGTCTGTCATTTCATCGATGTTTGATTGTGCGAGTGTATTTTGCTCTATCATACTTTTGGTGATGGTAGCCGGTGTGAGTTTGCTCCGTCATCCTTTTGGTGGAGGGTCTGTGACTTCGTCGACGCTAGATTGTGCGAGTTTGTTTTGCACTATCATCCTTTTGGTTTTAGTAGCCAGTGTGAGTTTTCCCCGTTATCGTTTTGGTGGTGGGTCTGTCATTTCGTCGATGTCAGATTTTGCGAGTGTTTTTCTCTATCATTCTTTTAATGGTAGTAGCCGGTGTGGGTTCGCTCCGTCATTCTTTTGGTGGTGGGTCTGTAATTTCGTCGATATCAAATTATGCGAGTCTGTGTTTCTTTATCAGCCTTTTGGTGATAGTAGTCGGTGTGAGTTTGCTCTGTCATCCTTTTGGTGGTGGGTCTGTAATTTCTTCGATGCTAGATTGTGCAAGTTTGTTTTAATCTATCATCCTTTTGGTTTTAGTAGCCGGTGTGAGTTTTCCCCGTCATCATTTTGATGGTGGGTCTGTCATTTCGTCGATGTCAGATTTTGTGAGAGTTTTGCTCTATTATTCTTTTAGTGGTAGTAGCCGGCGTGAGTTTGCTTCGTCATGCTTTTGGTGGTGGGTCTGTCATTTCATCGATTTCAAATTATGCGAGTGTGTGTTTCTCAATCATCCTTGTTGGTGATAGTAGCCGTTGTGAGTTTGCTCCGTCATCCTTTTGGTGGTGGGTCTGTCATTTCTTTGATGTCAGAATGTGCGAGTGTGTTTTTCTCTATCATCCTTTTGGTGGTAGTAGCTGGTGTGAGTTTGCTCAGTAATTCTTTTGGTGGTGGGTCTGTCATTTCATCGATGTTTGATTGTGCGAGTGTATTTTGCTCTATCATACTTTTGGTGATGGTAGCCGGTGTGAGTTTGCTCCGTCATCCTTTTGGTGGCGGGTCTGTGACTTCGTCGACGCTAGATTGTGCGAGTTTGTTTTGCACTATCATCCTTTTGGTTTTAGTAGCCAGTGTGAGTTTGCCCCGTTATCGTTTTGGTGGTGGGTCTGTCATTTCGTCGATGTCAGATTTTGCGAGTGTTTTTCTCTATCATTCTTTTAGTGGTAGTAGCCGGTGTGGGTTCGCTCCGTCATTCTTTTGGTGGTGGGTCTGTAATTTCGTCGATATCAAATTATGCGAGTCTGTGTTTCTTTATCAGCCTTTTGGTGATAGTAGTCGGTGTGAGTTTGCTCTGTCATCCTTTTGGTGGTGGGTCTGTAATTTCGTCGATGCTAGATTGTGCAAGTTTGTTTTAATCTATCATCCTTTTAGTTTTAGTAGCCGGTGTGAGTTTTCCCCGTCATCATTTTGATGGTGGGTCTGTCATTTCGTCGATGTCAGATTTTGTGAGAGTTTTGCTCTATTATTCTTTTAGTGGTAGTAGCCGGCATGAGTTTGCTTCGTCATGCTTTTGGTGGTGGGTCTGTCATTTCATCGATTTCAAATTATGCGAGTGTGTGTTTCTCAATCATCCTTTTTGGTGATAGTAGCCGTTGTGAGTTTGCTCCGTGATCCTTTTGGTGGTGGGTCTGTCATTTCTTCGATATCTGAATGTGCGAGTGTGTTTTGCTCTATCATCCTTTTGGTGGTAGTAGCTGGTGTGAGTTTGCTCAGTAATTCTTTTAGTGGTGGGTCTGTCATTTCAATGATGTCTGATCGTGCGAGTGTGTTTTGCTCTATCATACTTTTGGTGATGGTAGCCGGTGTGAGTTTGCTTCGTCATCCTTTTGGTGGCGGGTCTGTGACTTCGTCGATGCTAGATTGTGCAAGTTTGTTTTGCACTATCATCCTTTTGGTTTTAGTAGCCAGTGTGAGTTTGCCCCATCATCATTTTGGTGGTGGGTCTGTCATTTCGTCGATGTCAAATTTTGCGAGTGTTTTTCTCTATCATTCTTTTAGTGGTAGTAGCCGGTGTGAGTACGCTCCGTCATCCTTTTGGTGGTGGGTCTGTAATTTCGTCGATTTCAAATTATGCGAGTGTGTGTTTCTCTATCATCCTTTTGGTGATAGTAGCCGGTGTGAGTTTGCTCTGTTATCCTTTTGGTAGTGGGTCTGTAATTTCGTCGATGCTAGATTGTGCGAGTTTGTTTTAATCTATCATCCTTTTGGTTTTAGTAGCCGGTGTGAGTTTGCCTCGTCATCGTTTTGGTGGTGGGTCTGTCATTAGGTCGATGTCAGATTTTGTGAGTGTTTTGCTCTATTATTCTTTTAGTGGTAGTAGCCGGCGTGAGTTCGCTTTGTCATCCTTTTGGTGGTGGGTCTGTCATTTCATCGATTTCAAATTATGCGAGTGTGTGTTTCTCAATCATCCTTTTGGTGATAGTAGCCAGTGTAAGTTTGCTCCGTCATCCTTTTGGTGGTGGGTCTGTCATTTCTTCGATGTCAGAATGTGCGAGTGTGTTTTGCTCTATCATCCTTTTGGTGGTAGTAGCTGGTGTGAGTTTGCTTAGTAATTCTTTTGGTGGTGGGTCTGTCATTTCATCGATGTCTGATTGTGCGAGTGTGTTTTGCTCTATCATACTTTTGGTGATGGTAGCCGGTGTGAGTTTGCTCCGTCATCCTTTTGGTGGTGGGTCTGTGATTTCGTCGACGCTAGATTGTGCGAGTTTGTTTTGCTTTATCATCCTTTTGGTTTTAGTACCCAGTGTGAGTTTTCCCCGTCATCATTTTGGTGGTGGGTCTGTCATTTTGTCGATGTCAGATTTTGCGAGTGTTTTTCTCTATCATTCTTTTAGCGGTAGTAGCCGGTGTGCGTACGCTCCGTCATCCTTTTGGTGGTGGGTCTGTAATTTCGTCGATTTCAAATTATGCGAGTGTGTGTTTCTCTATCAGCCTTTTGGTGATAGTAGCCGGTGTGAGTTTGCTCTGTCATCCTTTTGGTTGTGGGTCTGTAATTTCGTCGATGCTAGATTGTGCGAGTTTGTTTTAATCTATCATCCTTTTGGTTTTAGTAGCTGGTGTGAGTTTGCCCCGTCATCATTTTGGTGGTGGGTTTGTCATTTCGTCGATGTCAGATTTTGTGAGTGTTTTGCTCTATTATTCTTTTAGTGGTAGTAGCCGGCGTGAGTTTGCTTCGTCATCCTTTTGGTGGTGAGGTCTGTCATTTCATCGATTTCAAATTATGCGAGTGTGTGTTTCTAAATCATCCTTTTGGTGATAGTAGCCGGTGTGAGTTTGCTCCGTCATCATTTTGGTGGTGGGTCTGTCATTTCTTCGATGTCAGAATGTGCGAGTGTGTTTTGCTCTATCATCCTTTTGGTGGTAGTAGCTGGTGTGACTTTGCTCAGTAATTCTTTCGGTGGTGGGTCTGTCATTTCATCGATGTCCGATTGTGCGAGTGTGTTTTGCTCTATCATACTTTTGGTGATGGTAGCCGGTGTGAGTTTGCTCCGTCATCCTTTTTGTGGCGGGTCTGTGACTTCGTCGACGCTAGATTGTGCGAGTTTGTTTTACACTATCATCCTTTTGGTTTTAGTAGCCAGTGTGAGTTTGCCCCGTCATCATTTTGGTGGTGGGTATGTCATTTCGTCGATGTCAAATTTTGCGAGTGTTTTTCTCTATCATTCTTTTAGTGGTAGTAGCCGGTGTGAGTACGCTCCGTCATCCTTTTGGCGGTGGGTCTGTAATTTCGTCGATTTCAAATTATGCGAGTGTGTGTTTCTTTATCAGCCTTTTGGTGATAGTAGCCGGTGTGAGTTTGCCCCGTCATCGTTTTGGTGGTGGGTCTGTCATTTCGTCGATGTCAGATTTTGTGAGTGTTTTGCTCTATTATTCTTTTAGTGGTAGTAGCCGGCGTGAGCTTTCTTTGTCATCCTTTTGGTGGTGGGTCTGTCATTTCATCGATTTCAAATTATACGAGTGTGTGTTTCTCAATCATCCTTTTGGTGATAGTAGCCGGTGTGAGTTTGCTCCGTCATCCTTTTGGTGGTGGGTCTGTCATTTCTTTGATGTCAGAATGTGCGAGTGTGTTTTGCTCTATCATCCTTTTGGTGGTAGTAGCTGGTGTGAGTTTGCTCAGTAATTCTTTTGGTGGTGGGTCTGTCATTTCATCGATGTCTGATTGTGCGAGTGTGTTTTGCTCTATCATACTTTTGGTGATGGTAGCCGGTGTGAGTTTGCTCCGTCATCGTTTTGGTGGCGGGTCTGTGACTTTGTCGACGCTAGATTGTGCGAGTTTGTTTTGCACTATCATCCTTTTGGTTTTAGTAGCCAGTGTGAGTTTGCCCCGTTATCATTTTGGTGGTGGGTCTGTCATTTCGTCGATGTCAGATTTTGCGAGTGTTTTTCTCTATCATTCTTTTAGTGGTAGTAGCCGGTGTGGGTTCGCCCGTCATTCTTTTGGTGGTGGGTCTGTAATTTCGTTGATATCAAATTATGCGAGTCTGTGTTTCTTTATCAGCCTTTTGGTGATAGTAGCCGGTGTGAGTTTGCTCTGTCATCCTTTTGGTGGTGGGTCTGTAATTTCGTCGATGCTAGATTGTGCAAGTTTGTTTTAATCTATCATCCTTTTGGTTTTAGTAGCCGGTGTGAGTTTTCCCCGTCATCATTTTGATGGTGGGTCTGTCATTTCGTCGATGTCAGATTTTGTGAGTGTTTTGCTCTATTATTCTTTTAGTGGTAGTAGCCGGCGTGAGTTTGCTTCGTCATGCTTTTGGTGGTGGGTCTGTCATTTCATCGATTTCAAATTATGTGATTGTGTGTTTCTCAATTATCCTTTTTGGTGATAGTAGCCGTTGTGAGTTTGCTCTGTGATCCTTTTGGTGGTGGGTCTGTCATTTCTTCGATGTCTGAATGTGCGAGTGTGTTTTGCTCTATCATCCTTTTGGTGGTAGTAGCTGGTGTGAGTTTGCTCAGTAATTCTTTTGGTGGTGGGTCTGTCATTTCATCGATGTCTGATCGTGCGAGTGTGTTTTGCTCTATCATACTTTTGGTGATGGTAGCCGGTGTGAGTTTGCTTCGTCATCCTTTTGGTGGCGGGTCTGTGACTTCGTCGATGCTAGATCGTGCAAGTTTGTTTTGCACTATCATCCTTTTGGTTTTAGTAGCCAGTGTGAGTTTGCCCCATCATCATTTTGGTGGTGGGTCTGTCATTTCATCGATGTCAAATTTTGCGAGTGTTTTTCTCTATCATTCTTTTAGTGGTAGTAGCCGGTGTGAGTACGCTCCGTCATCCTTTTGGTGGTGGGTCTGTAATTTCGTCGATTTCAAATTATGCGAGTGTGTTTCGCTATCATCCTTTTGGTGATAGTAGCCGGTGTGAGTTTGCTCTGTTATCCTTTTGGTAGTGGGTCTGTAATTTCGTCGATGCTAGATTGTGCGAGTTTGTTTTAATCTATCATCCTTTTGGTTTTATTAGCCGGTGTGAGTTTTCCCCGTCATCGTTTTGGTGGTGGGTCTGTCATTACGTCGATGTCAGATTTTGTGAGTGTTTTGCTCTATTATTCTTTTAGTGGTAGTAGCCGGCGTGAGTTCGCTTTGTCATCCTTTTGGTGGTGGGTCTGTCATTTCATCGATTTCAAATTATGCGAGTGTGTGTTTCTCAATCATCCTTATGGTGATAGTAGCCGGTGTAAGTTTGCTCCGTCATCCTTTTGGTGGTGGGTCTGTCATTTCTTCGATGTCAGAATGTGCGAGTGTGTTTTGCTCTATCATCCTTTTGGTGGTAGTAGCTGGAGTGAGTTTGCTCAGTAATTCTTTTGGTGGTGGGTTTGTCATTTCATCGACGTCTGATTGTGCGAGTGTGTTTTTCTCTATCATTCTTTTAGTGGTAGTATTCGGTGTGAGTACGCTCCGTCATTCTTATGGTGGTGGGTCTGTAATTTCGTTGATTTCAAATTATGCGAGTGTGTGTTTCTCTATCAGCCTTTTGGTGATAGTGGCCGGTGTGAGTTTGCTCTGTCATCCTTTTGGTAGTGGGTCTGTAATTTCGTCGATGCTAGATTATGCGAGTTTGTTTTAATCTATCATCCTTTTGGTTTTAGTAGCCGGTGTGAGTTTTCCCCGTCATCGTTTTGGTGGTGGGTCTGTCATTTCGTCGATGTCAGATTTTGTGAGTGTTTTGCTCTATTATTCTTTTAGTGGTAGTAGCCGGCGTGAGCTTGCTTTGTCATCCTTTTGGTGGTGGGTCTGTCAATTCATCGATTTCAAATTATACGAGTGTGTGTTTCTCAATCATCCTTTTGGTGATAGTAGCCGGTGTGAGTTTGCTCCGTCATCCTTTTGGTGGTGGGTCTGTCATTTCTTCGATGTCAAAATGTGCGAGTGTGTTTTGCTCTATCATCCATTTGGTGGTAGTAGCTGGTGTGAGTTTGCTCAGTAATTCTTTTGGTGGTGGGTCTGTCATTTCATCGATGTCTGATTGTGCGAGTGTGTTTTGCTCTATCATACTTTTGGTGATGGTAGCCGGTGTGAGTTTGCTCTGTCATCCTTTTGGTGGCGGGTCTGTGACTTCGTCGACGCTAGATTGTGCGAGTTTGTTTTGCACTATCATCCTTTTGGTTTTAGTAGCCAGTGTGAGTTTGCCCCGTCATCATTTTGGTGGTGGGTCTGTCATTTCGTCGATGTCAGATTTTGCGAGTGTTTTTTTCTATCATTCTTTTAGTGGTAGTAGCCGGTGTGGGTTCGCTCCGTCATCCTTTTGGTGGTGGGTCTGTAATTTCGTCGATTTCAAATTATGCGAGTCTGTGTTTCTCTATTAGCCTTTTGGTGATAGTAGCCGGTGTGAGTTTGCTCTGTCATCCTTTTGGTGGTGGGTCTGTAATTTCGTCGATGCTAGATTGTGCGAGTTTGTTTTAATCTATCATCCTTTTGGTTTTAGTTGCCGGTGTGAGTTTTCCCCTTCATCGTTTTGGTGATGGGTCTGTCATTTCGTCGATGTCAGATTTTGTGAGTGTTTTGCTCTATTATTCTTTTAGTGGTAGTAGCCGGCGTGAGTTTGATTCGTCATCCTTTTGGTGGTGGGTCTGTCATTTCATCGATTTCAAATTATGCGAGTGTGTGTTTCTCAATCATCCTTTTGGTGATAGTAGTCGTTGTGAGTTTGCTCCGTGATCCTTTTGGTGGTGGGTCTGTCATTTCTTCGATGTCAGAATGTGCGAGTGTGTTTTGCTCTATCATCCTTTTGGTGGTAGTAGCTGGTGTGAGTTTGCTCAGTGGTTCTTTTGGTGGTGGGTCTGTCATTTGATCGATGTCTGATTGTGCGAGTGTGTTTTGCTCTATCATACTTTTGGTGATGGTAGCCGGTGTGAGTTTGCTTCGTCATCCTTTTGGTGGTGGGTCTGTGACTTCGTCGATGCTAGATTGTGCGAGTTTGTTTTGCACTATCATCCTTTTGGTTTTAGTAGCCAGTGTGAGTTTGCCCCATCATCATTTTGGAGGTAGGTCTGTCATTTCGTCCCTGTCAAATTTTGTGAGTGTTTTTCTCTATCATTCTTTTAGTGGTAGTAGCCGGTGTGAGTACGCTCCGTCATCCTTTTGGTGGTGGGTCTGTAATTTCGTCGATTTCAAATTTTGCGAGTGTGTGTTTCTCTATCAGTCTTTTGGTGATAGTAGCCGGTGTGAGTTTTCTCTGTCATCCTTTTGGTAGTGGGTCTGTGATTTCGTCGATGCTAGATTATGCGAGTTTGTTTTAATCTATCATCCTTTTGGTTTTAGTAGCCGGTGTGAGTTTGACCCGTCATCGTTTTGGTGGTGGGTCTGTCATTTCGTCGATGTCAGATTTTGTGAGTGTTTTGCTCTATTATTCTTTTAGTGGTAGTAGCTGGCGTGAGTTCGCTTTGTCATCCTTTTGGTGGTGGGTCTGTCATTTCATCGATTTCAAATTATGCGAGTGTGTGTTTCTCAATCATCCTTTTGGTGATAGTAGTCGGTGTGAGTTTTCTCCGTCACCCTTTTGGTGGTGGGTCTGTCATTTCTTCGATGTCAGAATGTGCGAGTGTGTTTTGCTCTATCATCCTTTTGGTGGTAGTAGCTGGTGTGAGTTTGCTCAGTAATTCTTTTGGTGGTGGGTCTGTCATTTCATCGATGTCTGATTGTGCGAGTGTGTTTTGCTCTATCATACTTTTGGTGATGGTAGCCGGTGTGAGTTTGCTCCGTCATCGTTTTGGTGGCGGGTCTGTGACTTCGTCGACGCTAGATTGTGCGAGTTTGTTTTGCACTATCATCCATTTGATTTTAGTAGCCAGTGTGAGTTTTCCCCGTCATCATTTTGGTGGTGGGTCTGTCATTTCGTCGATGTCAGATTTTGCGAGTGTTTTTCTCTACCATTCTTTTAGTGGTAGTAGCCGGTGTGAGTACGCTCCGTCATCCTTTTGGTGGTGGGTCTGTAATTTTGTCGATTTCAAATTATGCGAGTGTCTGTTTCTCTATCAACCTTTTGGTGATAGTAGCCGGTGTGAGTTTGCTCTGTCATCCTTTTGGTGGTGGGTCTGTAATTTCGTCGATGCTAGATTGTGCGAGTTTGTTTTAATCTATCATCCTTTTGGTTTTAGTAGCCGGTGTGAGCTTGCCCCGTCATCGTTTTGATGGTGGGTCTGTCATTTCGTCGATGTCAGATTTTGTGAGTGTTTGCTCTATTATTCTTTTAGTGGTAGTAGCTGGCGTGAGTTCGCTTTGTCATCCTTTTGGTGGTGGGTCTGTCATTTCATCGATTTCAAATTATGCGAGTGTGTGTTTCTCAATCATCCTTTTGGTGATAGTAGTCGGTGTGAGTTTTCTCCGTCACCCTTTTGGTGGTGGGTCTGTCATTTCTTCGATGTCAGAATGTGCGAGTGTGTTTTGCTCTATCATCCTTTTGGTGGTAGTAGCTGGTGTGAGTTTGCTCAGTAATTCTTTTGGTGGTGGGTCTGTCATTTCATCGATGTCTGATTGTGCGAGTGTGTTTTGCTCTATCATACTTTTGGTGATGGTAGCCGGTGTGAGTTTGCTCCGTCATCCTTTTGGTGGCGGGTCTGTGATTTCGTTGACGCTAGATTGTGCGAGTTTGATGTGCACTATCATCCTTTTGGTTTTAATAGCCAGTGTGAGTTTGCCCCGTCATCATTTTGGTGGTGGGTCTGTCATTTCGTCGATGTCAGATTTTGCGAGTGTTTTTCTCTATCATTCTTTTAGTGGTAGTAGCCTGTGTGAGTACGCTCCGTCATCCTTTTGGTGGTGGGTCTGTAATTTCGTAGATTTCAAATTATGCGAGTCTGTGTTTCTCTATTAGCCTTTTGGTGATAGTAGCCGGTGTGAGTTTGCTCTGTCATCCTTTTGGTGGTGGGTCTGTAATTTCGTCGATGCTAGATTGTGCGAGTTTGTTTTAATCTATCATCCTTTTGGTTTTAGTTGCCGGTGTGAGTTTTCCCCTTCATCGTTTTGGTGATGGGTCTGTCATTTCGTCGATGTCAGATTTTGTGAGTGTTTTGCTCTATTATTCTTTTAGTGGTAGTAGCCGGCGTGAGTTTGATTCGTCATCCTTTTGGTGGTGGGTCTGTCATTTCATCGATTTCAAATTATGCGAGTGTGTGTTTCTCAATCATCCTTTTGGTGATAGTAGTCGTTGTGAGTTTGCTCCGTGATGCTTTTGGTGGTGGGTCTGTCATTTCTTCGATGTCAGAATGTGCGAGTGTGTTTTGCTCTATCATCCTTTTGGTGGTAGTAGCTGGTGTGAGTTTGCTCAGTAGTTCTTTTGGTGGTGGGTCTGTCATTTCATCGATGTCTGATTGTGCGAGTGTGTTTTGCTCTATCATACTTTTGGTGATGGTAGCCGGTGTGAGTTTGCTTCGTCATCCTTTTGGTGGTGGGTCTGTGACTTCGTCGATGCTAGATTGTGCGAGTTTGTTTTGCACTATCATCCTTTTGGTTTTAGTAGCCAGTGTGAGTTTGCCCCATCATCATTTTGGTGGTAGGTCTGTCATTTCGTCCCTGTCAAATTTTGTGAGTGTTTTTCTCTATCATTCTTTTAGTGGTAGTAGCCGGTGTGAGTACGCTCCGTCATCCTTTTGGTGGTGGGTCTGTAATTTCGTCGATTTCAAATTTTGCGAGTGTGTGTTTCTCTATCAGTCTTTTGGTGATAGTAGCCGGTGTGAGTTTTCTCTGTCATCCTTTTGGTAGTGGGTCTGTAATTTCGTCGATGCTAGATTATGCGAGTTTGTTTTAATCTATCATCCTTTTGGTTTTAGTAGCCGGTGTGAGTTTGACCCGTCATCGTTTTGGTGGTGGGTCTGTCATTACGTCGATGTCAGATTTTGTGAGTGTTTTGCTCTATTATTCTTTTAGTGGTAGTAGCCGGCGTGAGTTCGCTTTGTCATCCTTTTGGTGGTGGGTCTGTCATTTCATCGATTTCAAATTATGCGAGTGTGTGTTTCTCAATCATCCTTTTGGTGATAGTAGCCAGTGTGAGTTTGCTCCGTCATCCTTTTGGTGGTGGGTCTGTCATTTCTTCGATGTCAGAATGTGCGAGTGTGTTTTGCTCTATCATCCTTTTGGTGGTAGTAGCTGGTGTGAGTTTGCTCAGTAATTCTTTTGGTGGTGGGTCTGTCATTTCATCGATGTCTGATTGTGCGAGTGTGTTTTGCTCTATCATACTTTTGGTGATGGTAGCCGGTGTGAGTTTGCTCCGTCATCCTTTTGGTGGCGGGTCTGTGACTTCGTCGACGCTAGATTGTGCGAGTTTGTTTTGCACTATCATCCATTTGATTTTAGTAGCCAGTGTGAGTTTGCCCCGTCATCATTTTGGTGGTGGGTCTGTCATTTCGTCGATGTCAGATTTTGCGAGTGTTTTTCTCTACCATTCTTTTAGTGGTAGTAGCCGGTGTGAGTACGCTCCGTCATCCTTTTGGTGGTGGGTCTGTAATTTTGTCGATTTCAAATTATGCGAGTGTCTGTTTCTCTATCAACCTTTTGGTGATAGTAGCCGGTGTGAGTTTGCTCTGTCATCCTTTTGGTGGTGGGTTTGTAATTTCGTCGATGCTAGATTGTGCGAGTTTGTTTTAATCTATCATCCTTTTGGTTTTAGTAGCCGGTGTGAGCTTGCCCCGTCATCGTTTTGATGGTGGGTCTGTCATTTCGTCGATGTCAGATTTTGTGAGTGTTTGCTCTATTATTCTTTTAGTGGTAGTAGCTGGCGTGAGTTCGCTTTGTCATCCTTTTGGTGGTGGGTCTGTCATTTCATCGATTTCAAATTATGCGAGTGTGTGTTTCTCAATCATCCTTTTGGTGATAGTAGTCGGTGTGAGTTTTCTCCGTCACCCTTTTGGTGGTGGGTCTGTCATTTCTTCGATGTCAGAATGTGCGAGTGTGTTTTGCTCTATCATCCTTTTGGTGGTAGTAGCTGGTGTGAGTTTGCTCAGTAATTCTTTTGGTGGTGGGTCTGTCATTTCATCGATGTCTGATTGTGCGAGTGTGTTTTGCTCTATCATACTTTTGGTGATGGTAGCCGGTGTGAGTTTGCTCCGTCATCCTTTTGGTGGCGGGTTTGTGATTTCGTTGACGCTAGATTGTGCGAGTTTGTTTTGCACTATCATCCTTTTGGTTTTAATATCCAGTGTGAGTTTGCCCCGTCATCATTTTGGTGGTGGGTCTGTCATTTCGTCGATGTCAGATTTTGCGAGTGTTTTTCTCTATCATTCTTTTAGTGGTAGTAGCCTGTGTGAGTACGCTCCGTCATCCTTTTGGTGGTGGGTCTGTAATTTCTTCGATTTCAAATTATGCGAGTGTGTGTTTCTCTATCAGCCTTTTGGTGATAGTAGCCGGTGTGAGTTTGCTCTGTCATCCTTTTGGTGGTGGGTCTGTAATTTCGTCGATGCTAGATTGTGCGAGTTTATTTTAATCTATCATCCTTTTGGTTTTAGTAGCCCGTGTGAGTTTGCCCCGTCATCGTTTTGGTGATGGGTCTGTCATTTCGTCGATGTCAGATTTTGTGAGTGTTTTGCTCTATTATTCTTTTAGTGGTAGTAGCCGGCGTGAGTTCGCTTTGTCATCCTTTTGGTGGTGGGTCTGTCATTTCATCGAATTCAAATTATGTGAGTGTGTGTTTCTCTATCATCCTTTTGGTGATAGTAGCCGGTGTGAGTTAGCTCCATCATCCTTTTGGTGGTGGGTCTTTCATTTTGTCGATGTCAGAATGTGCGAGTGTGTTTTGCTCTATCATCCTTTTGGTGGTAGTAGCTGGTGTGAGTTTGCTCAGTAATTCTTTTGGTGGTGGGTCTGTCATTTCATCGATGTCTGATTGTGCGAGTGTGTTTTGCTCTATCATACTTTTGGTGATGGTAGCCGGTGTGAGTTTGCTCCGTCATCCTTTTGGTGGCGGGTCTGTGACATCGTCGATGCTAGATTGTGCGAGTTTGTTTTGCACTATCATCCTTTTGGTTTTAGTAGCCAGTGTGAGTTCTCCCCGTCATCGTTTTGGTGGTGGGTCTGTCATTTCATCGATGTCAGATTTTGCGAGTGTTTTGCTCTATCATTCTTTTAGTGGTAGTAGCCGGTGAGAGTTCGCTCTGTCTTCCTTTTGGTGGTGGGTCTGTTATTTCATCGATTTCAAATTATGCGAGTGTGTGTTTCTCTATCATCCTTTTGGTGATAGTAGTCGGTGTGAGTTTGCTCCGTCATCCTTTTGGTGGTGGGTCTGTGATTTCGTCGATCCTAGATTGTGCGAGTTTGTTTTAATCTATCATCCTTTTGGTTTTAGTAGCCGGTGTGAGTTCGCCCTGTCATCGTTTTGGTAGTGGGTCTGTCATTTCGTCGTTCCCAGATTTTGCGAGTGTTTTGTTATATCATCTTTTTGGCGGTAGTAACTGGTGTGAATTTCCTCAGTAAGCCTTTTGGTGGTGGGTTTGTCATTTTATCGATTTCAAATTATGCTAGTGTGTGTTTCTCTATCATGCTTTTGGTGATAGTAGTCGGTGTGAGTCCACTCCATCATCCTTTTGGTGGTGGGTCTCTCATTTCGTTGATGTCAGATTGTGCGAGTGTGTTTTACTTTATCATTCTTTTGGTGGTAGTAACTGGTGTGAGTTTGCTCAGTAATCCTTTTGGTGGTGGGTCTGTCATTTCATCGATGTCAGATTCTGCGAGTGTGTTTTGCTCTATCATCCGTTTGGTGGTAGTAGCCGGTGTGAGTTTGCTCCATCATCCTTTTGGTGGTGGGTCTGTGATTTCGTTGATGCTAGATTATGCAAGTTTGTTTTCTCTATCATCCTTTTGCTTTTTGTAGCCGGTGTGAGTTAGCTCGGTCTTCCTTTTGGTGGTGGGTCTGTCATTTCGTCGATGTCAGATCGTGCGAGTGTTTTGCTCTATCATTCTTTTAATGGTAGTAGCCGGTGTGAGTTTGCTCAGTAATCCTTTAGGTGGTGGGTCTATCATTTCATCGATGTCAGATTGTGCGAGTGTGTTTTGCTCTATCATCCTTTTGGCGGTAGTAGCTGGTGTGTGTTTTCTCAGTAATCCTTTTGGTGGTGGGTCTGTCATTTCATCGATGTCAGATTGTGTGAGTGTGTTTTGCTCTATCATACTTTTGGTGATAGTAGCCGGTGTGAGTTTGCTCCGTCATCCTTTTGGTGGCGGGTCTGTGACTTCGTCGAAGCTAGATTATGCGAGTTTGTTTTGCACTATCATCCTTTTGGTTTTAGTAGCCAGTGTGAGTTCTCCCCGTCATCGTTTTGGTGGTGGGCCTGTCATTTCATCGATGTCATATTTTGCGAGTGTTTTGCTCTATCATTCTTTTAGTGGTAGTAGCCGATGTGAGTTCGCTCCGTCATCCTTTTGGTGGTGGGTCTGTCATTTCATTGATTTCAAATTATGCGAGTGTGTGTTTCTCTATCATACTTTTAGTGATAGTAACCGGTGTGAGTTTGCGCCGTCATCCTTTTGGTACTGGGTCTGTCATTTTGTCGATGTCAGATTGTGCGAGTGTGTTTTTCTCTATCATCCTTTTGGTGGTAGTAGCTGGTGTGAGTTTGGTCGGTAATCCTTTTAGTGGTTGGTCCGTCATTTAATCGATGTCAGATTCTGCGAGTGTGTTTTGCTCTATAATTCGTTTGGTGGTTGTATCCGGGGTGAGTTTGCTCTGTCATACTTTTGGTGGTGGGTCAGTGATTTCGTTGATGCTAGATTGTGCGAGTTTGTTTTTCTGTATCATCCTTTTGGTTTTAGTAGCCGGTGTGAGTTTGCGCCGTCTTCCTTTTGGTGGTGGGTCTGTCATTTCGTCGATGTCAGATTGTGCGAGTCTGTTTTGCTCTATCATCCTTTTGGTGGTAGTAGCTGGTGTGAGTTTGCTCAGTAATCCTTTTGGTGGTGGGTCTGTCATTTCGTCGATGTCAGATTGTGCGAGTGTCTTTTGCTCTATCATCTTTTTGGTGGTAGTAGCTGGTGTGAGTTTTCTCAATAATCCTTTTGGTGGTGGGTCTGTCATTTCATCGATGTCAGATTGTGTGAGTGTGTTTTGCTCTAACATACTTTTGGTGATAGTTACCTGTGTGAGTTTGCTCCGTCATCCTTTTGGTGGCGGGTCTGTGACTTCGTCGATGCTAGATTGTGCGAGTTTATTTTGCACTATTATCCTTTTGGTTTTAGTAGCCAGTGTGAGTTCTCCCCGTCATCATTTTGGTAGTGGGTCTGTCATTTCATTGATGTCAGATTTTGCGAGTGTGTTTTGCTCTATCATTCTTTTAGTGGTAGTAGCTGGTGTGAGTTCGCTCCATCATCCTTTTGGTGGTGGGTCTGTCATTTCATTGATTTCAAATTACGCGAGTGTGTGTTTCTCTATCATCCTTTTGGTGATAGTAGCCGGTGTGAGTGTGCTCTGTCATCCTTTTGGTACTGGGTCTGTCATTTTGTCGATGTCAGATTGTGCGAGTGTGTTTTTCTCTATCATCCTTTTAGTGGTAGTAGCTGGTGTGAGTTTGGCCGGTAATCCTTTTAGTGGTGGGTCCGTCATTTAATCGATGTCAGATTCTGCGAGTGTGTTTTGCTCTATAATTCGTTTGGTGGTTGTATCCGGGGTGAGTTTGCTCTGTCATCCTTTTGGTGGTGTGTCTATCATTTCATCGATGTCAGTTTGTGCGAGTCTGTTTTGCTCTATCATCCTTTTGGTGGTAGTAGCTGGTGTGAGTTTGCTCAGTAATCCTTTTGGTCGTGGGTCTGTCATTTCGTCGATGTCAGATTGTGCGAGTGTGTTTTGCTCTATCATCCTTTTGGTCGTAGTAGCTGGTGTGTGTTTTCTCAGTAATCCTTTTGGTGGTGGGTCTGTCATTTCATCGATGTCAGATTGTGTGAGTGTGTTTTGCTCTATCATACTTTTGGTGATGGTAGCCGGTGTGAGTTTGCTCCGTCATCCTTTTGGTGGCGGGTCTATGACTTCGTCGATGCTAGATTATGCGAGTTTGTTTTGCACTATCATCCTTTTGGTTTTAGTAGCCAGTGTGAGTTCTCCACGTCATCGTTTTGGTGGTGGGTCTGTCATTTCATTGATGTCAGATTTTGCGAGTGTTTTGCTCTATCATTCTTTTAGTGGTAGTAGCCGATGTGAGTTCGCTCCGTCATCCTTTTGGTGGTGGGTCTGTCATTTCATTGATTTCAAATTATGCGAGTGTGTGTTTCTCTATCATCCTTTTGGTGATAGTAACCGGTGTGAGTTTGCGCCGTCATCCTTTTGGTACTGGGTCTGTCATTTTGTCGATGTCAGATTGTGCGAGTGTGTTTTTCTCTATCATCCTTTTGGTGGTAGTAGCTGGTGTGAGTTTGGTCGGTAATCCTTTTAGTGGTGGGTTCGTCATTTAATCGATGTCAGATTCTGCGAGTGTGTTTTGCTCTATAATTCGTTTGGTGGTTGTATCCGGGGTGAGTTTGCTCTGTCATACTTTTGGTGGTGGGTCAGTGATTTCGTTGATGCTAGATTGTGCGAGTTTGTTTTTCTGTATCATCCTTTTGGTTTTAGTAGCTGGTGTGAGTTCGCGTCGTCTTTCTTTTGGTGGTGGGTCTGTCATTTCGTCGATGTCAGATTGTGCGAGTGTTTTGCTCTATCATTCTTTTAGTGGTAGTAGCCGGTGTGAGTTTGCTGAGTCATCCTTTTGGTGGTGTGTCTATCATTTCATCGATGTCAGATTGTGCGAGTCTGTTTTGCTCTATCATCCTTTTGGTGGTAGTAGCTGGTGTGAGTTTGCTCAGTAATCCTTTTGGTGGTGGGTCTGTCATTTCGTCGATGTCAGATTGTGCGAGTGTGTTTTGCTCTATCATCTTTTTGGTGGTAGTAGCTGGTGTGAGTTTTCTCAACAATCCTTTTGGTGGTGGGTCTGTCATTTCATCGATGTTAGATTGTGTGAGTGTCTTTTGCTCTAACATACTTTTGGTGATAGTTACCGGTGTGAGTTTGCTCCGTCATCCTTTTGGTGGCGGGTCTGTGACTTCGTCGATGCTAGATTGTGCGAGTTTATTTTGCACTATCATCCTTTTGGTTTTAGTAGCCAGTGTGAGTTCTCCCCGTCATCATTTTGGTAGTGGGTCTGTCATTTCATCGATGTCAGATTTTGCGAGTGTGTTTTGCTCTATCATTCTTTTAGTGGTAGTAGCTGGTGTGAGTTCGCTCCGTCATCCTTTTGGTGGTGGGTCTGTAGTTTCATTGATTTCAAATTACGCGAGTGTGTGTTTCTCTATCATCCTTTTGGTGATAGTAGCCGGTGTGAGTGTGCTCTGTCATCCTTTTGGTACTGGGTCTGTCATTTTGTCGATGTCAGATTGTGCAAGTGTGTTTTTCTCTATCATCCTTTTGGTGGTAGTAGCTGGTGTGAGTTTGGCCGGTAATCCTTTTAGTGGTGGGTCCGTCATTTAATCGATGTCAGATTCTGCGAGTGTGTTTTGCTCTATAATTCGTTTGGTGGTTGTATCCGGGGTGAGTTTACTCTGTCATCCTTTTGGTGGTGTATCTATCATTTCATCGATGTCAGATTGTGCGAGTCTGTTTTGCTCTATCATCCTTTTGGTGGTAGTAGCTGGTGTGAGTTTGCTCAGTAATCCTTTTGGTCGTGGGTCTGTCATTTCGTCGATGTCAGATTGTGCGAGTGTGTTTTGCTCTATCATCCTTTTGGTCGTAGTAGCTGGTGTAAGTTTTCTCAGTAATACTTTTGGTGGTGGGTCTGTCATTTCATCGATGTTAGATGGTGCGAGTGTGTTTTGCTCTATCATACTTTTGGTGATAGTAGCCGGTGTGAGTTTGCTCAGTAATCCTTTTTGTGGTGGGTCTGTCATTTCATCGATGTCAGATTCTGCGAGTGTGTTTTGCTCTATCATACTTTTGGTGATAGTAGTCGGTGTGAGTTAGCTCCGTCATCCTTTTGCTGGTCGGTCTGCCATTTCGCCGATGTCAGATTGTGCGAGTATGTTTTGCTCTATCATCCTTTTGATGGTAGTAGCTGGTGTGAGTTTGCTCCGTCATCCTTTTGGTGGTGGGTCTGTCATTTCATCGATTTCAAATTATGCGAGAGTGTGTTTCTCTATCATCCTTTTGGTAATAATATCCGGTGTGAGTTTGCTCCGTCATCCTTTTGGTGGTGGGTCTGTCATTTCATCGATGTCATATTGTGCAGGTGTGTTTTTCTCTATCATACTTTTGGTGGTAGTAGCTGGTGTGAGTTTGCTCAGTAATCCTTTTAGTGGTGGGTCTGTCATTTTATCGATGTCAGATTCTGCGAGTGTGTTTTGCTCTATCATCCGTTTGGTGGTTGTAGTCGGTGTGAGTTTCCTCCGTCATCCTTTTATGTGGTGGGTCTGTGATTTCGTTGATGCTAGATTGTGCGAGTTTGTTTTTCTCTATCATCCTTTTGGTTTTAGTAGTCGGTGTGAGTTTGCTCCGTCTTCCTTTTGGTGGTGGGTCTGTCATTTCGTCGATGTCAAATTGTGTGAGTGTTTTGCTCTATCATTCTTTTAGTGGTAGTAACCGGTGTGAGTTTGCTCAGTCATCCTTTTGGTGGTGGGTCTATCATTTCATCGATGTCAGATTGTGCGAGTCTGTTTTGCTCTATCATGCTTTTGGTGGTAGTAGCTGGTGTGAGTTAGCTCCGTCATCCTTTTGGTGGTGGGTCTGTGATTTCGTTGATGTCAGATTGTGCGAGTGTGTTTTGCTCTATCATCCTTTTGGTGGTAGTAGCTGGTGTGAGTTTGCTCAGTAGTCCTTTTTGTGGTGGGTCTGTCATTTCATCGATGTCAGATTCTGCGAGTGTTTTTATATCTATCATCCTTTTGGTGATAGTAGTCGGTGTGAGTTAGCTCCGTCATCCTTTTGCTCATCAGTTTGTCATTTCGTCGATGTCAGATTATGCGAGTATGTTTTGCTGTATCATCCTTTTGGTGGTAGTAGCTGGTGTGAGTTTGCTCAGTAATCCTTTTCGTGGTGGGTCTGTCATTTAGTCTATGTTATATTTTCCGAGTGTTTTGCTCTATCATTCTTTTAGTTGTAGTAGCTCGTGTAAGTTCGCTCTGTCATCCTTTTGGTGGTGGGTCTGTCATTTCATCGATTTCAAATTATGCGAGTGTGTGTTTCTCTATCATCCTTTTGGTAATAGGTGCCGGTGTGAGTTGGCTCCATCATCCTTTTGGTGGTGGGTCTTTCATTTTGTCGATGTCAGATTGTGCGAGTGTGTTTTGCTCTATCATCCTTTTGGTGGTAGTAGCTGGTGTGATTTATCTCAGTAATCCTTTTAGTGGTGGGTCTGTCATTTTATCGATGTCAAATTCTGCGAGTGTGTTTTTCTCTATCATCCGATTGGTGGTTGTAGTCGGTGTGAGTTTGCTCCGTCATCCTTTTGTGGTGGTTCTGTCATTTCGTTGATGCTAGATTGTGCGAGTTTGTTTTTCTCTATCATCCTGTTGGTTTTAGTAGCCGGTGTGAGTTTGCTCCGTCTTCCTTTTGGTGGTGGGTCTGTTATTTCGTCGATGTCAGATTGTGCAAGTGTTTTGCTCTATCATTCTTTTAGTGGTAGTAGTCAGTGTGAGTTTTCTATGTCATCCTTTTGGTGGTAGGTCTATCATTTCATTGATGTCAGATTGTGCGAGTCTGTTTTGCTCTATCATTCTTTTGGTGGTAGTAGCTGGTGTGAGTTTGCTCAGTAATCCTTTTTGTGGTGGGTCTGTCATTTCATCGATGTCAGATTGTGTGAGTGTGTTTTGCTCTATCATCCTTTTGGTGGTAGTAGCTGGTTTGAGTTAGCTCCGTCATCCTTTTGGTGGTGGGTCTGTGATTTCTTCGAAGTCAGATTGTGCGAGTGTGTTTTGCTCTATCATCCTTTTGGTGGTAGTAGCTGGTGTGAGTTTGCTCAGTAGTCCTTTTTATGGTGGGTCTGTCATTTCATCGATGTCAGATTCTGCGAGTGTGTTTTGCTCTATCATCCTTTTGGTGATAGTAGTCGGTGTGAGTTAGCTCTGTCATCCTTTTGCTGGTCGTTCTGTCATTCCTTCGATGTCAGATTGTGCGAGTATGTTTTGCTCTATCATCCTTTTGGTGGTAGTAGCTGGTGTGAGTTTGCTCAGTAAACCTTTTGGTGGTGGACCTGTCATTTCGTCTATGTCAGATTTTGCGAGTGTTTTGCTCTATCATTGTTTTAGTGGTAGTAGCCCGTGTGAGTTCGCTATGTCATCCTTTTGGTGGTGGGCCTGTCATTTCATCGATTTCAAATTATGCGAGTGTGTGTTTCTCTATCATCCTTTTGGTGATAGTAGCCGGTGTGAGTTCGCTCCATCATCCTTTTGGTGGTGGGTCTATAATTTCGTTAATGTCAGATTGTGCAAATGTGTTTTGCTCTACATCCTTTTGGTGGTAGTAGCTGGTGTGAGTTTGCTTAGTAATCCTTTTAGTGGTGGGTCTGTCATTTCATCGATGTCAGATTCTGCGAGTGTGTTTTGCTCTATCATCCGTTTGGTGGTTGTAGTCGGTGTGAGTTAGCTCCGTCATCCTTTTGGTGGTGGGTCTGTGATTTCGTCGATGACAGATTGTGCGAGTGTGTTTTACTCTATCATCCTTTTGGTGGTAGTAGCTGGTGTGAGTTTGCTCAGTAATCCTTTTGCTGGTGGGTCTGTCATTTCATCTATGTCAGATTTTGCGAGTGTTTTGCTCTATCATTCTTTTAGTGGTAGTAGCTCGTGTGAGTTCGCTCTGTCATCCTTTTGGTGGTGGGTCTGTCATTTCATCTATTTCAAATTCTGCGAGTGTGTGTTTCCCTATCATCCTTTTGGTGATAGTAGCCGGTGTGAGTTGGCTCCATCATCCCTTTGGTGGTGGGTCTTTCATTTTGTCGATGTCAGATTGTGCGAGTGTGTTTTGCTCTATCATCCTTTTGGTGGTAGTAGCTGGTGTGAGTTTGCTCAGTAATCCTTTTTTTGGTGGGTCTGTCATTTCATCGATGTCAGATTCTGCGAGTGTGTTTTGCTCTATCATCCTTTTGGTGATAGTAGTCGGTGTAAGTTAGCTCTTTCATCCTTTTACTGGTCGGCCTGTCATTCCTTCGATGTCAGATTGTGCGAGTGTGTTTTGCTCTATCATCCTTTTGGTGGTAGTAGCTGGTGTGAGTTTGCTCAGTAAACCTTTTGGTGGTGGGTCTGTCATTTCGTCTATGTAAGATTTTGCGAGTGTTTTGCTCTATCATTCTTTTAGTGGTAGTAGCCCGTGTGAGTTTGCTCAGTAATCCTTTTTGTGGTGGGTCTGCCATTTCATCGATTTCAAATTATTTGAGTGTGTGTTTCTCTATCATCCTTTTGGTGATAGTAGCCGGTGTTAGTTCGCTCCATCATCCTTTTGGTGGTGGGTCTGTTATTTCATCGATGTCAGATTGTGCGAGTCTGTTTTGCTCTATCATCCTTTTGGTGGTAGTAGCTGGTGTGAGTTTGCTCAGTAATCCTTTTGGTGGCGGGTCTGTCATTTCATCAATGTCAGATTGTGTTTTTGTGTCTTGCTCTATCATCCTTTTGGGTGTAGTAGCTGGTGTGAGTTGGCTCGGTCATCCTTTTGGTGGTGGGTCTGTGATTTCGTCGATGTCAGATTGTGCGAGTGTGTTTTGCTCTATCATCCTTTAGGTGGTAGTAGCTGGTGTGAGTTTGCTCAGTAATCCTTTTTGTGGTGGGTCTGTCATTTCATCGATGTTAGATTCTGCGAGTGTGTTTTGCTCTATCATCCTTTTGGTGATAGTAGTCGGTGTGAGTTAGCTCGGTCATCCTTTTGCTGGTCGGTCTGTCATTCCTTCGATGTTAGATTGTACGAGTGTGTTTTGCTCTATCATCCTTTTGGTGGTAGTAGCTGGTGTGAGTTTGCTCAGTAAACCTTTTGGTGGTGGGTCTGTCATTTCGTCTATGTCAGATTTTGCGAGTGTTTTGCTCTATCATTCTTTTAGTGGTAGTAGCCCGTGTGAGTTTGCTCCGTCATCCTTTTGGTGGTGGGTCTGTCATTTCATCGATTTCAAATTATGTGAGTGTGTGTTTCTCTATCATCCTTTTGGTGATAGTAGCCGGTGTCAGTTCGCTCCATCATCCTTTTGGTGGTTGGTCTGTCATTTCATCGATGTCAGATTGTGCGAGTCTGTTTTGCTCTATCATCCTTTTGGTGGTAGTAGCTGGTGTGAGTTTGCTCAGTAATCCTTTTTGTGGTGGGTCTGTCATTTCATCGATGTCAGATTGTGCGAGTGTGTTTTGCTCTATCATCCTTTTGGTGGTAGTAGCTGGTGTGAGTTTGCTCAGTAATCCTTTTTGTGGTGGGTTTGTCATTTCATCGATGTCAGATTCTGCGAGTGTGTTTTGCTCTATCATCCTTTTGGTGATAGTAGTCGGTGTGAGTTAGCTCTTTCATCCTTTTGCTGGTCGGTCTGTCATTCCTTCGATGTCAAATTGTGCGAGTCTGTTTTGCTCTATCATCCTTTTGGTGGTAGTAGCTGGTGTGAGTTTGCTCAGTAAACCTTTTGGTGGTGGACCTGTCATTTCGTCTATGTCAGATTTTGCGAGTGTTTTGCTCTATCATTCTTTTAGTGGTAGTAGCCCGTGTGAGTTTGCTCAGTAATCCTTTTTGTGGTGGGTCTGTCATTTCATCGATTTCAAATTATTTGAGTGTGTGTTTCTCTATCATCCTTTTGGTGATAGTAGCCGGTGTTAGTTCGCTCCATCATCCTTTTGGTGGTGGGTCTGTTATTTCATCGATGTCAGATTGTGCGAGTCTGTTTTGCTCTATCATCCTTTTGGTGGTAGTAGCTGGTGTGAGTTTGCTCAGTAATCCTTTTGGTGGCGGGTCTGTCATTTCATCAATGTCAGATTGTGTTTTTGTGTCTTGCTCTATCATCCTTTTGGGTGTAGTAGCTGGTGTGAGTTGGCTCCGTCATCCTTTTGGTGGTGGGTCTGTCATTTCATCGATTTCAAATTATGTGAGTGTGTGTTTCTCTATCATCCTTTTGGTGATAGTAGCCGGTGTCAGTTCGCTCCATCATCCTTTTGGTGGTTGGTCTGTCATTTCATCGATGTCAGATTGTGCGAGTCTGTTTTGCTCTATCATCCTTTTGGTGGTAGTAGCTGGTGTGAGTTTGCTCAGTAATCCTTTTTGTGGTGGGTCTGTCATTTCATCGATGTCAGATTGTGCGAGTGTGTTTTGCTCTATCATCCTTTTGGTGGTAGTAGCTGGTGTGAGTTTGCTCAGTAATCCTTTTTGTGGTGGGTCTGTCATTTCATCGATGTCAGATTCTGCGAGTGTGTTTTGCTCTATCATCCTTTTGGTGATAGTAGTCGGTGTGAGTTAGCTCTTTCATCCTTTTGCTGGTCGGTCTGTCATTCCTTCGATGTCAAATTGTGCGAGTCTGTTTTGCTCTATCATCCTTTTGGTGGTAGTAGCTGGTGTGAGTTTGCTCAGTAAACCTTTTGGTGGTGGACCTGTCATTTCGTCTATGTCAGATTTTGCGAGTGTTTTGCTCTATCATTCTTTTAGTGGTAGTAGCCCGTGTGAGTTTGCTCAGTAATCCTTTTTGTGGTGGGTCTGTCATTTCATCGATTTCAAATTATTTGAGTGTGTGTTTCTCTATCATCCTTTTGGTGATAGTAGCCGGTGTTAGTTCGCTCCATCATCCTTTTGGTGGTGGGTCTGTTATTTCATCGATGTCAGATTGTGCGAGTCTGTTTTGCTCTATCATCCTTTTGGTGGTAGTAGCTGGTGTGAGTTTGCTCAGTAATCCTTTTGGTGGCGGGTCTGTCATTTCATCAATGTCAGATTGTGTTTTTGTGTCTTGCTCTATCATCCTTTTGGGTGTAGTAGCTGGTGTGAGTTGGCTCCGTCATCCTTTTGGTGGTGGGTCTGTCATTTCATCGATTTCAAATTATGTGAGTGTGTGTTTCTCTATCATCCTTTTGGTGATAGTAGCCGGTGTCAGTTCGCTCCATCATCCTTTTGGTGGTTGGTCTGTCATTTCATCGATGTCAGATTGTGCGAGTCTGTTTTGCTCTATCATCCTTTTGGTGGTAGTAGCTGGTGTGAGTTTGCTCAGTAATCCTTTTTGTGGTGGGTCTGTCATTTCATCGATGTCAGATTGTGCGAGTGTGTTTTGCTCTATCATCCTTTTGGTGGTAGTAGCTGGTGTGAGTTTGCTCAGTAATCCTTTTTGTGGTGGGTCTGTCATTTCATCGATGTCAGATTCTGCGAGTGTGTTTTGCTCTATCATCCTTTTGGTGATAGTAGTCGGTGTGAGTTAGCTCTTTCATCCTTTTGCTGGTCGGTCTGTCATTCCTTCGATGTCAAATTGTGCGAGTCTGTTTTGCTCTATCATCCTTTTGGTGGTAGTAGCTGGTGTGAGTTTGCTCAGTAAACCTTTTGGTGGTGGACCTGTCATTTCGTCTATGTCAGATTTTGCGAGTGTTTTGCTCTATCATTCTTTTAGTGGTAGTAGCCCGTGTGAGTTTGCTCAGTAATCCTTTTTGTGGTGGGTCTGTCATTTCATCGATTTCAAATTATTTGAGTGTGTGTTTCTCTATCATCCTTTTGGTGATAGTAGCCGGTGTTAGTTCGCTCCATCATCCTTTTGGTGGTGGGTCTGTTATTTCATCGATGTCAGATTGTGCGAGTCTGTTTTGCTCTATCATCCTTTTGGTGGTAGTAGCTGGTGTGAGTTTGCTCAGTAATCCTTTTGGTGGCGGGTCTGTCATTTCATCAATGTCAGATTGTGTTTTTGTGTCTTGCTCTATCATCCTTTTGGGTGTAGTAGCTGGTGTGAGTTGGCTCCGTCATCCTTTTGGTGGTGGGTCTGTGATTTCGTCGATGTCAGATTGTGCGAGTGTGTTTTGCTCTATCATCCTTTAGGTGGTAGTAGCTGGTGTGAGTTTGCTCAGTAATCCTTTTTGTGGTGGGTCTGTCATTTCATCGATGTTAGATTCTGCGAGTGTGTTTTGCTCTATCATCCTTTTGGTGATAGTAGTCGGTGTGAGTTAGCTCGGTCATCCTTTTGCTGGTCGGTCTGTCATTCCTTCGATGTTAGATTGTACGAGTGTGTTTTGCTCTATCATCCTTTTGGTGGTAGTAGCTGGTGTGAGTTTGCTCAGTAAACCTTTTGGTGGTGGGTCTGTCATTTCGTCTATGTCAGATTTTGCGAGTGTTTTGCTCTATCATTCTTTTAGTGGTAGTAGCCCGTGTGAGTTTGCTCCGTCATCCTTTTGGTGGTGGGTCTGTCATTTCATCGATTTCAAATTATGTGAGTGTGTGTTTCTCTATCATCCTTTTGGTGATAGTAGCCGGTGTCAGTTCGCTCCATCATCCTTTTGGTGGTTGGTCTGTCATTTCATCGATGTCAGATTGTGCGAGTCTGTTTTGCTCTATCATCCTTTTGGTGGTAGTAGCTGGTGTGAGTTTGCTCAGTAATCCTTTTTGTGGTGGGTCTGTCATTTCATCGATGTCAGATTGTGCGAGTGTGTTTTGCTCTATCATCCTTTTGGTGGTAGTAGCTGGTGTGAGTTTGCTCAGTAATCCTTTTTGTGGTGGGTCTGTCATTTCATCGATGTCAGATTCTGCGAGTGTGTTTTGCTCTATCATCCTTTTGGTGATAGTAGTCGGTGTGAGTTAGCTCTTTCATCCTTTTGCTGGTCGGTCTGTCATTCCTTCGATGTGAAATTGTGCGAGTCTGTTTTGCTCTATCATCCTTTTGGTGGTAGTAGCTGGTGTGAGTTTGCTCAGTAAACCTTTTGGTGGTGGACCTGTCATTTCGTCTATGTCAGATTTTGCGAGTGTTTTGCTCTATCATTCTTTTAGTGGTAGTAGCCCGTGTGAGTTTGCTCAGTAATCCTTTTTGTGGTGGGTCTGTCATTTCATCGATTTCAAATTATTTGAGTGTGTGTTTCTCTATCATCCTTTTGGTGATAGTAGCCGGTGTTAGTTCGCTCCATCATCCTTTTGGTGGTGGGTCTGTTATTTCATCGATGTCAGATTGTGCGAGTCTGTTTTGCTCTATCATCCTTTTGGTGGTAGTAGCTGGTGTGAGTTTGCTCAGTAATCCTTTTGGTGGCGGGTCTGTCATTTCATCAATGTCAGATTGTGTTTTTGTGTCTTGCTCTATCATCCTTTTGGGTGTAGTAGCTGGTGTGAGTTGGCTCCGTCATCCTTTTGGTGGTGGGTCTGTGATTTCGTCGATGTCAGATTGTGCGAGTGTGTTTTGCTCTATCATCCTTTAGGTGGTAGTAGCTGGTGTGAGTTTGCTCAGTAATCCTTTTTGTGGTGGGTCTGTCATTTCATCGATGTTAGATTCTGCGAGTGTGTTTTGCTCTATCATCCTTTTGGTGATAGTAGTCGGTGTGAGTTAGCTCGGTCATCCTTTTGCTGGTCGGTCTGTCATTCCTTCGATGTTAGATTGTACGAGTGTGTTTTGCTCTATCATCCTTTTGGTGGTAGTAGCTGGTGTGAGTTTGCTCAGTAAACCTTTTGGTGGTGGGTCTGTCATTTCGTCTATGTCAGATTTTGCGAGTGTTTTGCTCTATCATTCTTTTAGTGGTAGTAGCCCGTGTGAGTTTGCTCCGTCATCCTTTTGGTGGTGGGTCTGTCATTTCATCGATTTCAAATTATGTGAGTGTGTGTTTCTCTATCATCCTTTTGGTGATAGTAGCCGGTGTCAGTTCGCTCCATCATCCTTTTGGTGGTTGGTCTGTCATTTCATCGATGTCAGATTGTGCGAGTCTGTTTTGCTCTATCATCCTTTTGGTGGTAGTAGCTGGTGTGAGTTTGCTCAGTAATCCTTTTTGTGGTGGGTCTGTCATTTCATCGATGTCAGATTGTGCGAGTGTGTTTTGCTCTATCATCCTTTTGGTGGTAGTAGCTGGTGTGAGTTTGCTCAGTAATCCTTTTTGTGGTGGGTCTGTCATTTCATCGATGTCAGATTCTGCGAGTGTGTTTTGCTCTATCATCCTTTTGGTGATAGTAGTCGGTGTGAGTTAGCTCTTTCATCCTTTTGCTGGTCGGTCTGTCATTCCTTTGATGTCAAATTGTGCGAGTCTGTTTTGCTCTATCATCCTTTTGGTGGTAGTAGCTGGTGTGAGTTTGCTCAGTAATCCTTTTTGTGGTGTGTCTCTCATTTCATCGATGTCAGATTGTGCGAGTGTGTTTTGCTCTATCATCCTTTTGGTGGTAGTAGCTGGTGTGAGTTTGCTCAGTAATCCTTTTTGTGGTGGGTCTGTCATTTCATCGATGTTAAATTCTGCGAGTGTATTTTGCTCTATCATCCTTTTGGTGATAGTAGTCGGTGTGAGTTAGCTCTTTCATCCTTTTGCTGGTCGGTCTGTCATTCCTTCGATGTCAGATTGTGCGAGTGTGTTTTGCTCTATCATCCTTTTGGTGGTAGTAGCTGGTGTGAGTTTGCTCAGTAAACCTTTTGGTGGTGGGTCTGTCATTTCGTCTATGTCAAATTTTGCGAGTGTTTTGCTCTATCATTCTTTTAGTGGTAGTAGCCCGTGTGAGTTTGCTCAGTAATCCTTTTTGTGGTGGGTCTGTCATTTCATCGATTTCAAATTATTTGAGTGTGTGTTTCTCTATCATCCTTTTGGTGATAGTAGCCGGTGTTAGTTCGCTCCATCATCCTTTTGGTGGTGGGTCTGTTATTTCATCGATGTCAGATTGTGCGAGTCTGTTTTGCTCTATCATCCTTTTGGTGGTAGTAGCTGGTGTGAGTTTGCTCAGTAATCCTTTTGGTGGCGGGTCTGTCATTTCATCAATGTCAGATTGTCTTTTTGTGTCTTGCTCTATCATCCTTTTGGGTGTAGTAGCTGGTGTGAGTTGGCTCCGTCATCCTTTTGGTGGTGGGTCTGTGATTTCGTCGATGTCAGATTGTGCGAGTGTGTTTTGCTCTATCATACTTTAGGTGGTAGTAGCTGGTGTGAGTTTGCTCAGTAATCCTTTTTGTGGTGGGTCTGTCATTTCATCGATGTTAGATTCTGCGAGTGTGTTTTGCTCTATCATCCTTTTGGTGATAGTAGTCGGTGTGAGTTAGCTCGGTCATCCTTTTGCTGGTCGGTCTGTCATTCCTTCGATGTTAGATTGTGCGAGTGTGTTTTGCTCTATCATCCTTTCGGTGGTAGTAGCTGGTGTGAGTTTGCTCAGTAAACCTTTTGGTGGTGGGTCTGTCATTTCGTCTATGTCATATTTTGCGAGTGTTTTGCTCTATCATTCTTTTAGTGGTAGTAGCCCGTGTGAGTTCGCTCCGTCATCCTTTTGGTGGTGGGTCTGTCATTTCATCGATTTCAAATTATGTGAGTGTGTGTTTCTCTATCATCCTTTTGGTGATAGTAGCCGGTGTCAGTTCGCTCCATCATCCTTTTGGTGGTGGGTCTGTCATTTCATCGATGTCAGATTGTGCGAGTCTGTTTTGCTCTATCATCCTTTTGGTGGTAGTAGCTGGTGTGAGTTTGCTCAGTAATCCTTTTTGTGGTGGGTCTGTCATTTCATCGATGTCAGATTGTGCGAGTGTGTTTTGCTCTATCATCCTTTTGGTGGTAGTAGCTGGTGTGAGTTTGCTCAGTAATCCTTTTTGTGGTGGGTCTGTCATTTCATCGATGTCAGATTCTGCGAGTGTGTTTTGCTCTATCATCCTTTTGGTGATAGTAGTCGGTGTGAGTTAGCTCTTTCATCCTTTTGCTGGTCGGTCTGTCATTCCTTCGATGTCAAATTGTGCGAGTCTGTTTTGCTCTATCATCCTTTTGGTGGTAGTAGCTGGTGTGAGTTTGCTCAGTAAACCTTTTGGTGGTGGACCTATCATTTCGTCTATGTCAGATTTTGCGAGTGTTTTGCTCTATCATTCTTTTAGTGGTAGTAGCCCGTGTGAGTTTGCTCAGTAATCCTTTTTGTGGTGGGTCTGTCATTTCATCGATTTCAAATTATTTGAGTGTGTGTTTCTCTATCATCCTTTTGGTGATAGTAGCCGGTGTTAGTTCGCTCCATCATCCTTTTGGTGGTGGGTCTGTTATTTCATCGATGTCAGATTGTGCGAGTCTGTTTTGCTCTATCATCCTTTTGGTGGTAGTAGCTGGTGTGAGTTTGCTCAGTAATCCTTTTGGTGGCGGGTCTGTCATTTCATCAATGTCAGATTGTGTTTTTGTGTCTTGCTCTATCATCCTTTTGGGTGTAGTAGCTGGTGTGAGTTGGCTCCGTCATCCTTTTGGTGGTGGGTCTGTGATTTCGTCGATGTCAGATTGTGCGAGTGTGTTTTGCTCTATCATACTTTAGGTGGTAGTAGCTGGTGTGAGTTTGCTCAGTAATCCTTTTTGTGGTGGGTCTGTCATTTCATCGATGTTAGATTCTGCGAGTGTGTTTTGCTCTATCATCCTTTTGGTGATAGTAGTCGGTGTGAGTTAGCTCGGTCATCCTTTTGCTGGTCGGTCTGTCATTCCTTCGATGTTAGATTGTGCGAGTGTGTTTTGCTCTATCATCCTTTCGGTGGTAGTAGCTGGTGTGAGTTTGCTCAGTAAACCTTTTGGTGGTGGGTCTGTCATTTCGTCTATGTCAGATTTTGCGAGTGTTTTGCTCTATCATTCTTTTAGTGGTAGTAGCCCGTGTGAGTTCGCTCCGTCATCCTTTTGGTGGTGGGTCTGTCATTTCATCGATTTCAAATTATGTGAGTGTGTGTTTCTCTATCATCCTTTTGGTGATAGTAGCCGGTGTCAGTTCGCTCCATCATCCTTTTGGTGGTGGGTCTGTCATTTCATCGATGTCAGATTGTGCGAGTCTGTTTTCCTCTATCATCCTTTTGGTGGTAGTAGCTGGTGTGAGTTTGCTCAGTAATCCTTTTTGTGGTGGGTATGTCATTTCATCGATGTCAGATTGTGCGAGTGTGTTTTGCTCTATCATCCTTTTGGTGGTAGTAGCTGGTGTGAGTTTGCTCAGTAATCCTTTTTGTGGTGGGTCTGTCATTTCATCGATGTCAGATTCTGCGAGTGTGTTTTGCTCTATCATCCTTTTGGTGATAGTAATCGGTGTGAGTTAGCTCTTTCATCCTTTTGCTGGTCGGTCTGTCATTCCTTCGATGTCAAATTGTGCGAGTCTGTTTTGCTCTATCATCCTTTTGGTGGTAGTAGCTGGTGTGAGTTTGCTCAGTAAACCTTTTGGTGGTGGACCTGTCATTTCGTCTATGTCAGATTTTGCGAGTGTTTTGCTCTATCATTCTTTTAGTGGTAGTAGCCCGTGTGAGTTTGCTCAGTAATCCTTTTTGTGGTGGGTCTGTCATTTCATCGATTTCAAATTATTTGAGTGTGTGTTTCTCTATCATCCTTTTGGTGATAGTAGCCGGTGTTAGTTCGCTCCATCATCCTTTTGGTGGTGGGTCTGTTATTTCATCGATGTCAGATTGTGCGAGTCTGTTTTGCTCTATCATCCTTTTGGTGGTAGTAGCTGGTGTGAGTTTGCTCAGTAATCCTTTTGGTGGCGGGTCTGTCATTTCATCAATGTCAGATTGTGTTTTTGTGTCTTGCTCTATCATCCTTTTGGGTGTAGTAGCTGGTGTGAGTTGGCTCCGTCATCCTTTTGGTGGTGGGTCTGTGATTTCGTCGATGTCAGATTGTGCGAGTGTGTTTTGCTCTATCATCCTTTAGGTGGTAGTAGCTGGTGTGAGTTTGCTCAGTAATCCTTTTTGTGGTGGGTCTGTCATTTCATCGATGTTAGATTCTGCGAGTGTGTTTTGCTCTATCATCCTTTTGGTGATAGTAGTCGGTGTGAGTTAGCTCGGTCATCCTTTTGCTGGTCGGTCTGTCATTCCTTCGATGTTAGATTGTACGAGTGTGTTTTGCTCTATCATCCTTTTGGTGGTAGTAGCTGGTGTGAGTTTGCTCAGTAAACCTTTTGGTGGTGGGTCTGTCATTTCGTCTATGTCAGATTTTGCGAGTGTTTTGCTCTATCATTCTTTTAGTGGTAGTAGCCCGTGTGAGTTTGCTCCGTCATCCTTTTGGTGGTGGGTCTGTCATTTCATCGATTTCAAATTATGTGAGTGTGTGTTTCTCTATCATCCTTTTGGTGATAGTAGCCGGTGTCAGTTCGCTCCATCATCCTTTTGGTGGTTGGTCTGTCATTTCATCGATGTCAGATTGTGCGAGTCTGTTTTGCTCTATCATCCTTTTGGTGGTAGTAGCTGGTGTGAGTTTGCTCAGTAATCCTTTTTGTGGTGGGTCTGTCATTTCATCGATGTCAGATTGTGCGAGTGTGTTTTGCTCTATCATCCTTTTGGTGGTAGTAGCTGGTGTGAGTTTGCTCAGTAATCCTTTTTGTGGTGGGTCTGTCATTTCATCGATGTCAGATTCTGCGAGTGTGTTTTGCTCTATCATCCTTTTGGTGATAGTAGTCGGTGTGAGTTAGCTCTTTCATCCTTTTGCTGGTCGGTCTGTCATTCCTTCGATGTCAAATTGTGCGAGTCTGTTTTGCTCTATCATCCTTTTGGTGGTAGTAGCTGGTGTGAGTTTGCTCAGTAATCCTTTTTGTGGTGTGTCTCTCATTTCATCGATGTCAGATTGTGCGAGTGTGTTTTGCTCTATCATCCTTTTGGTGGTAGTAGCTGGTGTGAGTTTGCTCAGTAATCCTTTTTGTGGTGGGTCTGTCATTTCATCGATGTTAAATTCTGCGAGTGTATTTTGCTCTATCATCCTTTTGGTGATAGTAGTCGGTGTGAGTTAGCTCTTTCATCCTTTTGCTGGTCGGTCTGTCATTCCTTCGATGTCAGATTGTGCGAGTGTGTTTTGCTCTATCATCCTTTTGGTGGTAGTAGCTGGTGTGAGTTTGCTCAGTAAACCTTTTGGTGGTGGGTCTGTCATTTCGTCTATGTCAAATTTTGCGAGTGTTTTGCTCTATCATTCTTTTAGTGGTAGTAGCCCGTGTGAGTTTGCTCAGTAATCCTTTTTGTGGTGGGTCTGTCATTTCATCGATTTCAAATTATTTGAGTGTGTGTTTCTCTATCATCCTTTTGGTGATAGTAGCCGGTGTTAGTTCGCTCCATCATCCTTTTGGTGGTGGGTCTGTTATTTCATCGATGTCAGATTGTGCGAGTCTGTTTTGCTCTATCATCCTTTTGGTGGTAGTAGCTGGTGTGAGTTTGCTCAGTAATCCTTTTGGTGGCGGGTCTGTCATTTCATCAATGTCAGATTGTCTTTTTGTGTCTTGCTCTATCATCCTTTTGGGTGTAGTAGCTGGTGTGAGTTGGCTCCGTCATCCTTTTGGTGGTGGGTCTGTGATTTCGTCGATGTCAGATTGTGCGAGTGTGTTTTGCTCTATCATACTTTAGGTGGTAGTAGCTGGTGTGAGTTTGCTCAGTAATCCTTTTTGTGGTGGGTCTGTCATTTCATCGATGTTAGATTCTGCGAGTGTGTTTTGCTCTATCATCCTTTTGGTGATAGTAGTCGGTGTGAGTTAGCTCGGTCATCCTTTTGCTGGTCGGTCTGTCATTCCTTCGATGTTAGATTGTGCGAGTGTGTTTTGCTCTATCATCCTTTCGGTGGTAGTAGCTGGTGTGAGTTTGCTCAGTAAACCTTTTGGTGGTGGGTCTGTCATTTCGTCTATGTCAGATTTTGCGAGTGTTTTGCTCTATCATTCTTTTAGTGGTAGTAGCCCGTGTGAGTTCGCTCCGTCATCCTTTTGGTGGTGGGTCTGTCATTTCATCGATTTCAAATTATGTGAGTGTGTGTTTCTCTATCATCCTTTTGGTGATAGTAGCCGGTGTCAGTTCGCTCCATCATCCTTTTGGTGGTGGGTCTGTCATTTCATCGATGTCAGATTGTGCGAGTCTGTTTTGCTCTATCATCCTTTTGGTGGTAGTAGCTGGTGTGAGTTTGCTCAGTAATCCTTTTTGTGGTGGGTATGTCATTTCATCGATGTCAGATTGTGCGAGTGTGTTTTGCTCTATCATCCTTTTGGTGGTAGTAGCTGGTGTGAGTTTGCTCAGTAATCCTTTTTGTGGTGGGTCTGTCATTTCATCGATGTCAGATTCTGCGAGTGTGTTTTGCTCTATCATCCTTTTGGTGATAGTAGTCGGTGTGAGTTAGCTCTTTCATCCTTTTGCTGGTCAGTCTGTCATTCCTTCGATGTCAGATTGTGCGAGTCTGTTTTGCTCTATCATCCTTTTGGTGGTAGTAGCTGGTGTGAGTTTGCTCAGTAATCCTTTTTGTGGTGTGTCTCTCATTTCATCGATGTCAGATTGTGCGAGTGTGTTTTGCTCTATCATCCTTTTGGTGGTAGTAGCTGGTGTGAGTTTGCTCAGTAATCCTTTTTGTGGTGGGTCTGTCATTTCATCGATGTCAAATTCTGCGAGTGTATTTTGCTCTATCATCCTTTTGGTGATAGTAGTCGGTGTGAGTTAGCTCTTTCATCCTTTTGCTGGTCGGTCTGTCATTCCTTCGATGTCAGATTGTGCGAGTGTGTTTTGCTCTATCATCCTTTTGGTGGTAGTAGCTGGTGTGAGTTTGCTCAGTAAACCTTTTGGTGGTGGGCCTGTCATTTCGTCTATGTCAGATTTTGCGAGTGTTTTGCTCTATCATTCTTTTAGTCGCAGTAGCCCGTGTTAGTTCGCTCCGTCATCTTTTTGATGGTTGGTCTGTCATTTCATCGATTTCAAATTATGCGAGTGTGTGTTTCTCTATCATCCTTTTGGTGATAGTAGCCGGTGTGAGTTTGCTCCATCATCCTTTTGGTGGTGGGTCTGTCATTTCCTCGATGTCAGATTGTATGAGTCTGTTTTGCTCTATCATCCTTTTGGTGGTAGTAGCTGGTGTGAGTTTGCTCAGTAATCCTTTTGGTGGTGGGTCTGTCATTTCATCAATGTCAGATTGTGTTAGTGTGTTTTGCTCTATCATCCTTTTGGTGGTAGGAGTTGGTGTGAGTTTGCTCCGTCATCCTTTTTGTGGCGGGTCTATCAATTCGTCGATGTCACATTGTGCGAGTGTGTTTTGCTCTATTATCCTTTTGGTGGTAGTAGCCGTTGTGAGTTTGCTATGTCATCCTTTTGGTGGTGGGTCTGTCATTTCATCAATTTCAGATTGTGCAAGTGTGTGTTGCTCTATCATCCTTTTGGTGATAGTAGCTGGTGTGAGTTTGCTTCGTCATCCTTTTGGCGGTGGGTTGGTCATTTCATCGATGTCAGATTGTGCGAGTGTTTTGCTCCACCATTCTTTTAGTGTTAGTAGCCGGTGTGAGTTTGCTCCGTCTTCCTTTTGGTGGTGGGTCTATCATTTCCTCGATGTCAGATTGTTCGAGTGTTTTGCTCTATCATCCTTTTGGTGATAGTAGCCGGTGTGAGTTGGCTCCATCATCCCTTTGGTGGTGGGTCTTTCATTTTGTCGATGTCAGATTGTGCGAGTGTGTTTTGCTCTATCATCCTTTTGGTGGTAGTAGCTGGTGTGAGTTTGCTCAGTAATCCTTTTAGTGGTGGGTCTGTCATTTTATTGATGTCAGATTCTGCGAGTGTGTTTTGCTCTATCATCCGTTTGGTGGTTGTAGTCGGTGTGAGTTTGCTCCGTCATCCTATTTGTGGTGGTTCTGTGATTTCGTTGATGCAAGATTGTGCGAGTTTGTTTTTCTCTATCATCCTGTTGGTTTTAGTAGCCGGTGTGAGTTTGCTCCGTCTTCCTTTTGGTGGTGGGTCTATCATTTCGTCGATGTCAGATTGTGCGAGTGTTTTGCTCTATCATTCTTTTAGTGGTAGTAGCCGGTGTGATTTTTCTCAGTCATCCTTTTGTTGGTGGGTCTATCATTTCATTGATGTCAGATTGTGCGAGTCTGTTTTGCTCTATCATCCTTTTGGTGGTAGTAGCTGGTGTGAGTTTGCTCAGTAATCCTTTTGGTGGTGGGTCTGTCATTTCATCGATGTCAGATTATGTGAGTGTGTTTTGCTCTATCATCCTTTTGGTGGTAGTAGCTGGTGTGAGTTAGCTCCGTCATCCTTTTGGTGGTGGGTCTGTCATTTCATCGATGTCAGATTCTGCGAGTGTGTTTTGCTCTATCATCCTTTTGGTGATAGTAGTCGGTGTGAGTTTGCTCAGTAATCCTTTTGTTGGTCGGTCTGTCATTCCTTCGATGTCAGATTGTGCGAGTGTGTTTTGCTCTATCATCCTTTTGGTGGTAGTAGCTGGTGTGTGTTTGCTCAGTAAACCTTTTGGTGGTGGGTCTGTCATTTCGTATATGTCAGATTTTGCGAGTGTTTTCCTCTATCATTCTTTTAGTGGTAGTAGCCCGTGTGAGTTCGCTCCGTCATCCTTTTGGTGGTGGGTCTGTCATTTCATCAATTTCAAATTATGTGAGTGTGTGTTTCTCTATCATCCTTTTGGTGATAGTAGCCGGTGTCAATTCGCTCCATCATCCTTTTGGTGGTGGGTCTGTCATTTCATCGATGTCAGATTGTGCGCGTCTGTTTTGCTCTATCATCCTTTTTGTGGTAGTAGCTGGTGTGAGTTTGCTCAGTAATCCTTTTGGTGGCGGGTCTGTCATTTCATCAATGTCAGATTGTGTTTGTGTGTCTTGCTCTATCATCCTTTTGGTGGTAGTAGCTGGTGTGAGTTGGCTCCGTCATCCTTTTGTTGGTGGGTCTGTGATTTCGTCGATGTCAGATTGTGCGAGTGTGTTTTGCTCTATCATCCTTTTGGTGGTAGTAGCTGGTGTGAGTTTGCTCAGTAATCCATTTTGTGGTGGGTCTGTCATTTCATCGATGTCAGATTCTGCGAGTGTGTTTTGCTCTATCATCTTTTTGGTGATAGTAGTCGGTGTGAGTTAGCTCGGCCATCCTTTTGCTGGTCGGTCTGTCATTCCTTCAATGTCAGATTATGCGAGTATGTGTTGCTCTATCATCCTTTTGGTGGTAGTAGCTGGTGTGAGTTTGCTCAGTAAACCTTTTGGTGGTGGGTCTGTCATTTCGTCTATGTCAGATTTTGCGAGTGTTTTGCTCTATCATTCTTTTAGTGGCAGTAGCCCGTGTTAGTTCGCTCCGTCATCTTTTATGTGGTGGGTCTGTCATTTCATCGATTTCAAATTATGCGAGTGTGTGTTTCTCTATCATCCTTTTGGTGATAGTAGCCGGTGTGAGTTTGCTCCATCATCCTTTTGGTAGTGGGTCTGTCATTTCCTCGATGTCAGATTGTACGAGTCTGTTTTGCTCTATCATCCTTTGGGTGGTAGTAGCTGGTGTGAGTTTGCTCAGTAATCCTTTTAGTGGTGGGTCTGTCATTTCATCAATGTCAGATTGTGTTAGTGTGTTTTGCTCTATCATCCTTTTGGTGGTAGTAGTTTGTGTGAGTTGGCTCCGTCATCCTTTTGGTGGTGGGTCTGTGATTTCGTCGATGTCAGATTTTGCGAGTGTGTTTTGCTCTATCATCCTTTTGGTGGTAGTAGCTGGTGTGAGTTTCCTCAGTAATCCTTTTTGTGGTGGGTCTGTCATTTCATCGATGTCAGATTCTGCGAGTGTGTTTTGCTCTATCATCCTTTTGGTGATACTAGTCGGTGTGAGTTAGCTCCGTCATCCTTTTGTTGGTCGGTCTGTCATTTTGTCGATGTCAGATTGTGCGAGTATGTTTTGCTCTATCATCCTTTTGGTTGTAGTAGCTGGTGTGAGTTTGCTCATTAATCCTTTTTTTGGTGGGTCTGTCATTTCATCGATGTCAGATTCTGCGAGTGTGTTTTGCTCTATCATCCTTTTGGTGATAGTAGTCGGTGTAAGTTAGCTCTTTCTTCCTTTTACTGGTCGGCCTGTCATTCCTTCGATGTCAGATTGTGCGAGTGTGTTTTGCTCTATCATCCTTTTGGTGGTAGTAGCTGGTGTGAGTTTGCTCAGTAAACCTTTTGGTGGTGGGTCTGTCATTTCGTCTATGTCAGATTTTGCGAGTGTTTTGCTCTATCATTCTTTTAGTGGTAGTAGCCTGTGTGAGTTTGCTCAGTAATCCTTTTTGTGGTGGGTCTGTCATTTCATCGATTTCAAATTATTTGAGTGTGTGTTTCTCTATCATCCTTTTGGTGATAGTAGCCGGTGTTAGTTCGCTCCATCATCCTTTTGGTGGTGGGTCTGTTATTTCATCGATGTCAGATTGTGCGAGTCTGTTTTGCTCTATCATCCTTTTGGTGGTAGTAGCTGGTGTGAGTTTGCTCAGTAATCCTTTTGGTGGCGGGTCTGTCATTTCATCAATGTCAGATTGTGTTTTTGTGTCTTGCTCTATCATCCTTTTGGGTGTAGTAGCTGGTGTGAGTTGGCTCCGTCATCCTTTTGGTGGTGGGTCTGTGATTTCGTCGATGTCAGATTGTGCGAGTGTGTTTTGCTCTATCATCCTTTAGGTGGTAGTAGCTGGTGTGAGTTTGCTCAGTAATCCTTTTTGTGGTGGGTCTGTCATTTCATCGATGTTAGATTCTGCGAGTGTGTTTTGCTCTATCATCCTTTTGGTGATAGTAGTCGGTGTGAGTTAGCTCGGTCATCCTTTTGCTGGTCGGTCTGTCATTCCTTCGATGTTAGATTGTACGAGTGTGTTTTGCTCTATCATCCTTTTGGTGGTAGTAGCTGGTGTGAGTTTGCTCAGTAAACCTTTTGGTGGTGGGTCTGTCATTTCGTCTATGTCAGATTTTGCGAGTGTTTTGCTCTATCATTCTTTTAGTGGTAGTAGCCTGTGTGAGTTTGCTCCGTCATCCTTTTGGTGGTGGGTCTGTCATTTCATCGATTTCAAATTATGTGAGTGTGTGTTTCTCTATCATCCTTTTGGTGATAGTAGCCGGTGTCAGTTCGCTCCATCATCCTTTTGGTGGTTGGTCTGTCATTTCATCGATGTCAGATTGTGCGAGTCTGTTTTGCTCTATCATCCTTTTGGTGGTAGTAGCTGGTGTGAGTTTGCTCAGTAATCCTTTTTGTGGTGGGTCTGTCATTTCATCGATGTCAGATTGTGCGAGTGTGTTTTGCTCTATCATCCTTTTGGTGGTAGTAGCTGGTGTGAGTTTGCTCAGTAATCCTTTTTGTGGTGGGTCTGTCATTTCATCGATGTCAGATTCTGCGAGTGTGTTTTGCTCTATCATCCTTTTGGTGATAGTAGTCGGTGTGAGTTAGCTCTTTCATCCTTTTGCTGGTCGGTCTGTCATTCCTTCGATGTCAAATTGTGCGAGTCTGTTTTGCTCTATCATCCTTTTGGTGGTAGTAGCTGGTGTGAGTTTGCTCAGTAATCCTTTTTATGGTGTGTCTCTCATTTCATCGATGTCAGATTGTGCGAGTGTGTTTTGCTCTATCATCCTTTTGGTGGTAGTAGCTGGTGTGAGTTTGCTCAGTAATCCTTTTTGTGGTGGGTCTGTCATTTCATCGATGTCAAATTCTGCGAGTGTATTTTGCTCTATCATCCTTTTGGTGATAGTAGTCGGTGTGAGTTAGCTCTTTCATCCTTTTGCTGGTCGGTCTGTCATTCCTTCGATGTCAGATTGTGCGAGTGTGTTTTGCTCTATCATCCTTTTGGTGGTAGTAGCTGGTGTGAGTTTGCTCAGTAAACCTTTTGGTGGTGGTTCTGTCATTTCGTCTATGTCAAATTTTGCGAGTGTTTTGCTCTATCATTCTTTTAGTGGTAGTAGCCCGTGTGAGTTTGCTCAGTAATCCTTTTTGTGGTGGGTCTGTCATTTCATCGATTTCAAATTATTTGAGTGTGTGTTTCTCTATCATCCTTTTGGTGATAGTAGCCGGTGTTAGTTCGCTCCATCATCCTTTTGGTGGTGGGTCTGTTATTTCATCGATGTCAGATTGTGCGAGTCTGTTTTGCTCTATCATCCTTTTGGTGGTAGTAGCTGGTGTGAGTTTGCTCAGTAATCCTTTTGGTGGCGGGTCTGTCATTTCATCAATGTCAGATTGTCTTTTTGTGTCTTGCTCTATCGTCCTTTTGGGTGTAGTAGCTGGTGTGAGTTGGCTCCGTCATCCTTTTGGTGGTGGGTCTGTGATTTCGTCGATGTCAGATTGTGCGAGTGTGTTTTGCTCTATCATACTTTAGGTGGTAGTAGCTGGTGTGAGTTTGCTCAGTAATCCTTTTTGTGGTGGGTCTGTCATTTCGTCGATGTTAGATTCTGCGAGTGTGTTTTGCTCTATCATCCTTTTGGTGATAGTAGTCGGTGTGAGTTAGCTCGGTCATCCTTTTGCTGGTCGGTCTGTCATTCCTTCGATGTTAGATTGTGCGAGTGTGTTTTGCTCTATCATCCTTTTGGTGGTAGTAGCTGGTGTGAGTTTGCTCAGTAAACCTTTTGGTGGTGGGTCTGTCATTTCGTCTATGTCAGATTTTGCGAGTGTTTTGCTCTATCATTCTTTTAGTGGTAGTAGCCCGTGTGAGTTCGCTCCGTCATCCTTTTGGTGGTGGGTCTGTCATTTCATCGATTTCAAATTATATGAGTGTGTGTTTCTCTATCATCCTTTTGGTAAAGGTAGCCGGTGTCAGTTCGCTCCATCATCCTTTTGGTGGTGGGTCTGTCATTTCATCGATGTCAGATTGTGCGAGTCTGTTTTGCTCTATCATCCTTTTGGTGGTAGTAGCTGGTGTGAGTTTGCTCAGTAATCCTTTTTGTGGTGGGTATGTCATTTCATCGATGTCAGATTGTGCGAGTGTGTTTTGCTCTATCATCCTTTTGGTGGTAGTAGCTGGTGTGAGTTTGCTCAGTAATCCTTTTTGTGGTGGGTCTGTCATTTCATCGATGTCAGATTCTGCGAGTGTGTTTTGCTCTATCATCCTTTTGGTGATAGTAGTCGGTGTGAGTTAGCTCTTTCATCCTTTTGCTGGTCGGTCTGTCATTCCTTCGATGTCAGATTGTGCGAGTCTGTTTTGCTCTATCATCCTTTTGGTGGTAGTAGCTGGTGTGAGTTTGCTCAGTAATCCTTTTTGTGGTGTGTCTCTCATTTCATCGATGTCAGATTGTGCGAGTGTGTTTTGCTCTATCATCCTTTTGGTGGTAGTAGCTGGTGTGAGTTTGCTCAGTAATCCTTTTTGTGGTGGGTCTGTCATTTCATCGATGTCAAATTCTGCGAGTGTATTTTGCTCTATCATCCTTTTGGTGATAGTAGTCGGTGTGAGTTAGCTCTTTCATCCTTTTGCTGGTCGGTCTGTCATTCCTTCGATGTCAGATTGTGCGAGTGTGTTTTGCTCTATCATCCTTTTGGTGGTAGTAGCTGGTGTGAGTTTGCTCAGTAAACCTTTTGGTGGTGGGCCTGTCATTTCGTCTATGTCAGATTTTGCGAGTGTTTTGCTCTATCATTCTTTTAGTCGCAGTAGCCCGTGTTAGTTCGCTCCGTCATCTTTTTGATGGTTGGTCTGTCATTTCATCGATTTCAAATTATGCGAGTGTGTGTTTCTCTATCATCCTTTTGGTGATAGTAGCCGGTGTGAGTTTGCTCCATCATCCTTTTGGTGGTGGGTCTGTCATTTCCTCGATGTCAGATTGTATGAGTCTGTTTTGCTCTATCATCCTTTTGATGGTAGTAGCTGGTGTGAGTTTGCTCAGTAATCCTTTTGGTGGTGGGTCTGTCATTTCATCAATGTCAGATTGTGTTAGTGTGTTTTGCTCTATCATCCTTTTGGTGGTAGGAGTTGGTGTGAGTTTGCTCCGTCATCCTTTTTGTGGTGGGTCTATCAATTCGTCGATGTCACATTGTGCGAGTGTGTTTTGCTCTATTATCCTTTTGGTGGTAGTAGCCGTTGTAAGTTTGCTATGTCATCCTTTTGGTGGTGGGTCTGTCATTTCATCAATTTCAGATTGTGCAAGTGTGTGTTGCTCTATCATCCTTTTGGTGATAGTAGCTGGTGTGAGTTTGCTTCGTCATCCTTTTGGCGGTGGGTTGGTCATTTCATCGATGTCAGATTGTGCGAGTGTTTTGCTCCACCATTCTTTTAGTGTTAGTAGCCGGTGTGAGTTTGCTCCGTCTTCCTTTTGGTGGTGGGTCTATCATTTCGTCGATGTCAGATTGTTCGAGTGTTTTGCTCTATCATCCTTTTGGTGATAGTAGCCGGTGTGAGTTGGCTCCATCATCCCTTTGGTGGTGGGTCTTTCATTTTGTCGATGTCAGATTGTGCGAGTGTGTTTTGCTCTATCATCCTTTTGGTGGTAGTAGCTGGTGTGAGTTTGCTCAGTAATCCTTTTAGTGGTGGGTCTGTCATTTTATTGATGTCAGATTCTGCGAGTGTGTTTTGCTCTATCATCCGTTTGGTGGTTGTAGTCGGTGTGAGTTTGCTCCGTCATCCTATTTGTGGTGGTTCTGTGATTTCGTTGATGCAAGATTGTGCGAGTTTGTTTTTCTCTATCATCCTGTTGGTTTTAGTAGCCGGTGTGAGTTTGCTCCGTCTTCCTTTTGGTGGTGGGTCTATCATTTCGTCGATGTCAGATTGTGCGAGTGTTTTGCTCTATCATTCTTTTAGTGGTAGTAGCCGGTGTGATTTTTCTCAGTCATCCTTTTGTTGGTGGGTCTATCATTTCATTGATGTCAGATTGTGCGAGTCTGTTTTGCTCTATCATCCTTTTGGTGGTAGTAGCTGGTGTGAGTTTGCTCAGTAATCCTTTTGGTGGTGGGTCTGTCATTTCATCGATGTCAGATTATGTGAGTGTGTTTTGCTCTATCATCCTTTTGGTGGTAGTAGCTGGTGTGAGTTAGCTCCGTCATCCTTTTGGTGGTGGGTCTGTCATTTCATCGATGTCAGATTCTGCGAGTGTGTTTTGCTCTATCATCCTTTTGGTGATAGTAGTCGGTGTGAGTTTGCTCAGTAATCCTTTTGTTGGTCGGTCTGTCATTCCTTCGATGTCAGATTGTGCGAGTGTGTTTTGCTCTATCATCCTTTTGGTGGTAGTAGCTGGTGTGTGTTTGCTCAGTAAACCTTTTGGTGGTGGGTCTGTCATTTCGTATATGTCAGATTTTGCGAGTGTTTTCCTCTATCATTCTTTTACTGGTAGTAGCCCGTGTGAGTTCGCTCCGTCATCCTTTTGGTGGTGGGTCTGTCATTTCATCAATTTCAAATTATGTGAGTGTGTGTTTCTCTATCATCCTTTTGGTGATAGTAGCCGGTGTCAGTTCGCTCCATCATCCTTTTGGTGGTGGGTCTGTCATTTCATCGATGTCAGATTGTGCGAGTCTGTTTTGCTCTATCATCCTTTTTGTGGTAGTAGCTGGTGTGAGTTTGCTCAGTAATCCTTTTGGTGGCGGGTCTGTCATTTCATCAATGTCAGATTGTGTTTGTGTGTCTTGCTCTATCATCCTTTTGGTGGTAGTAGCTGGTGTGAGTTGGCTCCGTCATCCTTTTGTTGGTGGGTCTGTGATTTCGTCGATGTCAGATTGTGCGAGTGTGTTTTGCTCTATCATCCTTTTGGTGGTAGTAGCTGGTGTGAGTTTGCTCAGTAATCCATTTTGTGGTGGGTCTGTCATTTCATCGATGTCAGATTCTGCGAGTGTGTTTTGCTCTATCATCTTTTTGGTGATAGTAGTCGGTGTGAGTTAGCTCGGCCATCCTTTTGCTGGTCGGTCTGTCATTCCTTCAATGTCAGATTATGCGAGTATGTGTTGCTCTATCATCCTTTTGGTGGTAGTAGCTGGTGTGAGTTTGCTCAGTAAACCTTTTGGTGGTGGGTCTGTCATTTCGTCTATGTCAGATTTTGCGAGTGTTTTGCTCTATCATTCTTTTAGTGGCAGTAGCCCGTGTTAGTTCGCTCCGTCATCTTTTTGGTGGTGGGTCTGTCATTTCATCGATTTCAAATTATGCGAGTGTGTGTTTCTCTATCATCCTTTTGGTGATAGTAGCCGGTGTGAGTTTGCTCCATCATCCTTTTGGTAGTGGGTCTGTCATTTCCTCGATGTCAGATTGTACGAGTCTATTTTGCTCTATCATCCTTTGGGTGGTAGTAGCTGGTGTGAGTTTGCTCAGTAATCCTTTTGGTGGTGGGTCTGTCATTTCATCAATGTCAGATTGTGTTAGTGTGTTTTGCTCTATCATCCTTTTGGTGGTAGTAGTTTGTGTGAGTTTTCTCAGTCATCCTTTTGGTGGTGGGTCTGTGATTTCGTCGATGTCAGATTTTGCGAGTGTGTTTTGCTCTATCATCCTTTTGGTGGTAGTAGCTGGTGTGAGTTTCCTCAGTAATCCTTTTTGTGGTGGGTCTGTCATTTCATCGATGTCAGATTCTGCGAGTGTGTTTTGCTCTATCATCCTTTTGGTGATACTAGTCGGTGTGAGTTAGCTCCGTCATCCTTTTGTTGGTCGGTCTGTCATTTTGTCGATGTCAGATTGTGCGAGTATGTTTTGCTCTATCATCCTTTTGGTTGTAGTAGCTGGTGTGAGTTTGCTCAGTAATCCTTTTCGTAGTGGGTCTGTCATTTCGTCTATGTCAGATTTTGCGAGTGTTTTGCTCTATCATTCTTTTAGTGGTAGTAGCTCGTGTTAGTTTGCTCTGTCATCCTTTTGGTGGTGGGTCTGTCATTTCATCGATTTCAAATTATGCGAGTGTGTGTTTCTCTATCATCCTTTTGGTGATAGTAGCCGGTGTGAGTTCGCTCCATCATCCTTTTGGTGGTGGGTCTGTAATTTCGTCAATGTCAGATTGTGCAAGTGTGTTTTGCTCTACATCCTTTTGGTGGTGGTAGTAGCTGGTGTGACTTTGCTAAGTAATCCTTTTAGTGGTGGGTCTGTCATTTCATCAATGTCAGATTCTGCGAGTGTGTTTTGCTCTATCATCCGTTTGGTGGTTGTAGTCGGTGTGAGTTAGCTCCGTCATCCTTTTGGTGGTGGGTCTGTGATATTGTCGATGTCAGATTGTGCGAGTGTGTTTTTCTCTATCATCCTTTTGGTGGTAGTAGCTAGTGTGAGTTTGCTCAGTAATCCTTTTTGTTGTGGGTCTGTCATTTCATCGATGTCAGATTCTGCGAGTGTGTTTTGCTCTATCATCCTTTGGTGATAGTAGTCGGTGTGAGTTAGCTTCGTCATCCTTTCGCTGGTTCGTGTGTCATTTCGTCGATGTCAGATTGTGCGAGTTTGTTTTGCTCTATCATCCTTTTGGTGGTAAATGCTGGTATGAGTTTGCTCAGTAATCCTTTTGGTGGTGGGTCTGTCATTTCGTCTATTTCAGATTTTGCGAGTGTTTTTCTTTATCATTCTTTTTGTGGTAGTAGCCCGTGTGAGTTAGCTCCGTCATCCTTTTGTTGGTGGGTCTGTCATTTCATCGATTTCAAATTATGCGAGTGTGTGTTTCTCTATCATCCTTTTGGTGATACTAGCCGGTGTGAGTTCGCTCTGTCATCCTTTTGGTGGTGGGTCTGTCATTTCGTCGATGTCAGATTGTGCGAGTGTGTTTTGCTCTATCATCCTTTTGGTGGTGGTAGCTGGTGTGAGTTTGCTCAGTAATCCTTTTAGTGGTGGGTCTCTCATTTCATCGATGTCAGATTCTGCGAGAGTGTTTTGCTCTATCATCCGTTTAGTGGTTGTAGTAGGTGTGAGTTTGCTCCGTCATCCTTTTTTGGGGTGGGTCTGTGATTTTGTTGATGCTAGATTGTGCGAGTTTGTTTTTCTCTACCATCCTTTTGCTTTTATTAGCCGGTGTGAGTTTGCTCCGTCTTCCTTTTGGTGGTGGGTTTGTCATTTCGTCGATGTCAGATTGTGCGATTGTTTTGCTCTATCATTCTTTTAGTGGTAGTAGCCGGTGTGAGTTTGCTCAGTAATCCTTTTTGTGGTGGGTCTGTCATTTCATCGATGTAAGATTACGCGAGTGTGTTTTGCTCTATCGTCCTTTTGGTGATAGTAGTCGGTATGAGTTAGCTCCGTCATTCTTTTGCTGCTCGATCTGTCATTTTATCGATGTCAGATTGTACGAGTGTGTTTTGCTCTATTATCCTTTTGGTTGTAGTAGCCGTTGTCAGTTTGCTCCGTCAACCTTTTGGTGGTGGGTCTCAAATTTCGTCGATATCAGATTGTGCGAGTGTGTTTTTCTCTATCATCCTTTTGGTGGTAGTAGTTGGTGTGAGTTTGCTCAGTAATCCTTTTAGTGGTGGGTCTGTCATTTCATCGATGTCAGATTCTGCGAGTGTGATTTGCTCTATCATCCGTTTGGTGGTTGTAGTCGGTGTGAGCTAGCTCCGTCATCCTTTTGGTGGTGGGCCTGTGATTTCGTCGATGTCAGATTGTGCGAGTGTGTTTTGCTCTATCATCCTTTGGGTGGTAGTAGCTGGTGTGAGTATGCTCAGTAATCCTTTTTGTTGTGCGTCTGTCATTTCATCGATGTCAGATTCTGCGGGTGTGTTTTGCTCTATCATCTTTTTGGTGATAGTAGTCGGAGTGAGTTAGCTCCGTCATCCTTTTGGTGGTCGGTCTGTCATTTCGTCGATGTCAGATTGTGCGAGTATGTTTTGGTCTATCATCGTGTTGATGGTAGTAGCCTGTGTGAGTTGGCTCAGTAATCCTTTTGGTGGTGGGTCTGTCATTTCGTCTATGTCAGATTTTGCGAGTGTTGTTCTCTATCATCAGGTTGCTGGTAGTAGCCAGTATGAGTTTGCTCTGTCATCCTTTTGGTGGTGGGTCTGTGATTTCTTCGATGCTAGATTGTGCGAGTTTGTTTTTCTCTATCATCCTGTGGGTTTTAGTAGCCGGTGTGAGTTCGCTCGTCTTCCTTTTGGTGGTGGGTCTGTCATTTCGTCTATGTCAGATTGTGCGAGTGTTTTGCTCTATCATTCTTTTAGTGTTAGTAGCTGGTTTAAGTTTTATCAATCATCCTTTTGCTGGTGGGTCTATTATTCCATCGATGTCAGATTGTGCGAGTCTGTTTTGCTCTATCAGCCTTTTGATGGTAGTAACTGGTGCTCGTTTTCTCAGTAATCCTTTTGGTGGTGGGTCTGTCATTTCATCGATGTCAGATTGTATGAGTGTGTTTTTCTCTATCATACTTTTGGTGATAGTAGCCGGTGCGAGTTTGCTCCGTCATCCTTTTGGTGGTCGATCTGTGATATCGTCGACGCTAGATTCTGCGATTTTGTTTTGCTCTATCATCCTTTTATTTTAGTAGCCAATGTGAGTTCGCCCCGTCATCGTTTTGGTGGTGGGTTTGTCATTTCGTCTATGCCAGATTTTGGAGTGTTTTGCTCTATCATTCTTTTAATGGTAGTAGCCGGTGCGAGTTTGCTCCGTCATCCTTTTGGTGTTGGGTCTGTCTTTTCATCGATTTTAAATTATGCGAGTGTGTGTTTCTCTATCATCCTTTTGGTGATAGTAGCCGGTGTGAGTTCGCTCTGTCATCCTTTTGGTGGTGGGTCTGTCATTTCGTCGATGTCAGATTCTGCGAGTGTGTTTTGCTCTATCATCCGTTTGGTGGTTGTAACCGGTGTGAGTTTGCTCTGTCATCCTTTTGGTGGTGGGTCTGTGATTTCGTTGATGCTAGATTGTGCGAGTTTGTTTTTCTCTATCATCCTTTTTGTTTTAGTAGCCGGTGTGAGTTCGCTCCATCTTCCTTTTGGTGGTGGGTCTGTCATTTCGTCGATGTCAGATTGTGCAAGTGTTTTTCTCTATCATTCTTTTAGTGGTAGTAGCCGGTGTGAGTTTGCTCAGTCATTCTTTTGGTGGTGGGACTATCATTTCATCGATGTCTGATTGTACGAGTCTGTTTTGCTCTATCATCCTTTTGGTGGTAGTAGCTAGTGTAAGTTTGCTCAGTAATCCTTTTTGTGATGGGTCTGTCATTTCATCGATGTCAGATTCTGCGAGTGTGTTTTGCTCTATCATCCTTTTGGTGATAGTAGTCGGTATGAGTTAGCTCTGTCATCCTCATGTTGGTCGGTCTGTCATTTCGTCGATGTCAGATTGTGCGAGTGTGTTTTACTCTATTATCCTTTTGGTGGTAGTAGCCGTTGTGAGTTTGCTCCGTCATCCTTTTGGTGGTGAGTCTGTCATTTCATCGATGTCAGATTGTCGAGTGTGTTTTGCTCTATCATCCGTTTGTTGGTAGTAGCCGGTGTGAGTTTGCTCCGTCATCCTTTTAGTGGTGGGTATGTCATTTCGTCGATGTCAGATTGTGCTAGTGTTTTGCTCTATCATTCTTTTGTGGTAGTAGCCGGTGTGAGTTTGATCAGTCATCCTTTTGGTGGTGGGTCTATCATTTCATTCATGTCAGATTGTGCGAGTCTGTTTTGCTCTATCATCCTTTTGGTGGTAGTAGCTGGTGGGAGTTTGCTCAGTAATCCTTTTGGTGGTGGGTCTATCATTCCATCGATGTCAGATTATGCGAGTGTGTTTTGCTCTATCATCCTTTTGGTGGTAGTAGCTGGTGTGAGTTTGCTCAGTAATACTTTTGGTGGTGGGTCTGTCATTTCACCGATATTAAATTGTACGAGTGTGTTTTATTCTATCATACTTTTGGTGATAGTAGCCGGTGTGAGTTTGCTCCGTCATCCTTTTGGTGGTGGGTCTGTGATTTCGTCGACCCTAGATTGTGCGAGTTTGTTTTGCTCTATCATGCTTTTATTTTATTTGACAATGTGAGTTCAACCCGTTATCATTTTGGTGGTGGGTCTGTCATTTTGTCCATGTCAGATTTTGCGAGTGTTTTGCTATATCATTCTCTTAGTGGTAGTAGCCGGTGTGAGTTCGCTCCGTCATACTTTTGGTGGTGGGTCTGTCTTTTGATCGATTTCAAATTGTGCGAGTGTGTTTTGCTCTATCATCCTTTTGGTGGTAGTAGCTGGTGTGAGTTTCCGTAGTAATCCTTTTTGTGGTGGGTCTGTCATTTCATTGTTTTCAGATTCTGCGAGTTTGTTTTGCTCTATCATCCGTTTGGTGGTAGTAGCCGGTGTGAGTTTGGTTCGTCATCCTTTTGGTGGTGGGTCTGTCTTTTCATCGATTTCAAATTATGCGAGTGTGTGTTTCTCTATCATCCTTTTGGTGATAGTAGCCAGTGTGAGTTCGCTCCGTCATCCTTTTGGTGGTGGGTATGTCATTTCGTCGATGTCAGATTCTGTGAGTGTGTTTTGCTCTATCATCCTTTTGGTGGTTGTAACCGGTGTGAGTTTGCTCCGTAATCCTTTTGGTGGTGGGTCTGTGATTTCGTTGATGCTAGATTGTGCGAGTTTGTTTTTCTCTATCATCCTTTTGGTTTTAGTAGCCGGTGTGAGTTTACTCCGTCTTCCTTTTGGTGGTGGGTCTGTCATTTCGTCGATGTCAGATTGTGCAAGTGTTTTTCTCTATCATTCTTTTAGTGGTAGTAGCCGGTGTGAGTTTGCTCAGTCATCCTTTTGGTGGTGGGTCTATCATTTCATCGATGTCTGATTATGCGAGTCTGTTTTGCTCTATCATCCTTTTGGTGGTAGTAGCTGGTGTGAGTTTACTCAGTAATCCTTTTGGTGAAGGGTCTGTCATTTCATCGATGTCAGATTCTGTGAGTGTATTTTGCTCTATCATCCTTTTGGTGATAGTAGTCAGTATGAGTTAGCTCCGCCATCCTTTTGCTGGTCGGTCTGTCATTTCGTCAATGTCAGATTGTGCGAGTGTGTGTTTACTCTATTATCCTTTTGGTGGTAGTAGCCGTTGTGAGTTCGCTCCGTCATCCTTTTGGTGGTGAGTCTGTCATTTCATCGATGTCAGATTCTGCGAGTGTGTTTTGCTCTATCATCCGTTTGGTGGTAGTAGCCGGTGCGAGTTTGCTCCATCATCCTTTTGGTGGTGGGTCTGTGATTTCGTCGATGCTAGATTGTGCGAGTTTGTTTTTCTCTATGAACCTCTTGGTTTTAGTAGCCGGTGTGAGTTCACTCCATCTTCCTTTTAGTGGTGGGTCTGTCATTTCGTCGATGTCAGATTGTGCTAGTCTTTTGCTCTATCATTCTTTTGTGGTAGTAGCCGTGTGAGTTTGATCAGTCATCCTTTTGGTGGTGGGTCTATCATTTCATTCATGTCAGATTGTGCGAGTCTATTTTGCTCTATCATCCTTTTGGTGGTGGGTCTATCATTTCATCGTTGTCAGATTGTGCGAGTGTGTTTTGCTCTATCATCCTTTTGGTGGTAGTAGCTGGTGTGACTTTGCTCAGTAATCCTTTTGGTGGTGGGTCTGTCATTTCAACGATGTCAGATTGTACGAGTGTGTTTTGTTCTATCATACTTTTGGTGATAGCAGCCGGTGTTATTTTGCTCCGTCATCCTTTTGGTGGTGGGTCTGTGATTTCGTCGACCCTAGATTGTGCGAGTTTGTTTTGCTTTATCTTCCTTTTATTTTATTTGCAAATGTGAGTTCAACCCGTTATCGTTTTGGTGGTGGGTCTGTAATTTTGTCCATGTCATATTTTGCGAGTGTTTTGCTCTATCATTCTTTTAGTGGTAGTAGCCGGTGTGAGTTTGCTCCATCATCCTTTTGGTGGTGTGTCTGTCTTTTCATCGATTTCAAATTATGCGAGTGCGTATTTCTCTATCATCCTTTTAGTGATAGTAGCCGGTGTGAGTTCGCTCCGTCATCCTTTTGGTGGTGGGTCTGTCATTTCGTTGATGTCAGATTGTGCGAGTGTGTTTTGCTCTATCATCCTTTTGGTGGTAGTAGTTGGTGTGAGTTTCCTCAGTAATCCTTTTTGTGGTGGGTCTGTCATTTCATCGCTTTCAGATTCTGCGAGTGTGTTTTGCACTATCATCCGTTTGGTCGTAGTAGCCGGTGTGAGTTTGGTCTGTCATCCTTTTGGTGGTGGGTCTGTGATTTCGTTGATGCTAGATTGTGCGAGTTTGTTTTTCTCTAACATCTTTTTGGTTTTAGTAGCTGGTGTGAGTTCGCTTCATTTTCCTCTTGGTGGTGGGTCTGTCATTTCGTCGATGTCAGATTGTGCGAGTGTTTTGCTCTATCATTCTTTTAGTGGTAGTAGCCGGTTTGTGTTTCCTCAATCATCCTTTTAGTGGTGGGTCTATCATTTCATCGATGTCAGATTGTTCGAGTCTGTTTTGCTCTATCATCCTTTAGGTGGTTATAGCTGGTGGGAGTTTGCTCAGTAATCCTTTTGGTGGTGGGTCTATCATTTCATCGATGTCACATTGTACGAGTGTGTTTTGCTCTATCATCCTTTTGGTGGTAGTAGCTGGTGTGAGTTTGCTCAATAATCCTTTTGGTGATAGTAGCCGGTGTGAGTTAGCTCCGTCATCCTTTTACTTGTCGGTCTGTCATTTCGTCGATGTCAGATTGTGTGAGTGTGTTATGCTCTATTATCCTTTTGGTGGTATTAGCCATTGTGAGTTTGCTCCGTCATCCTTTTGGTGGTGGGTCTGTCATTTCATCGATGTCAGATTGTGCGAGTGTGTTTTGCTCTGTCATCCTTTTGGTGGTAGTAGCCGGTGTGAGTTTGCTCTGTCATCCTTTTGGTGGTGGGTCTGTGATTTCGTCGATGCTAGATTGTGCGAGTTTGTTTTTCTCTATCATCCTTTTGGTTTCAGTAGCCGGTGTGAGTTTGCTCCGTCTTCTGTTTGGTGGTGGGTCTGTCATTTCGTCGATGTCAGATTGTGCGAGTGTTTTGCTCTATCATTCTTTTAGTTGTAGTAGCCAGTGTGAGTTTTATCAGTCATCCTTTTGGTGGTGGGTCTATTATTTCATCGATGTCAGATTGTGCGAGTCTGTTTTGTTCTATCATCCTTTTGGTGGTAGTAGCTAGTGTGAGTTTGCTCAGTAATCCTTTTGGTGGTGGGTCTGTCATTTCATCGATGTCAGATTGTGTGAGTGTGTTTTGCTCTATCATCCTTTTGGTGGTAGTAGCTGGTGTCAGGTTGCTCAATAATACTTTTGGTGGTGGGTCTATCATTTCATCGATGTCAGATTGTGCGAGTGTGTTTTGCTCTATCATGCTTTTGGTGGTAGTAGCTGGTGTGAGTTTCCTCAGTAATCCTTTTTTTGGTGGGTCTGTGATTTCGTCGACGCTAGATTGTGCGAGTTTGTTTTGCTCTATCATCCTTTTATTTTAGTAACCAATGTGAGTTCTCCCCGTCATCGTTTTCGTGGTGGGTCTGTCATTTCGTCCATGTCAGATTTTGCGAGTGTTTTACTCTATCATTCTTTTAGTGGTAGTAGCCGGTGTGAGTTCAGCTCCGTCATCCTTTTGGTGGTGGGTCTGTCTTTTCATTGATTTCAAATTATGCGAGTGTGTATTTCTATATCATCCTTTTGGTGATAGTAGCCGGTTTTGTTTGCTCCGTCATCCTTTTGGTGGTGGTTCTGTCATTTTGTCAATGTCAGATTGTACGAGTGTGTGTTGCTCTATCATCCTTTGGTCGTAGTAGTTGGTGTGAGTTTCCTCAGTAATCCTTTTGGTGGTGGGTCTGTCATTTCATCGCTTTCAGATTCTGCGAGTGTGGTTTGCTCTATCATCCGTTTGGTGGTAGTAGCCGGTATGAGTTTGGTCCGTCATCCTTTTGGTGGTGGGTCTGTGATTTCGTTGATGCTAGATTGTGCGAGTTTGTTTTCCTCTATCATCCTTTTCCTTTTATTAGCCGGTGTGAGTTTGCTCCATATTCCTTTTGGTGGTGGGTCTGACATTTCATCGATGTCAGATTGTGCGAGTGTTTTGCTCTCTCATTCTTTTAGTGGTAGTAGCCGGTGTGAGTTTGCTCAGTCATCCTTTCTGTGGTGAGTCTATCATTTCATTGATGTCAGATTGTGCGAGTCTGTTTTGCTCTATCATTCTTTTGTGGTAGTAGCTGGTGTGACTTTCCTCAGTAATCCTTTTGGTGGTGGGTCTGTCATTTCATCGATGTCAGATTGTGTGAGTGTGTTTTTCTCTATCATCCTTTTGGTGATAGTAGCTGGTGTCAGGTTGCTCAGTAATCCTTTTGGTGGTGGGTCTATCATTTCATCGATGTCAGATTGTGCGAGTTTATTTTGCTCTATCATCCTTTTGGTGGTAGTAGCTGGTGTGAAATTCCTCAGTTATCCTTTTGGTGGTGCGTCTTTCATTTCATCGATGTCAGATTGTACGAGTGTGTTTTGCTCTATCATACTTTTGGTGATAGTAGCCGGTGTGGGTTTGCTCCATCATCCTTTTGGTGGTGGGTCTATGATTTCGTCGACGCTAGATTGTGCAAGTTTGTTTTGCTCTATCATTCTTTTATTTTAGTAACCAATGTGAGTTCGCCCCGTCATCGTTTTGGTGGTGGGTCTGTCATTTCCTCCATGTCAGATTTTGCGAGTGTTTTGCTCTATCATTCTTTTAGTGGTAGTAGCCGGTGTGAGTTCGCTCTGTCATCCTTTTCGTGGTGGGTCTGTCATTTCGTCAATGTCAGATTATGCGAGTGTGTTTTGCTATATCATCCGTTTCGTGGTAGTAGTCGGTGTGAGTTTGGTCCGTCATCCTTTTTGTTGTGGGTCTGTGATTTCGTTGATGCTAGATTGTGCGAGTTTGTTTTTCGCTATCATCCTGTTGGTTTTAGTAGCCGGTGTGAGTTCGACCCGTCTTCCATTTGGTAGTGGGTCTGTCATTTCGTCAATGTCAGATTGTACGAGTCTGTTTTGCTCTATCATCCTTTTGGTGGTAGTAGCTGGTGTGAGTTTGCTCAGTAATCCTTTTGGTGGTGGCTCTTCCATTTCATCGATGTCAGATTGTGTAAGTGTGTTTTGCTATATCATCCTTTTGGTGGTAGTAGCCGGTGTGAGTTAGCTCCGTCATCCTTTTGCTGGTCGGTCTGTCATTTCGTTTATGTCAGATTGTGCGAGTGTGTTTTTCTCTATCATCCTTTTGGTGGTATTAGCCGTTGTGAGTTTGCTCTGTCATCCTTTTGGTGGTGGGTCTGTCATTTCATTGATGTCAGATTGTGCGAGTGTGTTTTGCACTATCATCCTTTTATTTTAGTAGCCAATGTGAGTTCGCCCCGTTATCGTTTTGGTGGTGGGTCTGTCATTTTGTCCATGTCAGATTTAGCGAGTGTTTTGCTCTATCATTCTTCTAGTGGTAGTAGCCGGTGTGACTTTGCTTCGTCATCCTTTTAGTGGTTGGTCTGTCTTTTCATAGATTTCAAATTATGCAATTGTGTGTTTCTCTATCATCTTTTTGGTGATAGTAGCCGGTGTGAGTTCGCTCCATCATCCTGTTGGTGGTGGGTTTGTCATTTCGTATATGTCAGATTGTGCGAGTGTATTTTGCTCTATCATGCGTTTGTTGGTAGTAGTCGGTGTGAGTTTGGTCCGTCATCCTTTTGGTGGTGGGTCTGTGATTTCGTTGATGCTAGATTAGGCGAGTTTGTTTTTCTCTATCATCCTTTTGGTTTTAGTAGCCGGTGTGAGTTCGCTCCATCTTCCTTTTGGTGGTGGGTCTGTCATTCCGTCGATGTCAGATTGTGCGGGTGTTTTGCACTATCATTCTTTTAGTGGTAGTAGCCGGTGTGAGTCTGCTCAGTCATCCTTTTGGTGGTGGGTCTATCATTTCATCGATGTCAGATTGTGCGAGTCTATTTTGCTCTATCATCCTTTTGATGGTAGTAGCTGGTGTGAGTTTGCTCGGTAATCCTTTTGGTGGTGGGTCTATCATTTTATCAATGTCAGATTGAGCAAGTGTATTTTGCTATATCATCCTTTTGGTGGTAGTAGCTGGTGTGAGTTTGCTCAGTAATCTTTTTTGTGGTGGGTCTGTCATTTCATCGATGTCAGATTCTGCGAGTGTGTTTTGATCTATCATCCTTTTGGTAATAGTAGCCGGTGTGAGTTAACTCCGTCATCCTTTTGCTGGTCGGTCTGTCATTTTGTTGATGTCAGATTGTGCGAGTGTGTTTTGCTTTATTATCCTTTTGGTGGTATTAGCCGTTGTGAGTTTGCTCCGTCATCCTTTTGGGGGTGGGTCTGTTATTTCATCAATGTCAGATTGTGCAAGTGTGTTTTGCTCTATCGTCCTTTTGATGGTAGTAGCCGGTGTGAGTTTGCTCTGTCATACTTTTGGTGGTGGGTCTGTGATTTCGTCGATGCTAGATTGTGCGAGTTTGTTTTTTTCTATCATCCTTTTGGTTTTAGTAGTCGGTGTTAGTTTACTCCGTTTTCCTTTTGGTGGTGGGTCTGTCATTTCGTCGATGTCAGATTGTGCGAGTGTTTTGCTCTATCATTCTTTTAGTGGTAGTAGCCGGTGTGAGTTTGCTCAGTCATCCTTTTGGTGGTGGGTCTATCATTTCATCGATGTCAGATTTTGTGAGTCTATTTTGCTCTATCATCCTTTTGGTGGTAGTAGCTGGTGTGAGTTTGCTCAGTAATCCTTTTGGTGGTGGGTCTGTCATTTCATCGATGTCAGATTGTGTGAGTGTTTTTGGCTCTATCACGCTATCGCTACTGCGAAAATCGGCGCCGGCTATGACAGAAGAGTCGCCGCCGTGCGTTATTTATCCCACAAGAGGGAAAGGAAACGCTCAGAGTAAACCTAACGCAAAGAGGGAAACGAATGGTCATCGCAACCAAATCCTGGATTCGGGAGTCGGTTACGCAAGGGGAAGGTATTAGCACCCCTCACGTCCGTCGTACTCGACGGGATCCACACTTGTTTTCTATCTAAGGGTATGTTATTCTATCTACTCTAAAGGTCTGGGTTAAAAAGAAAAGAAAATGACTCGGAAAAGTATCGCACTTTATGCCTATGTATTCCCGTCTGGAACGAGAAATTAGAGTCAACGTAGTTCGCCTAACTACGGGTTAAGGGGGGAAGGTTGCTCGCCGAGATGTCGCATCCCGTGCCTACGTACTTTCATACGGCATGAAAGATCAGAGCAAACGTAGTTCGGGCAACGGAAGACACAAGTTTGTCTGATAGTTTTTTATCTCCTTAAGAAAGGGTTTTCCTGATTAAAGGTCCAAGAGGACAAAAATAGAGTTTGAATGTTTGTTTGAGTTTTTTACGAAAGAAATGGTTTTTAGGATGTTTGCAATCTTAGTCGCACTAGAGACTATGACCCAGGAGTGAACACTTCGTATGTCACCCAAAGGGTACCACACTAACATCCAGATTATTGGAGAGAGACCCTCCACCAACCTTTTCCCAGATAGCTTAAGGCTCATAACGTACGACTTCAATTAACCTTATTGCTGTGTTTTTGAATTGTTTTGAGATGAGAAGAGAAAGACACACTAAAACTATGGTTGAAAGGGGAATCTGCCTACAATTATCATGCATGGGTCAAAACCTAATGTCTGTCATAATTCCCTCTTGCACAGAGGAAATCAGAGATCCTAGGGGGAAAATAGCAAAAAGAAAAGCAAGCAGTAAACAGTAAACAGTAAAATGCATGCTATGCAACAGTACAAGCGAGGCAAGGGAGTCCGGCTCAACCTCAAACCTACGAAAACAACAGGCAAGAGGAGACAAGCTCCACCTCAAACCTAGAGGTAATCAACAGAAGCAAACAGACAATACAACAAAAGAAAAGAAACAGAGAAAGCAGCCCAAGCAGCAGCAACAGTCTTCAGCAGACAACAACTTCAATACTCAACAGCAGTAGCTCTAAACAGCAAATCCTCTTGACAGCAAAGTTGACAGCAAAATGGCTTCATCTTCAATCTAGCTTCTATCTTCAAGCTTCATCAAACTTCATCTTCAAGCTCTAGCAAGCACACTCCAAGCAAAGGATTAATCACTAAGATCAAGGTTGCAATGTTGAGAACCAAATGAAAACCAAAGGAAATCATCAAGTACCAACATTGAAATGGAAAGGCATCCTCAAAGTTCTACTCAACTATGGGCATACCACACATCCCTCCAAAGGAGAGATGGAGTTTCCCTAGGAGGACTTTACATCATTGGATAGAATAGAAGCACACAATGCATTCTATGTTTGATGAAAGAATCAAAACTAGTTCTAATGGCTCTTCCTAAAACCCTAATTTCCTAAGCTCCTAAAAGAGAAGAAAGCTTCAACTCCAAGCTCCAATATTCAAGCCACAGCAGCTACACCAAATCTAGAAGACCTCCCAAGAAGGAATCCAAGCAAATCTAGCTCCAAAGTCACCAAAAAGACCAAACAAACAAGAGCACTAAAACTAGAACACCACAAGCACAAGCAACTTGCAAAATACAACTAAAATAGAAAACAAAGTTGTAAAATTCTAATAAAATTCCTAGGGGAACATACATGTTTGAACAACCTAGGGTCAAAATATTAAAGCCTAATTCAACTTCTAAGTCACCTAAATAATTTCTAGATTGAAGCTTATCAAGGTGATCCACAAGTCTGGGAAGGCTCTAATCTCAACACCTAAAACAGAAATTAAAGTTGTTCTAAAATTCTAACAAAATTTTTAAGGGAACATGAATATCTACCCTAAAACATACTAAAAAATCAAAGCCAGATTCATCACCAATTAGGAGAACAAAATTCAACAAGACAGATGATCAAATATGCAAATATTAAATAATTAAACAAAATAAGAAAAATCAAATTAAAATGAAAAAGGCATGAAAATTCATTTTATTGATTTTAGAAAATCACAAATTCTTTCAAGATCATGGAGATATTTTTAAAATAATTTTTGGATCAAAATTGAATTTATTGTGATTTTTAGAATCAATAATGCATTTAAAATAATCAAAATCAAATAAAAGAAATAATAAAACTGAAATAAAACCACAACGCTTGGATGAGGAGACTGGTCAAGCAATCCAAAGCTTCACAAGCTGCCAGCGCATTAGTGAAACTACTGCGTTTTGGACTCAAAAAAGTCCAACCTCAGATTAAAACACAGCCGTTGGATGAAGGGGAAAGTCTTTGGTCAAAGCAAGATCCAATGGTGCAAAGATCATCTTCTCCAAATTCAGGTCAAACGGAATGAGATCAGGCATGGTGGCCGGAGAAGACTCCGGTCGTCTTCTCCGGCGAGGCAATGGTTACAGGTGTCTAAAAACAACAATCCTTATACCAATCTTACTCAGAATTTCATCAGGATCTCAAATCTCCTACTCAAATTATCCAACTCTCAATAGAATTTAAAACACGAAGCAATGTTCAGAAATAACATCCAGATCAAACATCACCAATTGTCAAATTAATACCATAGAAATCATCCTTATGCTACACTGATCAACCTGATCTAATCAATTTGCTCTAACTCCTCGTGAATCAAAAGATTCGAATCCAAACAGAATTACTATGTCATGATCAACTTTCATCAAATGTCTCCAAATTGATCCTAAAACGATCTACATCTTGCCTAGATCCTAACCACAATTTCAAATCTGACTATCTCGTGCTAAATCGTGTGAAATTTTGAAAGTTACTAACCTGTTGTAGATCTAGTAACAGATGCACTTGGAGCTTGATTTTCCCTCCAAAACTTTCCAGATACGTTTAATGATGCACTAGGAAGAGTTTGCAACCTTCAATTTGCACTGAATTGGCTTGGAACTCAAAACACGATTTCACTTTCTCCTCTTGAAAACTCAACTACAACTTTAGCTTTCTGGCACGAAAATGGTCCCGAAAATTGATCTGAAATCAATCCAATGAATATAAAGAATGTTTCCATGGGCTTTTGAATTCAATTTGAAGCCCAATCCAGCCAATTGCATTTTCTGATTTTGCTCTTGAAGTTGCACATGACAATCACGAGTTGGCCATGGAAACTGTTCTAGAATCTTCCCTTTCAATTGCACATTGCCTTGTGAGTGTATTCAGACCAAAAGGAGCACTTGAAATGCCTTGGTGAAGAATTTGGATGTGTAACTTGCATTTGAAGTAACCAAATGACAACTTGTAAAACTTGACCTAAACTCAAAATTCTGTTAATGCCAAAGTGCTTAGAATTCAATTTCCATTCAAAAAATGTAGCTACTTGACATGTTTTGGTCTTTTAACTCAAAAAATCAATTTTCCCTCCTTAATCCATTTGAAAATCTTCCTTATTCAAACCATTTCAAACCAAGCCTTGCTATGAGCCCAATAAATCCATCATGTCCTCTTGGCTAGCCTAAAAACCCCATTTTGAACAACTTTCATGTTGAACAAAAATCCATTTGACAAGTGCAAGTTGGTGATTTTGGCCTATGATTGAAAATGACCTATAATCTCACTTTCCCAAAATACCCCTGACTTGTAAACCTCATAACTTGAGTTCTACAAATCAGATGGAAGACTTCTAGTACAATTTAGAAATCTAAGATCATGAGGAACAACTTTCATGTTGCCCAAAAGTTCAGGTGAAACATCCTTCTAGGTAAAAAATAGCTTTGAAGTCAGATGATTTTCACAGACAAATTTCAGAGGCATTTGAGTACTTGTAACTTGTCTGGGTCATAACTTGAGTTCTATAAATCCCCTTGAGGACTTCTAGTACTCAAATTAAAGGTATTGAGATGCTCTACAGGTTTCATGTTGGCCAAATATCCATTTGAGACTTGTATCTTGACTTATGGGGTCATGAAGTTAGGCCCTAAATAGGGAATTTTGCAGTGAAACCCTAATTTAGCAACTTCCCACACTCTTGACTTTTCTTGACTTGATCTTGGCACAACACCAAAACTGTCTCATCATATCATTTCATGAACTCCATGACCTAAAAGTAGGCTTTGATACTCTTCAACTGCACAGTTGACCTAGAATTAACCCAGATCAAACCCTAATTGCTTGCACCTCAACTGTGGCTCTTACATTTGACACAATGAATTGATTAAACTCTCCCATGGTCCTCTAGGAATTCTATGAGCTCCATACACATCCTCTTCTCACATTCAACACTTCACAACCCTCTGATGGTCTTCAGTTGATCCTCAAGTTAGGAGAAGATTCACACTCGAACATCTAAACCCTTAGGCACTCAAATTACCTCCTGATGACTTTGATAACTTCTAAATCTTGGATGAGACCTCTTGCTAGGCTTCTCTTGATAAGAATCACACTTGATCCCCTTTTATATGAATGATATCATGATATGCAAATGATATAACTATGCAAATGTTAATGCCAATGAAACATAAACCAGGTAAGAAAAGGTTGGGCAAATTTTGGGGTATAACAGCTGCCCCTATTCAAACGGCTTGGACCCGACTGGGTGAAGAGCGAACGACCTTCAAACAATTGAGGTAGAAGACGGTTGAATACCAAGAAACCCGGAAATTTGCCAACCACAGAAATAAGCTGCAAAAACTGCTTGTAGGAACAACATCCACTACACTAAGCCCAGTTGTTACGGCAATAACTGATCAATCATCTAATAAAACTTTGGATTTCAACACCAACCCCCTGTGTGACACCACAGGCATCGAGTTAACTCCGTCCACAACTGGACTAAATTTGTCAACACGAGGAGAGACTTCATCACCATGGGTCTCTTTAAGCAAAGTATTTTTTAACTGCGTACGAGTTCACAGGGGATGTAAAATCCTCACCATCCATGGTGGATAGCAATAAGGCTCCTCCAGAGAAAACCTTTCTAACGACATATGGACCTTCATAGTTGGGAGTCCATTTTCCCCTGTGATCTGATTGTGGTGGGAGAATCTTTTTCAACACAAGATCGCCCGTCTGAAAGCTTCAAGGACACACCTTTTTATCATAAGCTTTCTTCATCCGGCTCTGATACAACTGACCATATGCTAGAGAAGCCAGCCTCTTCTCATCCATTAAACTGAGCTGATTCAATCTATCTTCCACCCATTCTGCCTCATCTAGTTGGACATCACGCAAAACCCTCAGAGAAGGAATCTCAACCTCCAATGGTAGGACAACCTCCATACCATATACCAGTGAAAAAGGAGTCTCCCTGGTTGATGTGCGTACCGTCGTACGATAACTGTGCAAAGCAAAAGGAAACATCTCATGCCAGTCCTTGTAGGTCACAACCATCTTCTGAACAATCTTCTTTATGTTTTTATTGGGCGCTTCAACAACGCCATTCATCTTGGGCCGATAAGGAGAAGAGTTGTGATGTTCAATCTTGAAACTCTGGCACAATTCCTTCATCATCTTATTATTCAAATTCGAACCGTTGTCAGTGATAATCCGCTCAGGGATTCCATATCTGCAGAAAATATCCTTCTTGATAAATCTGGCCACCACCTTCTTGGTAACATTAGCATACGATGCCGCTTCAACCCATTTGGTGAAGTAATCAATAGCTACCAAGATAAAACGATGTCCGTTGGATGCCGTGGGCTCAATTTTCCCAATCACATCAATTCCCCACATGGAAAACGGCCAGGGTGGTGACATAACGTTTAGAGGGCTCGGAGGCACATGAATTTTGTCCGCATAAATCTGGAATTTATGACACTTCTTTGCAAACTTGAAACAATCTGTTTCCATTGTTAGACAGTAGTACCCTGCTCGTAATAACTTTCTCGTCATTGCATGTCCGCCGGCATGCGTGCCAAATGTTCCCTCGTGGATCTCTTCCATGAGCAACTTAGCGTCTTTCTCGTCCACACACCGCAACAACACCAAGTCGGGGTTTCTTTTGTACAAAACCCCATCCGGATTCAAATAGAAATTGCCAGCCAATCTCCTAAGAGTCTTCTGATCACGACTGGATGCCCCTGCCGGATACTCTTGGTTCTTCAGGAAATTCTGGATATCATAGTACCACGGTTTGCCATCGGAAGCTTCCTCAATGGCGAATATGAAAGCTGGCCTATCGAGGCGAGAGATAACTATTCTGGGAGCCTCATTCCAAAAGTTAAACTTATACATCGAAGACAATGTCGCGAGATCGTCTGCCATCTGATTTTCTGCTCGTGGTACATGGTGCAGTTCCACTTTGTCAAAGAAAGGTAACAACCTCCTTGCATAATTCATATAGGGTATCAAATTGGGCTGACGAGTCTCCCACTCTCCCTTGATTTGGTTCACAACTAGAGTAGAGTCTCCGTATACATCAAGATTTTTAATTCTCACGCCAATAGCTTCGTCGAGCCCCATAATATACGCTTCATATTCGGCCTCATTGTTGGTAACCGGAAAGGTCAATCTAGCAGTGAATGGGATGTGCGACCCATGAGGAGTAGTAATGATTGCCCCTATTCCACTTCCATATGAATTGACGGAACCATCAAATATCAATTGCCATTTGGAACCTAGCTCTGGACCTTCATCTGGCAACGGCTCCTCACAGTCCTTCATTTTCAAGTACACGATATCCTCGTCAGGAAAATCAAAGCTCATCGGCTGGTAATCATCAATTGGCTGCTCAGCTAGGTATTCTGACAGAACACTACCTTTAATAACCTTTTGAGAAACATACTGAATATCGTATTCTGTCAATACCATCTGCCAACGGGCAATCCTTCCGGAAAGTGCTTGCTTTTCAAACACGTATTTGATCGGATCCATCTTTGAAATTAGCATGGTTGTATGATTTAGCATGTATTGCCTCAAACGTTTGGCAGCCCAGGCTAGCGCACAACACATTTTTTCGAGCATTGAGTAACGGGACTCACAGTCTGTGAACTTTTTACTCAAGTAGTAAATCGCATGCTCTTCACGTCCAGTCTCGTCATGCTGACTGAGAACACAGCCCATACTTTTCTCAAGAACCGTCAAATACATAATCAATGGTCTCCCAGCTACTGGGGGTATCAATATTGGAGGTTCCTGCAAATATTCTTTTATTTTTTCAAACGCCCTTTGACAATCTTCATTCCAGGTCACAGCCTGATCCTTTTTCAACAACTTGAATAATGGCTCACACGTGGCCGTTAGATGAGATATGAACCGAGCAATGTAGTTCAACCTCCCTAAAAAACCACGAACCTCTTTTTCTGTTTTCGGCTTTGGCATTTCTTGTATTGCTTTTATCTTAGCAGGATCAACCTCAATTCCTTTTTCGCTCACAATAAACCCCAATAGCTTACCGGATCTCATCCCGAAGGTGCACTTGTTAGGATTCAGCCTCAGCCTGAATTTCCTAAGCCTCTTGAACAATTTCATAAGATTGACCAGATGCTCTTCCTCCGTCTGGGATTTGGCAATCATATCGTCAACATAGACTTCGATCTCTTTATGCATCATGTCATGAAAGAGTGTTGTCATAGCTCGCTGATATGTTGCCCCGACGTTCTTCAAACCAAAGGGCATCACTTTGTAGCAGAACGTTACCCACGGGGTAATAAAAGTTGTTTTCTCCATATCCTCCGGCGCCATATTTATCTGATTATAGCCCGAAAAGCCGTCCATGAAGGAAAACACAGAGAATTGAGCGGTGTTGTCGACCAGCACATCAATATGAGGAAGCGGAAAGTCATCTTTTGGGCTTGCCCTATTCAAATCTCTGTAATCAACACACATCCGCACCTTACCATCTTTCTTTGGTACAGGTACTATATTGGTGACCCATGAGGGATATGTTGTGACAGCTAGGAAACCGACATCCCATTGTTTCTGAACTTCCTCCTTAATTTTCACAGCCATATCTGGTTAAGTTCTTCTGAGTTTTTGCTTAACCGGCGGACATTCCTCGCGCAATGGCAAACGATGAACCACCATATCAGTATCCAATCCAGGCATGTCTTCGTAAGACCAAGCAAAGATATCACTGTACTCCCGCAGCATCTCGATAAGCCTTTGCTTGATATCCATTTGCAGTGCAGCCCCTATCCGGATGTTCCTGACAACCTCTTCGGACCCCACGTTGATAATTTCAATTTCCTCCTGATGAGGCAGAATGATTCTCTCTTCTTGTTTCAAAAGTCGAGTCAGCTCTTCTGATAAGTCGTTATCCTCAACAATCTCTTCTTCTGCTTGAAATATCGGGTGCTCGAAGTCGAAGCGAGTCATAGGAAGTTCGTGATCGGTGTCGTCTGAAATATGAATCCTGCAATGAGAATGGTTTAATGTTTCAAATAATGCAAACAAAGCACATAACCACATTGCCATTTTATTGTTAAAGCAAAAACAAGAAAAACAAGGATCACAAAATTTGCATGAGAAAAACGCCTTTATTAATGATTAAACAAAGTACACACATAAGCAGGTAGCCCTAAAAACAGAATCACCATGCCCCGGGTAGGACACAGGATTATATAATAATTGAGAAAACAAATCATTACTGTTTTGTAGTCACTTGGACAAGTTCCTGGATAGACTAGTTGCACAGATTCTGTCCTGGCACACCAGGCTTGATCCACGAGTCCATATCACAGTCACTATCTCCGTCTTCAGCATCGGAAACAGCATTGATCGTTTCATAACAGACCCCACCTGGAGTGATCACCACTGGTCCTTTGAACTTTGGCATGCCTGATGCGGAAGGTGACGATGTCGGGCGATATCCCAACCCAAACTTGTCCATCTTGACCGGAATTTCTAAGACTTGGCCCCATCTTTTGGTTTCTCCAGCCTGAACCACTGCCTGAGCGTCTTTGTACAAAGACATGGCCACCTCTGGCCCTTTGCTAGGAACATGAGACTTGTCTTTGATCTGCAACCCCTCGAAGGCTTGGCATGGCGTCTCATGGATCTCCCCATCCACTTCGACGTACTTGAATGACGAAAGATAACTAACCAGAATGTCATCCTCTCCGCAAATAGTAACAACATTATCCCCAACCATGTATTTAAGCTTCTGATGTAGCATGGACGTCACAACCCCTGCAAAATGTATCCATGGTCGCCCAAATAAACAGCTGTAAGCGGGATGTATATCCATGATGTAGAACACAGTGTCAAACACTTCCGGCCCGACTTGGAGCGGCAATGTTATGGATCCAAACACCGACCTCCTGGTCCCATCAAAAGCCCTCACGACCAAATCACTTGGCGTGCATATGATTCCTTGGACATCTAGCTTCATCATAGCCTTCTTCGGCAACACATTCAGAGATGATCCGGTGTCTACAAGAACGTGCGACATAACAGTGCCCCGACATTCCACTGAAATATGCAAAGCCATATTATGGTCCCGACCTCTAGGCGTCAAATCAAAATCAGTAAATCCCAGGCTGTATCCGGCATTCACATGCGCCAGTCCCCCCTCAAGCTGATTAACAGTTACTTCCTGAGGTACAAAAGACGTGTCCAAGATTTTTAATAAGGCATTCTGATGGGCCTCGGAACAAAGCAACAATGATAGTATTGAAATTTTGGAGGGCGTCTGCTGCAAGTGCTCCACAATCTTATAGTTACTTTTGCGAATCAACCTCATAAACTCTTCTACATCCTTGACCGATGTTTCCTTCTCTTTTGACTGGGAAGGTCCTCCTTCATTCACTTTGGCTTTGCCTCTAGCGATCCTTTCAGCCTCGATTTCAGGTGAAGTGAAGATTCTACCACTTCGGGTCATACCTCCCGCTTCAACAATATTGCCCACTGCCCCTGCTGGCTGGCTATCCACATTAATCTTTTCCCCGTTGCAAAAAACTTCCAACCCATAATTCCATGGAATGGCTTTCGTACTCTCAAAAGGAAAGGGTCATGCTTTCGTTATAGTGATCGTTGGCCGCTTGGCGGGCACTGATATCGTAATAGTCTTTCGTGGAATTGTAATTGTTGCGACCTCACCCTGCTTTTCACATGTTACCTCATCAGGTTTTTCAACAGCAGTGCGGTCAAACTGTAAAGTTCCCTCATCAATCATGGCCTGAATACCTCTCTTCAAATCAATACAGCCCTCTGGTCGGGTCCAACAATCAAAACAGTACTCATCACATCCGGGGAAAACCCCTCCTTTCAACATTATGCTTTTAACATAGCTTAAAGGTGTCTTCAGATTATTTACGTCCATAACCAAATCCAAATCCTCCTCTGTCAGAACAGCATTCGCTCCATGATTCGACATTCGTTTCTGTACAATGTTGGGACCATCCTGACTAAACTTGATGACTTTACTATCAATCAAATCTTGGGCTTTGTGTTTAAAAGCATGACAACTCTCGATATCATGTCCGGGTGCCCCAGAATGAAATTCACACTGTTTAAACATTCTCTTGTGGGTGGGTCCAACATTCTCTTCTCAACCAGATTTAAACTTAACAGCGTCTGAAGCAGTTCTGCATACATTGACGGAGGTGTATCAAATACCCTCTTTGGCTTCCCATTCTGGATCCTTCTCTGAGCAGGATTCTGCCTTTGTTGTTGCTGCTGCTGTTGTTGTGGTTGTTGTCGTTGTTGTGGTATAGGGATCGTCACACTAGCAACATGTTGTTGAATATACTGATTCCTACCCCTACCTCGTCCTCGACCACCATACACTGCACTGGCGTCTCATTGTCTTTTACCACCAAAGACCTTTTTTGCACCTCCAGCTGAGGTCGATTCACTAGCTTGAATCATACCAATTTTTATGCCATTTTCAATCCGTTCCGCCATGAGTATCATGTCAGAGAAACTACCCATCGAGCAATTAAGCAATTTATCATAATACATCCCCGAGAATGTTCCAACAAAAATATCAATCAATTCCCTTTCAACCATAGGTGGGTGGACTCTTGCCGCCAAATCCCGCCAACGCTGAGCATACTCCTTAAAACTTTCCCCGTTCTTCTGTGAAAGACTCTGAAGTTGAACCCTATTTGGTGCAAGGTCACTGTTGTATTGGTAGTGTCTGACGAAAGCATCATCCAATTCTTTCCAACTTCCGATCTGTGCAGGCTCTAGTCCCATGTACCATTCCAGCGATGGTCCTGACAAACTATCTTGGAAAAAATGCATAAGCATCTTCTCATCATCAGAGTAAGCAGACATCCTCCGGTAATATGAACGCACATGAACCCATGGGCATGTATCCCCTTTATATTTATCGAAAGTGGGAGATTTGAACTTCAAAGGTACCCTTAGCCCAGGAACCAGACCCATGGTAGCCATGTCCAAACCAACAGAATCTTGATTGGCTATACCTCTTATCTACTCTTCCAGCATTTTAATCCTCCGATCATTATCAGTGGGACCCACAAAACCCATGCCTTGCCCAGAAAAGGCATCTTCCTGATGATCTCTATTCCAGTACGGACCCTCATTACCATATCCGTCATAAGCAGCATTACGACCATGACCATGACCACTTTGAAAAACCTGGGGTCATACCTCAGATTGCCAAGTGGTAGTAGATGGTGTGACTTTTCTCAGTAATCCTTTTGGTGGTGGGTCTATCATTTCTTCGATGTCAGATCGTGTGAGTGTGTTTTGCTCTATCATCCTTTTGGTGGTAGTAGCTGGTGTGAGTTTGCTCAGTAATCCTTTTTGTGGTGGGTCTGTCATTTCATCGATGTTAGATTCTGCGAGTGTGTTTTGCTCTATCATCCTTTTGGTGATAGTAAATGGTGTGAGTTAGCTCCGTCATCCTTTTGCTGGTCGGTCTGTCATTTCGTCGACGTCAGATTGTGCGAGTGTGTTTTGCTCTATTATCCTTTTGGTGGTATTAGCCGTTGTGAGTTCGCTCCGTCATCCTTTTGGTGGTGGGTCTGTCATGTCATCGATGTCAGATTGTGCGAGTGTGTTTTTCTCTATCATCCGTTTGGTGGTAGTAGCCGGAGTGAGTTTGCTCTGTCATTCTTTTGGTGGTGGGTCTGTGATTTCTTCGATGCTAGATTGTGCGAGTTTGTTTTTCTCTATCATCCTTTTGGTTTTAGTAGCCGGTGTGAGTTTGCTCCGTCATCCTTTTGGTGGTGGGTCTGTCATTTCGTCAATGTCTGATTGTGCGAGTGTTTTTCTCAATCATTCATTTATTGGTATTAGCTGGTGTGGGTTTGATCAGTCATCCTTTTGGTGGTGGGTCTATTATTTCATCGATGTCAGATTGTGCGAGTCTGTTTTGCTCTATCATCCTTTTGGTGGTAGTAGCTGGTGTGAGTTTGCTCAGTAATCCTTTTGGTGGTGGGTCTCTCATTTCATCGATGTCAGATTGTACGGGTGTGTTTTGCTCTATCATCCTTTTGGTGATAGTAGCCGGTGTGAGTTAGCTCCGTCATCCTTTTGTTGGTCGGTCTGTCATTTCGTCGATGTCAGATTGTGCGAGTGTGTGTTCCTCTATTATCCTTTTGGTGGTATTAGCCATTGTGAGTTCGCTCCGTCATCCTTTTGGTGGTGGGTCTGTCATTTCATCGATGTCAGATTGTGCGAGTGTATTTTGCTATATCATCCGTTTAGTGGTAGTAGCCGGTGTGAGTTTGCTCTGTCATCCTCTTGGTGGTGGGTCTGTGATTTCGTCGATGCTAGATTGTGCGAGTTTGTTTTTCTCTATCATCCTCTTGGTTTTAGTAGCCGGTGTGAGTTCGATCCGTCTTCTTTTTGGTGGTGGGTCTGTCATTTCGTCGATGTCAGATTGTGCGAGTGTGTTTTGCTCTATTATCCTTTTGGTGGTATTAGCCGTTATGAGTTCGCTCCGTCATCCTTTTGGTGGTGGGTCTGTCATGTCATCGATGTCAGATTTTGCGAGTGTGTTTTTCTCTATCATCCGTTTGATGGTAGTAGCCAGAGTGAGTTTGCTCTGTCATCCTTTTGGTGGTGGGTCTATGATTTCTTCGATGCTAGATTGTGCGAGTTTGTTTTTCTCTATCATCCTTTTGGTTTTAGTAGCCAGTGTGAGTTTCCTCCGTCATCCTTTTGGTGGTGGGTCTGTCATTTCGTCAATGTCTGATTGTGCGAGTGTTTTTCTCAATCATTCATTTATCGGTATTAGCCGGTGTGGGTTTGATCAGTCATCCTTTTGGTGGTGGGTCTATTATTTCATCGATGTCAAATTGTGCGAGTCTGTTTTGCTCTATCATCCTTTTGGTGGTAGTAGCTGGTGTGAGTTTGCTCAGTAATCCTTTTGGTGGTGGGTCTGTCATTTCATCGATGTCAGATTGTACGGGTGTGTTTTGCTCTATCATCCTTTTGGTGATAGTAGCCGGTGTGAGTTAGCTCCGTCATCCTTTTGCTGGTCGGTTTGTCATTCCGTCGATGTCAGATTGTGCGAGTGTGTTTGGCTCTATTGTCGTTTTGGTGGTATTAGCCATTGTGAGTTTGCTCCGTCATCCTTTTGGTGGTGGGTCTGTCATTTCATCGACGTCAGATTGTGCGAGTGTGTTTTGCTATATCATCCGTTTAGTGGTAGTAGCCGGTGTGAGTTTGGTCTGTCATCCTCTTGGTGGTGTGTCTGTCATTTCGTCGATGCTAGATTGTGCGAGTTTGTTTTTCTCAATCATCCTCTTGGTTTTAGTAGCCGGTGTGAGTTCTCTCCGTCTTCCTTTTGGTGGTGGGTCTGTCATTTCGTCGATGTCAGATTGTGCGAGTCTGTTTTGCTCTATCATCCTTTTAGTGGTAGTAGATGGTGTGACTTTTCTCAGTAATCCTTTTGGTGGTGGGTCTATCATTTCTTCGATGTCAGATCGTGCGAGTGTGTTTTGCTCTATCATCCCTTTGGTGGTAGTAGCTAGTGTGAGTTTGCTCAGTAATCCTTTTTGTGGTGGGTCTGTCATTTCATTGATGTTAGATTCTGCGAGTGTGTTTTGCTCTATCATCCTTTTGGTGATAGTAAATGGTGTGAGTTAGCTCCGTCATCCTTTTGCTCGTCGGTCTGTCATTTCGTCAATGTCAGATTGTGCGAGTGTGTTTTGCTCTATTATCCTTTTGGTGGTATTAGCCGTTGTGAGTTCGCTCCGTCATCCTTTTGGTGGTGGGTGTGTCATGTCATCGATGTCAGATTGTGCGAGTGTGTATTTCTCTATCATCCATTTGGTGGTAGTAGCCGGAGTGAGTTTGCTCTATCATCCTTTTGGTGGTGGGTCTGTGATTTCTTCGATGCTAGATTGTGCGAGTTTGTTTTTCTCTATTATCCTTTTGGTTTTAGTTGCCAATGTGAGTTTGCTCCGTCATCCTTTTGGTGGTGGGTCTGTCATTTCGTCGATGTCTGATTGTGCGAGTGTTTTGCTCTATCATTCATTTAGTGGTAGTAGCCGGTGTGAGTTTGATCAGTCATCCTTTTGGTGGTGGGTCTATTATTTCATCGATGTCAAATTGTTCGAGTCTGTTTTGCTCTATCATCCTTTTGGTGGTAGTAGCTGGTGTGAGTTTGCTCAGTAATCCTTTTGGTGGTGGGTCTGTCATTTCATCGATGTCAGATTGTACGAGTGCGTTTTGCTATATCATCCTCTTGGTGATAGTAGCCGGTGTGAGTTAGCTCCGTCATCCTTTTGCTGGTCGGTTTGTCATTCCGTCGATGTCATATTGTGCGAGTGTGTTTTGCTCTATTGTCCTTTTGGTTGTATTAGCCATTGTGAGTTTGCTCCGTCATCCTTTTGGTGGTGAGTCTGTCATTTCATCAATGTCAGATTGTGCGAGTGTGTTTTGCTATATCATCCGTTTAGTGGTAGTAGCCGGTGTGAGTTTGCTCTGTCATCCTCTTGGTGGTGGGTCTGTGATTTCGTCGATGCTAGATTGTGCGAGTTTGTTTTTCTCTATCATCCTCTTGGTTTTAGTAGCCAGTGTGAGTTCGCTCCGTCTTCCTTTTGGTGGTGGGTCTGTCATTTCGTCAATGTCAGATTGTGCGAGTGTTTTTCTCTATCATTCTTTTAGTGGTAGTAGCTAGTGTGAGTTTGATCCATCATCCTTTTGGTGGTGGGTCTATTATTTAATCGATGTCAGATTGTGCGAGTCTGTTTTGCTTTATCATCCTTTTGGTGGTAGTAGGTGGTGTGAGTTTGCTCAGTAATCCTTTTGGTGGTGGGTCTGTCATTTCATCGATGTCAGATTGTACGAGTGTGTTTTGCTCTATCATCCTTTTGGTGATAGTAGCCGGTGTGAGTTAGCTCTGTCATCCTTTTGCTGGTCGATTTGTCATTCCATCGATGTCAGATTGTGCGAGTGTGTTTTGCTCTATTGTCCTTTTGGTGGTATTAGCCATTGTGAGTTCGCTCCGTCATCCTTTTGGTGGAGGGTCTGTCATTTCATCGACGTCAGACTGTGCGAGTGTGTTTTGCTATATCATCCGTTTAGTGGTAGTAGCCGGTGTGAGTTTGCTCTGTCATCCTCTTGGTGGTGGGTCTGTCATTTCGTCGATGCTAGATTGTGCGAGTTTGTTTTTCTCTATTATCCTCTTGGTTTTAGTAGCCGGTGTGAGTTCGCTCCGCCTTCCTTTTGGTGGTGGGTCTGTCATTTCGTCGATGTCAGATTGTGCGAGTCTGTTTTGCTCTATCATCCTTTTAGTGGTAGTAGATGGTGTGACTTTTCTCAGTAATCCTTTTGGTGGTGGGTCTATCATTTCTTCGATGTCAGATCGTGCGAGTGTGTTTTGCTCTATCATCCCTTTGGTGGTAGTAGCTAGTGTGAGTTTGCTCAGTAAACTTTCTTGTGGTGGGTCTGTCATTTCATCGATGTTAGATTCTGCGAGTGTGTTTTGCTCTATCATCCTTTTGGTGATAGTAAATGGTGTGAGTTAGCTCTGTCATCCTTTTGTTGGTCGGTTTGTCATTTCGTCGATGTCAGATTGTGCGAGTGTGTTTTGCTCTATTATCCTTTTGGTGGTATTAGCCGTTGTGAGTTTGCTCCGTCATCCTTTTGGTGGTGGATCTGTCATGTCATCGATGTCAGATTGTGCGAGTGTGTTTTTCTCTATCATCCGTTTGGTGGTAGTAGCCGGAGTGAGTTTGCTCTGTCATCCTTGTGGTGGTGGGTCTATGATTTCTTCGATGCTAGATTGTGCGAGTTTGTTTTTCTCTATCATCCTTTTGGTTTCAGTAGCCAGTGTGAGTTTGCTCCGTCATCCTTTTGGTGGTGGGTCTGTCATTTCGTCGATGTCTGATTGTTCGAGTGTTTTGCTCTATCATTCATTTAGTGGTAGTAGCCTGTGTGAGTTTGATCAGTCATCCTTTTGGTGGTGGGTCTATTATTTCATCGATGTCAGATTGTGCGAGTCTGTTTTGCTCTATCATCCTTTTGGTGGTAGTAGCTGGTTTGAGTTTGCTCAGTAATCCTTTTGGTGGTGGGTCTCTCATTTCATCGATGTCAGATTGTACGGGTGTGTTTTGCTCTATCATCCTTTTGGTGATAGTAGCCGGTGTGAGTTAGCTCCGTCATCCTTTTGTTGGTCGGTCTGTCATTCCGTCGATGTCAGATTGTGCGAGTGTGTTTTGCTCTATTATCCTTTTGGTGGTATTATCCATTGTGAGTTCGCTCCGCCATCCTTTTGGTGGTGGGTCTGTCATTTCATCGATGTCAGATTGTGCGAGTTTGTTTTGCTATATCATCCGTTTATTGGTAGTAGCCGGTGTGAGTTTGCTCTGTCATCCTCTTGGTGGTGGGTCTGTGATTTCGTCGATGCTAGATTGTGCGAGTTTATTTTTCTCTATCATCCTCTTGGTTTTAGTAGCCGGTGTGAGTTCGATCCGTCTTCCTTTTGGTGGTGGGTCTGTCATTACGTCGATGTCAGATTGTGCGAGTCTGTTTTGCTCTATCATCCTTTTAGTGGTAGTAGATGGTGTGACTTTTCTCAGTAATCCTTTTGGTGGTGGGTCTATCATTTCTTCGATGTCACATTGTGCGAGTGTGTTTTGCTCTATCATCCCTTTGGTGGTAGTAGCTGGTGTGAGTTTGCTCAGTAATCCTTTTTGTGGTGGGTTTGTCATTTCATCGATGCTAGATTCTTTGAGTGTGTTTTGCTCTATCATCCTTTTGGTGATAGTAAATGGTGTGAGTTAGCTCCGTCATCCTTTTGTTGGTCGGTCTGTGATTTTGTCGATGTCAGAATGTGCGAGTGTGTTTTGCTTTATTATCCTTTTGGTGGTATTAGCCGTTGTGATTTGGCTCCGTCATCCTTTTGGTGGTGGGTCTGTCATGTCATCGATGTCAGATTGTGCGAGTGTGTTTTTCTCTATCATCCGTTTGGTGGTAGTAGCCGGAGTGAGTTTGCTCTGTCATCCTTTTTTTTGTGGGTGTGTGATTTCTTCGATGCTAGATTGTGCGAGTTTGTTTTTCTCTATCATCCTTTTGGTTTTAGTAGCCAGTGTGAGTTTGCTCCGTCATGCTTTTCGTGGTGGGTCTGTCATTTTGTCGATGTCTGATTGTTCGAGTGTTTTGCTCTATCATTCATTTAGTGGTAGTAGCCGGTGTGAGTTTGATCAATCATCCTTTTGGTGGTGGATCTATTATTTCATCGATGTCAGATTGTGCGAGTCTGTTTTGCTCTATCATCCTTTTAGTGGAAGTAGCTGGTGTGAGTTTGCTCAGTAATCCTTTTGGTGGTGGTTCTCTCATTTCATCGATGTCAGATTGTACGGGTGTGTTTTGCTCTATCATCCTTTTGCTGATAGTAGCCGGTGTGAGTTAGCTCCGTCATCCTTTTGTTGGTTGGTCTGTCATTTCGTCGATGTCAGATTGTGCGAGTGTGTGTTGCTCTATTATCCTTTTGGTGGTATTAGCCATTGTGAGTTTGCTCCGTCATCCTTTTGGTGGTGGGTCTGTCATTTCATCGATGTCAGATTGTGCGAGTGTGTTTTGCTATATCATCTGTTTAGTGGTAGTAGCCGGTGTGAGTTTGCTCTGTCATCCTCTTGGTGGTGGGTCTGTGATTTCGTCGATGCTAGATTGTGCGAGTTTGTTTTTCTCTATCATCCTCTTGGTTTTAGTAGCTGGTGTGAGTTAGCTCCGTCATCCTTTTGGTGGTGGGTCTGTCATTTCGTCGATGTCAGATTGTGCGAGTGTGTTTTGCTCTATTATCCTTTTGGTGGTATTAGCCGTTGTGAGTTCGCTCCGTCATCCTTTTGGTGGTGGGTCTGTCATGTCATCGATGTCAGATTGTGCGAGTGTGTTTTTCTCTATCATCCGTTTGGTGGTAGTAGCCGGAGTGAGTTTGCTCTGTCATCCTTTTGGTGGTGGGTCTGTGATTTCTTCGATGCTAGATTGTGCGAGTTTGTTTTTCTCTATCATCCTTTTGGTTTTAGTAGCCAGTGTGAGTTTGCTCGTCATCCTTTTGGTGGTGGGTCTGTCATTTCGTCGATGTCTGATTGTTCGAGTGTTTTGCTCTATCATTCATTTAGTGGTAGTAGCCTGTGTGAGTTTGATCAGTCATCCTTTTGGTGGTATGTCTTTTATTTCATCGATGTCAGATTGTTCGAGTCTGTTTTGCTCTATCATCCTTTTGGTGGTAGTAGCTGGTTTGAGTTTGCTCAGTAATCCTTTTGGTGGTGGGTCTCTCATTTCATCGATGTCAGATTGTACGGGTGTGTTTTGCTCTATCATCCTTTTGGTGATAGTAGCCGGTGTGAGTTAGCTCCGTCATCCTTTTGTTGGTCGGTCTGTCATTCCGTCGATGTCAGATTGTGCGAGTGTGTTTTGCTCTATTATCCTTTTGGTGGTATTATCCATTGTGAGTTCGCTCCGCCATCCTTTTGGTGGTGGGTCTGTCATTTCATCGATGTCAGATTGTGCGAGTTTGTTTTGCTATATCATCCGTTTATTGGTAGTAGCCGGTGTGAGTTTGCTCTGTCATCCTCTTGGTGGTGGGTCTGTGATTTCGTCGATGCTAGATTGTGCGAGTTTATTTTTCTCTATCATCCTCTTTGTTTTAGTAGCCGGTGTGAGTTCGATCCGTCTTCCTTTTGGTGGTGGGTCTGTCATTACGTCGATGTCAGATTGTGCGAGTCTGTTTCGTTCTATCATCCTTTTAGTGGTAGTAGATGGTGTGACTTTTCTCAGTAATCCTTTTGGTGGTAGGTCTATCATTTCTTCGATGTCACATTGTGCGAGTGTGTTTTGCTCTATCATCCCTTTGGTGGTAGTAGCTGGTGTGAGTTTGCTCAGTAATCCTTTTTGTGGTGGGTTTGTCATTTCATCGATGTTAGATTCTGCGAGTGTGTTTTGCTCTATCATCCTTTTGGTGATAGTAAATGGTGTGAGTTAGCTCCGTCATCCTTTTGTTGGTCGGTCTGTGATTTTGTCGATGTCAGAATGTGCGAGTGTGTTTTGCTTTATTATCCTTTTGGTGGTATTAGCCGTTGTGAGTTGGCTCCGTCATCCTTTTGGTGGTGGGTCTGTCATGTCATCGATGTCAGATTGTGCTAGTGTGTTTTTCTCTATCATCCGTTTGGTGGTAGTAGCCGGAGTGAGTTTGCTCTGTCATCCTTTTGGTGGTGGGTGTGTGATTTCTTCGATGCTAGATTGTGCGAGTTTGTTTTTCTCTATCATCCTTTTGGTTTTAGTAGCCAGTGTGAGTTTGCTCCGTCATCCTTTTCGTGGTGGGTCTGTCATTTCGTCGATGTCTGATTGTTCGAGTGTTTTGCTCTATCATTCATTTAGTGGTAGTAGCCGGTGTGAGTTTGATCAATCATCCTTTTGGTGGTGGGTCTATTATTTCATCGATGTCAGATTGTGCGAGTCTGTTTTGCTCTATCATCCTTTTGGTGGTAGTAGCTGGTGTGAGTTTGCTCAGTAATCCTTTTGGTGGTGGGTCTCTCATTTCATCAATGTCAGATTGTACGGGTGTCTTTTGCTCTATCATCCTTTTTGTGATAGTAGCCGGTGTGAGTTTGCTCTGTCATCCTCTTGGTGGTGGGTCTGTGATTTCGTCGATGCTAGATTGTGCGAGTTTTTTTTCTCTATCATCCTCTTGGTTTTAGTAGCTGGTGTGAGTTCGATCCGTCTTCCTTTTGGTGGTGGGTCTGTCATTTCGTCGATGTCAGATTGTGCGAGTGTGTTTTGCTCTATTATCCTTTTGGTGGTATTAGCCGTTGTGAGTTCGCTCCGTCATCCTTTTGGTGGTGGGTCATTCATGTCATCGATGTCAGATTGTGCGAGTGTGTTTTTCTCTATCATCCGTTTGGTGGTAGTAGCCGGAGTGAGTTTGCTCTGTCATCCTTTTGGTGGTGGGTCTGTGATATCTTCGATGCTAGATTGTGCGAGTTTGTTTTTCTCTATCATCCTTTTGGTTTTAGTAGCCAGTGTGAGTTTGCTCCGTCATTCTTTTAAAGGTGGGTCTGTCATTTCGTCGATGTGTGATTATGCGAGTGTTTTGCTCTATCATTCATTTAGTGGTAGTAGCCAGTGTGAGTTTGATCAGTCATCCCTTTGGTGGTGGGTCTATTATTTCATTGATGTCAAATTGTGCGAGTCTTTTTTGCTCTATCATCCTTTTGGTGTTAGTAGCTGGTGTGAGTTTGCTCAGTAATCCTTTTGGTGGTGGGTCTGTCATTTCATCAATGTCAGATTGTACGAGTGTGTTTTGCTCTATCATCCTTTTTGTGATAGTAGCCGGTGTGAGTTAGCTCCGTCATCCTTTTGCTGGTCGGTTTGTCATTCCGTCGATGTCAGATTGTGCGAGTGTGTTTTGCTCTATTATCCTTTAGGTGGTATTAGCCATTGTGAGTTTGCTCTGTCATCCTTTTGGTGGTGGGTCTATCATTTCATCGACGTCAGATTGTGCGAGTGTGTTTTGCTATATCATCCGTTTAGTGGTAGTAGCCGGTGTGAGTTTGCTCTGTCATCCTCTTGGTGGTGGGTCTGTCATTTCGTCGATGCTAGATTGTGCGAGTTTGTTTTTCTCTATCATCCTCTTGGTTTTAGTAGCCGGTGTGAGTTCGCTCCGTCTTCCTTTTGGTGGTGGGTCTGTCATTTCGTCGATGTCAGATTGTGCGAGTCTATTTTGCTCTATCGTCCTTTTAGTGGTAGTAGATGGTGTGACTTTTCTCAGTAATCCTTTTGGTGGTGGGTCTATCATTTCTTCGATGTCAGATCGTGCGAGTGTGTTTTGCTCTATCATCCCTTTGGTGGTAGTAGCTGGTTTGAGTTTTCTCAGTAATTCTTTTTGTGGTGGGTCTGTCATTTCATCGATGTTAGATTCTTTGAGTGTGTTTTGCTCTATCATCCTTTTGGTGATAGTAAATGGTGTGAGTTAGCTCCGTCTTCCTTTTGCTGGTCGGTCTGTCATTTCGTCGATGTCATATTGTGCGAGTGTGTTTTGCTCTATTATCCTTTTGGTGGTATTAGCCGTTGTGAGTTTGCCCCGTCATCCTTTTGGTGGTAGGTCTGTCATGACATCGATGTCAGATTGTGCGAGTGTGTTTTTCTCTATCATCCGTTTGGTGGTAGTAGCCGGAGTGAGTTTGCTCTGTCATCCTTTTGCTGGTGGGTCTGTGATTTCTTCGATGCTAGATTGTGCGAGTTTGTTTTTCTCTATCATCCTTTTGGTTTTAGTAGCCAGTGTGAGTTTGCTCCGTCATCCTTTTGGTGGTGGGTCTGTCATTTCGTCGATGTCTGATTGTGCGAGTGTTTTGCTCTATCATTCCTTTAGTGGTAGTAGCTGGTGTGAGTTTGATCAGCCATCCCTTTGGTGGTGGGTCTATTATTTCATCGATGTCAAATTGTGCGAGTCTTTTTTGCTCTATCATCCTTTTGGTGGTAGTAGCTGGTGTGAGTTTGCTCAGTAATCCTTTTGGTGGTGGGTCTGTCATTTCATCGATGTCAGATTGTACGAGTGTGTTTTGCTCTATCATCCTTTTTGTGATAGTAGCCGGTGTGAGTTAGCTCCGTCATCCTTTTGCTGGTCGGTTTGTCATTCCGTCGATGTCAGATTGTGCGAGTGTGTTTTGCTCTATTGTCCTTTAGGTGGTATTAGCCATTGTGAGTTTGCTCTGTCATCCTTTTGGTGGTGGGTCTGTCATTTCATCGACGTCAGATTGTGCGAGTGTGTTTTGCTATATCATCCGTTTAATGGTAGTAGCCGGTGTGAGTTTGCTCTGTCATCCTCTTGGTGGTGGGTCTATCATTTCGTCGATGCTAGATTGTGCGAGTTTGTTTTTCTCTATCATCCTCTTGGTTTTAGTAGCTGGTGTGAGTTCGCTTCGTCTTCCTTTTGGTGGTGGGTCTGTCATTTCGTCGATGTCAGATTGTGCGAGTCTATTTTGCTCTATCGTCCTTTTAGTGGTAGTAGATGGTGTGACTTTTCTCAGTAATCCTTTTGGTGGTGGGTCTATCATTTCTTCGATGTCAGATCGTGCGAGTGTGTTTTGCTCTATCATCCCTTTGGTGGTAGTAGCTGGTTTGAGTTTTCTCAGTAATCCTTTTTGTGGTGGGTCTGTCATTTCATCGATGTTAGATTCTTTGAGTGTGTTTTGCTCTATCATCCTTTTGGTGATAGTAAATGGTGTGAGTTAGCTCCGTCTTCCTTTTGCTAGTCGGTCTGTCATTTCGTCGATGTCAGATTGTGCGAGTGTGTTTTGCTCTATTATCCTTTTGGTGCTATTAGCCGTTGTGAGTTTGCCCCGTCATCCTTTTGGTGGTGGGTCTGTCATGACATCGATGTCAGATTCTGCGAGTGTGTTTTTCTCTATCATCCGTTTGGTGGTAGTAGCCGGAGTGAGTTTGCTCTGTCATCCTTTTGGTGGTGGGTCTGTGATTTCTTCGATGCTAGATTGTGCGAGTTTGTTTTTCTCTATCATCCTTTTGGTTTTAGTAGCCAGTGTGAGTTTGCTCCGTCATCCTTTTGGTGGTGGGTCTGTCATTTCGTCGATGTCTGATTGTGCGAGTGTTTTGCTTTATCATTCATTTAGTGGTAGTAGCTGGTGTGAGTTTGATCAGTCATCCTTTTAGTGGTGGGTCTATTATTTCATCGATGTCAAATTATGCGAGTCTGTTTTGCTCTATCATCCTTTTGGTGGTAGTAGCTGGTGTGAGTTTGCTCAGTAATCCTTTTGGTGGTGGGTCTCTCATTTCATCGATGTTAGATTGTACGAGTGTGTTTTGCTCTATCATCCTTTTGGTGATAGTAGCCGGTGTGAGTTAGCTCCGTCATCCTTTTGCTGTTCGGTTTGTCATTCCGTCGATGTCAGATTGTGCGAGTGTGTTTTGCTCTATTGTCCTTTTGGTGGTATTAGCCATTGTGAGTTTGCTCCGTCATCCTTTTGGTGGTGGGTCTGTAATTTCATCGACGTCAGATTGTGCGAGTGTGTTTTGCTATATCATCCGTTTAGTGGTAGTAGCCGGTGTGAGTTTGCTCTGTCATCCTCTTGGTGGTGAGTCTGTAATTTCGTCAATGTCAGATTGTGCGAGTGTTTTTCTCTATCATTCTTTTAGTGGTAGTAGCTAGTGTGAGTTTGATCCATCATCCTTTTGGTGGTGGGTCTATTATTTAATCGATGTCAGATTGTGCGAGTCTGTTTTGCTTTATCATCCTTTTGGTGGTAGTAGGTGGTGTGAGTTTGCTCAGTAATCCTTTTGGTTGTGGGTCTGTCATTTCATCGATGTCAGATTGTGCGAGTGTGTTTTGCTCTATCATCCTGTTGGTGATAGTAGCCGGTTTGAGTTCGCTCCGTCATCCTTTTAGGGGTAGGTCTATCTTTTCATTGATGCTAGATTGTGCGAGTGTGTGTTTCTCTATCATCCTTTTGGTGGTAGTAGCTGGTGTGAGTTTCCTCAGTAATCCTTTTGGTGGTGGGTCTTTCATTTCATCGCTTTAAGATTCTGCAAGTGTGTTTTGCTCTATCATCCGTTTGGTGGTAGTAGCCGGTGTGAGTTTGGTCTGTCATCCTTTTGGTGGTGGGTCGGTGATTTCGTTGATGTTATATTGTGCGAGTTTGTTTTTCTCCATCATCCTTTTGGTTTTAGTAGCCGGTGTGAGTTCGCTCCGTCTTCCTTTTGGTGGTGGGTCTGTCATTTCATCGATGTCAAATTATACGAGTGTGTTTTGCTCTATCATCCTTTTGGTGATAGTAGCCGATATGAGTTAGCTCCGTCATGCTTTTGCTGGTCGGTCTGTCATTTCGTCGATGTCATATTGTGCAAGTGTGTTTTGCTATATTATCCTTTTGGTGGTTGTAGCCGTTGTGAGTTCGCTCCGTCATCCTTTTGGTGGTGGATCTGTCATTTCATCGATGTCAGATTGTGCGAGTGTTTGGCTCTATCATTCTTTTAGTGGTAGTAGCCGGTGTGAGTTTGATCAGTCATCCTTTTGGTGGTGGGTCTATTATTTCATCGATGTCAGATTGTGCGAGTCTATTTTGCTCTATCATCCTTTTGGTGGTAGTAGCTGGTGTGAGTTTGCTCAATAATCCTTTTGGTGGTGGGTGTGTCATTTCATCAATGTCAGATTGTGTGAGTTTGTTTTGCTCTATCATCCTTTTGGTGGTAGTAGCTGGTGTCAGTTTGCTCAATAATCCTTTTAGTGGTGGGTCTATCATTTCATCGATGTCAGATTGTATGAGTGTGTTTTGCTCTATCATACTTTTGGTGATAGTAGCCGGTGTGAGTTTGCTCCGTCATCCTTTTTGTGGTGGGTCTGTGATTTCGTCGACGCTAGATTGTGCGAGTTTGTTTTGCTCTATCATCCTTTTATTTTAGTAGCCAATGTGATTTCGCGCCTTCATCATTTTGGTGGTGGGTCTGTCATTTCGTCCATGTTAAATTTTGCGAGTCTTTTGCTCTATCATTCTTTTAGTGGTAGTAGCCGGTGTGAGTTTGCTTCGTCATTCTTTTAGTGGTGGATCTGTCTTTTCATCGATTTTAAATTATGCGATGTGTGTTTCTCTATCATCCTTTGGGTGATAGTAGCCGGTGTGAGTTCGCTCCATCATCCTTTTGGTGGTGGGTCTGTCATTTCATCGCTTTCAGATTCTGTAAGTGTGTTTTTCTCTATCATCCGTTTGGTTGTAGTAGCCGGTGTGAGTTTGGTTCTTCATCCTTTTGGTGGTGGGTCTGTGATTTCGTTGATGCTAGATTGTGCGAGTATGTTTTTCTCTATCATCCTTTTGGTTTTAGTAGCCGGTGTGAGTTTGCTCCGTCTTCCTTTTAGTGGTGGGTCTATCATTTCATCGATGTCAGATTGTGCGAGTGTGTTTTGCTCTATCATCCTTTTGGTGGTAGTAGCTGGTTTGAGTTTGCTCAGTAATCCTTTTGGAGGTGGGTCAGTCATCTCATCGATGTCAGATTGTACGAGTGTGTTTTTCTCTATCATACTTTTGGTGATAGTAGCCGGTGTGAGTTTGCTTCGTCATCCTTTTTGTGGTGGGTCTGTCATTTCGTCCATGTCAGATTTTGCGAGTCTTTTGCTCTATCATTCTTTTAGTGGTAGTAGCCGGTGTGAGTTTGCTTCGTCATCCTTTTAGTAGTGGATCTGTCTTTTCATCGATTTCAAATTATGCGAGTGTGTGTTTCTCTATCATCCTTTTGGGGATAATAGCCGGTGTGAGTTTGCTCCATCATCCTTTTGGTGGTGGGTCTGTCATTTCGTCGATGTCAGATTGTGCGAGTGTGTTTTGCTCTGTCATCCTTTTGGTGGTAGTAGCTGGTGTGAGTTTCCTCAGTAATCCTTTTGGTGGTGGATCTGTCATTTCATCGCTTTCAGATTCTGCGAGTGTGTTTTGCTCTATCATCCGTTTGGTGGTAGTAGCCGGTGTGATTTTGGTCCGTCATCCTTTTGGTGGTGGGTCTGTGATTTCGTTGATGCTAAATTGTGCGAGTTTGTTTTTCTATATCATCCTTTTGGTTTAAGTAGCCGGTGTGAGTTCGCTCCGTCTTTCTTTTGGTGGTGGGTCTGTCATATCATCGATGTCAAATTCTGCGAGTGTGTTTTGCTCTATCATCCTTTTGGTGATAGTAGCCGGTATGAGTTAGCTCCGTCATCCTTTTGCTGGTCGGTCTGTCATTTCTTCGATGTCAGATTTTGCAAGTGTGTTTTGCTCTATTATCCTTTTGGTGGTATTAGCCATTGTGAGTTCGCTCCGTCATCCTTTTGGTGGTGGGTCTGTCTTTTCATCGATGTCAGATTGTGCGAGTGTGTTTTTCTCTATCATCGGTTTGGTGGTAGTAGCCAGTGTGAGTTTGCTCCGTCATCCGTTTGGTGGTGGGTCTTTCATTTCTTCGATGTCAGATTGCGCGAGTGTGTTTTGCTCTATCATCCCTTTGGTGGTAGTAGCTGGTGTGAGTTTGCTCAGTAATCCTTTTTGTGGTGCGTCTGTCATTTTATCAATGTCAGATTCTGCGAGTGTGTTTTGCTCTACCATCGTTTTGGTGATAGTATCCGGTGTGAGTTAACTCCGTCATCCTTTTGCTGGTCAGTCTGTCATTTCGTCGATGTCAGATTGTGCGAGTGTGTTTTGCTCTATTATCCTTTTGGTGGTATTAGCCGTTGTGAGTTTGCTCTGTCATCCTTTTTATGGTGGGTCTGTCATTTCATCGATGTCAGATTGTACGAGTGTGTTTTTCTCTATCATTCGTTTGGTGGTAGTAGCCGGTTTGAGTTTGCTCTGTCATCCTTTTGGTGGTGGGTCTGTGATTTCGTCGATGCTAGATTGTGCGAGTTTGTTTTTCTCTATCATCCTTTTGGTTTTAGTAGCCGGTGTGAGTTTACTTTGTCTTCCTTTTGGTGGTGGGTCTGTCATTTCGTCGATGTCAGATTGTGCGAGTGTTTTGCTCTATCATTCTCTTAGTGGTAGTAGCTGGTGTGAGTTTGCTCAGTAATTCTTTTGGTGGTGGGTCTGTCATATCATCGATGTCGGATTGTACGAGTGTGTTTTTCTCTATCATACTATTGGTGATAGTTGCCTGTGTGAGTTAGCTCCGTCATCCTTTTGCTAGTCGGTCTGTGATTTTGTCGATGTCAGATTGTGAGAGTGGGTTTTGCTCTATCATTCTTTTAGTGGTAGTAGCCGGTGTGAGTTTGCTCTGTCATCCTTTTGGTGGTGGGTCTTTGATTTCTTCGATGCTAGATTGTGCGAGTTTGGTTTTTCTCTATTATCCTTTTGGTTTTAGTAGCGGGTGTGAGTTCGCTCCGTCTTCCTTTTGGTGGCGGGTCTGTCATTTCGTGGATGTTAGATGCTGCGAGTGTTTTGCTCAGTCATCCTTTTGGTGGTGGGTCTATTATTATATCGATGTCAAATTGTGCGAGTCTGTTTTGCTCTATCATCCTTTTGGTGGTAGTAGCTGGTGTGAGTTTGCTCAGTAATCCTTTTTGTGGTGAATCTGTCATTTCATCGATGTCAGATTGTACGAGTGTATTTTACTCTATCATACTTTTCGTGATAGTAGCCAGTGTGAGTTTGTTCCGTCATCCTTTTGGTGGTGGGTCTGTGATTTTGTCGCCGCTAGATTGTGCGAGTTTGTTTTGCTTTATCATCCTTTTATTTTAGTAGCCAATGTGAGTTCGATCCGTCATCATTTTGGTGGTGGGTCTGTCATTTCGTCTATGTCATATTTTGCGAGTGTTTTGCTCTATCATTCTTTTAGTGGTAGTAGACAGTGTGAGTTCGCTTCGTCATCCTTTTGGTGGTGGGACTGTCTTTTAATCGATTTCAAATTATGCGAGTGTGTTTTGCCCTGTCATCCTTTTGGTGGTAGTAGCTGGTGTGAGTTTCTTCAGTAATCCTTTTTGTAATGGGTCTGTCATTTCATCGCTTTCAGATTTTGCGAGTGTGTTTTTCTCTATCATTCGTTTGGTGGTAGTTTCCGGTGTGAGTTTGGTCCGTCATCCTTTTGGTGGTGGATCTGTGATTTCTTTGATGCTAGATTGTGCGAGTTTGTTTTTCTCTATCATCCTTTTTGTTTTAGTAGCTGGTGTGAGTTTGCTTCGTTTTCCTTTTGGTGGTGGGTCTGTCATTTCGTCGATGTCAGATTGTGCGAGTAATTTGTTCTATCATTCTTTTAGTGGTAGTTGCCGGTGTGAGTTTGCTCAGTCATCCTTTTCGTGGTGGGTCTATCATTTCATTGATATCAAATTGTGCGATTTTGTTTTGCTCTATCATCCTTTTAGTGGTAGTAGCTGCTGTGAGTTTGCTTAGTAATCCTTTTGGTGGTGGGTCTATCATTTCATCGATGTCAAATTATGCTAGTGTGTTTTGCTCTATCATCCTTTTTATGGTAGTAGCTCGTGTGAATTTGCTCAGTAATCCTTTTTGTGGTGGGTCTGTCATTTCATCGATGTCAGATTGTGGGAGTGTGTTTTTCTATATCATCCGTTTGGTGGTAGTAGCCGGTGTGAGTTTGCTCTATCATCCTTTTGGTGGTGCGTCTGTGATTTCGTCGATGCTAGATTGTGCAAGTTTGTTTTTCTCGATCATCCTTTTTGTTTTAGTAGCCGGTGTGAGTTCGCTTCGTCTTCCTTTTGGTGGTGGGACTATCATTTCGTCGATGTCAGATTGTGCGAGTGTTTTGCTCTATCATTCTTTTAATGGTAGTAGCCGGTCTGAGTTTGATCAGTCATCCTTTTGGTGGTGGGTCTATTATTTCATCGATGTCAGATTGTGCGATTCTGTTTTGCTCTATCATCCTTTTGGTGGTAGTAGCTGGTGTGAGTTTGCTGAGTAATCGTTTTGGTGGAGGGTTTGTCATTTCATCAATGTCAGATTGTGTGAGTGTGTTTTACTCTATCATCCTTTTGGTGGTAGTAGCTGGTGTCAGTTTGCTCAGTAATCCTTTTGGTGGTGGGTCTCTCATTTCATCGATGTCAGATTGTGCGAGTGTGTTTTGCTCTATCATCCTTTTGGTGGTAGTAGCTGGCGTGAGTTTGCTCAGTAATGCTTTTGGTGGTGGGTCTGTCATTTCATCGATGTCAGATTGTACGAGTGTGTTTTACGAGTGTTTTGCTCTATAATTCTTTTAGTGGTTGTAGCCGGTGTGAGATCGCTCCGTGATCCTTTTACTGGTGGGTCTGTCTTTTCATCGATGTCAGATTGTGCGAGTGTGTGTTGCTCTATTATTATTTTGGTGGTAGTAGCTGGTGTGAGTTTGCTCTGTCATCCTTTTGGTGGTGGGTCTTTCATTTCATCGATGTCAGATTGTGCGAGTGTGTTTTGCTCTATCATCCTTTTGGTGGTAGTAGCTGGTGTGAGTTTCCTCCGTAATCCTTTTGGTGGTGGGTCTGTCATTTCATCGCTTTCAGATTCTGCGAGTGTGTTTTTCTCTATCATCCCTTTGGTGGTAGTTGTGGGTGTGAGTTTATCCGTAATCCTTTTGGTGGTGGGTCTGTGATTTCGTTGATGCTAGATTGTGCGAGTTTTTTTTTTCTCTATCATCCTTGTGGTTTTAGTAGCCGAGGTGAGTTCGTTCCGTCTTCCTTTTGGTGGTGGGTCTGTCATTCAGTCGATGTCATATTGTGCGAGTGTTTTGCTCTATCATTCTTTTAGTGGTAGTTGCCGGTGTGAGTTTGCTCAGTCATCCTTTTGGTGGTGGGTCTATCATTTCATCAATGTCAGATTCTACGAGTATGTTTTGCTCTATCATCCTTTTAGTTGTAGTACCTAGTGTGAGTTTGCTCAGTAATCCTTTTGGTGGTGGGTCTATCATTTCTTCGATGTCAGATTGGTCGAGTGTGTTTTACTGTATCATCCCTTTGGTTGTAGTAACTGGTGTGAGTTTGCTCAGTAATCCTTTTTGTGGTGGGTCTGTCATTTCATGGATGTCAGATTCTGCGAGTGTGTTTTGCTCTATCATCCTTTTGGTGATAGTAGTCGTTGTGAGTTAGCTCCGTCATCCTTTTGCAGGTCGGTCTGTCATTTCGTCGATGTCAGATTCTGCGAGTGTGTTTTGCTCTATTATCCTTTTTATGGTATTAGCCGTTGTGAGTTTGCTCCGTCATCCTTTTGGTGGTGGGTCTGTCATTTCATCGATGTCAGATTGTGCGAGTGTGTTTTGCTCTATCATCCGTTTGGTGGTAGTAGCCGGTGTGAGTTTGCTCTTTCATCCTTTTGGTGGTGGGTCTGTGATTTCGTCGATGCTAGATTGTGCAAGTTTGTTTTTCTCTATCATCCTTTTGGTTTTATTAGCTGGTGTGAGTATGCTCCGTCTTCCTTTTGGTGGTGGGTCTGTCATTTCGCAGATGTCAGATTGTGCGAGTGTTTTGCTCTATCATTCTTTTAGTGCTAGTAGCCGGTGTGAGTTTGATCAGTCATCCTTTTGTTGGTGGGTCAATTATTTGATCGATGTCAGATTCTGCGAGTCTGTTTTGCTGTATCATCCTTTTGGTGGTAGTAGCTGGTGTGAGTTTGCTCAGTAATCCTTTTGGTGGTGAGTCTGTCATTTCATCGATGTCATATTGTACGAGTGTGTTTTGCTCTATCATACTTTTGGTGATAGTAGCCGGTGTGAGTTTGCTCCGTCATCTTTTTGGTGATGGGCCTGTCATTTCGTCGATGTCAGATTGTGTGAATGTGTTTTGCTCTGTCATCCTTTTGGTGGTAGTAGTTGGTGTGAGTTTCCTCAGTAATCCTTTTGGTGATGGGTCTGTCATTTCATCTCTTTCAGATTCTGCGGGTGTGTTTTTCGCTATCATCCGTTTGGTGGTAGTTTCCGGTGTGAGTTTGGTCCGTTATCCTTTTGGTGGTGGATCTATGATTTCGTTGATGCTAGATTGTGCGAGTTTGTTTTTCTCTATCATCCTTTTGGTTTTAGTAGCCGGTGTGAGTTTGCTTCGTCTTCCTTTTGGTGGTGGGTCTGTCATTTCTTCGATGTCAGATTGTGCGAGTGTTTTGTTCTATCATTCTTTTAGTGGTAGCTGCCGCTGTGAGTTTGCTCAGTCATCCTTTTAGTGGTGGGTCTATCATTTCATCGATGTCAGATCATGCGAGTCTGTTTTGCTCTTTCATCCTTTTAGTGGTAGTAGCTTGTGTGAGTTTACTTAGTAATCCTTTTGGTGATGGGTCTATCATTTCTTCGATGTCAAATTATGCGAGTGTGTTTTGCTCTATAATCCCTTTGGTGGTAGTAGCTGGTGTGAGTTTGCTCAGTAATAATTTTTGTGGTGGGTTTGTCATTTAATCGATATCAGATTGTATGAGTGTGTTTTGCTCTATCATCCTTTTGGTGATAGTAGCCGTTGTGAGTTCGCTCCGTCATGCTTTTGGTGGTGGGTCTGTCATTTCATCGATGTCAGATTGTGCAAGTGTGTTTTTCTCTATCATCCGTTTGGTGGTAGTAGCGGTGTGAGTTTGCTCTGTCATCCTTTTGGTGGTGGGTCTATGATTTCGTCGATGCTAGATTGTGCGAGTTTGTTTTTCTCTATCATCCTTTTGGTTTTAGTAGCCGGTGTGAGTTCGCTCCGTCTTCCTTTTGGTGTTGGGCCTATCATTTCATTGATGTCAGATTGTGCGAGTGTTTTGCTCTATCATTCTTTTATTGGTAGTAGACGGTGTGAGTTTGATCAGTCATCCTTTTGGTGATGGTAGCCGGTGTGAGTTCGCTCCGACATCCTTTTGGTGGTGGGTCTTTCATTTCGTCGATGTCAGATTGTGTGAGTGTGTTTTGCCCTGTCATCCTTTTGGTGGTAGTAGCTGGTGTGAGTTTCCTCAATAATCCTTTTGGTGGTGGGTCTCTAATTTCATCGCTTTCAGATTCTGCGAGTGTGTTTTTCACTATCATCCTTTTGGTTTTAGTAGCCGGTGTGAGTTTGCTCTGTCTTCCTTTTGGTGGTGGGTTTGTCATTTCATCTATGTCAGATTGTGCGAGTGTTTTGCTCTATCATTCTTTTAATGGTAGTTGCCGGTGTGAGTTTGGTCAATCATGCTTTTGGTGGTGGGTCCATCGTTTCATCGATGTCAGATTGTGCGAGTCTGTTTTGCTCTATCATCCTTTTAGTGGTAGTAGCTGGTGTGACTTTTCTTAGTATTCCTTTTGGTCGTGGGTCTATCATTTCTTCGATGTCAGATTGTGCGAGTGTGTTTTGCTCTATCATCCCTTTGGTGGTAGTAGCTGGTGTGAGTTTGCTCAGTAATCCTTTTTGTGGTGGGTCTGTCATTTCATGGATTTTAGATTCTGTGAGTGTGTTTTGCTCTATCATCCTTTTGGTGATAGTAAATGGTGTGAGTTAGATCCATCATCCTTTTGCTGGTTGGTCTGTCATTTCGTCGATGTCAGATTGTGCGAGTGTGTTTTGCTCTATTATCCTTATGGTGGGATTAGCCGTTGTGAGTTCGCTCCATCATCCTTTTGGTGGTGGGTCTGTCATTTCATCAATGTCAGATTGTGCGAGTGTGTTTTTCTCTATCATCCGTTTGGTGGTAGTAGCCGGTGTGAGTTTGCTCTACCATCCTTTTGGTGGTGGGTCTGTGATTTCGTCGATGCTAGATTGTGCGAGTTTGTTTTTCTCTATCATCCTTTTGGTTTTATTAGCTGGTGTGAGTGTGCTGCGTCTTCCTTTTGGTGGTGGGTCTATCATTTTGCCGATGTCAGATTGTTCGAGTGTTTTGCTCTATCATTCTTTTAGTGGTAGTAGACGGTGTGAGTTTGATCAGTCATCCTTTTGTTGGTGGGTCAATTATTTGATCGATGTCAGATTCTGCGAGTCTGTTTTGCTCTATCATCCTTTTGGTGGTAATAGCTGGTGTGAGTTTGCTCAGTAATCCTTTTGGTGGTGGGTCTGTCATTTCATCGATGTCATATTGTACGAGTGTGTTTTGCTCTATCATACTTTTGGTGATATTAGCCAGTGTGAGTTTCCTCCGTCATCTTTTTGGTGATGGGTCTATCATTTCGTCGATGTCAAATTGTGCGAATGTGTTTTGCTCTGTCATCCTTTTGGTGGTAGTAGTTGGTGTGAGTTTCCTCAGTAATCCTTTTGGTAATGGGTCTGTCATTTCATCGCTTTCAGATTCTGCGGGTGTGTTTTTCGCTATCATCCGTTTGGTGGTAGTTGCCGGTGTGAGTTTGGTCCGTCATCCTTTAGGTGGTGGATCTATGATTTCGTTGATGCTAGATTGTGCGAGTTTGTTTTTCTCTATCATCCTTTTGGTTTTAGTAGCCGGTGTGAGTTCGCTTCGTCTTCCTTTTGGTGGTGGGTCTGTCATTTCTTCGATGTCAAATTGTGCGAGTGTTTTGTTCTATCATTCTTTTAGTGGTAGGGACCGCTGTGGGTTTGCTTAGTCATCCTTTTGGTGGTGGGTCTATCATTTCATCGATGTCAGATCATGCGAGTCTGTTTTGCTCTTTCATCCTTTTAGTGGCAGTAGCTTGTGTGAGTTTACTTAGTAATCCTTTTGGTGATGGGTCTATCATTTCTTCGATGTCAAATTATGCGAGTGTGTTTTGCTCTATAATCCCTTTGGTGGTAGTAGCTGGTGTGAGTTTGCTCAGTAATCATTTTTGTGGTGGGTTTGTCATTTAATCGATGTCAGATTGTATGAGTGTGTTTTGCTCTATCATCCTTTTGGTGATAGTAGCCGTTGTGAGTTTGCTCCGTCATGCTTTTGGTGGTGGGTCTGTCATTTCATCGATGTCAGATTGTGCGAGTGTGTTTTTCTCTATCATCCGTTTGGTGGTGGTAGCCGGTGTGAGTTTGCTCTGTCATGCTTTTGGTGGTGGGTCTGTGATTTCGTGGATGCTAGATTGTGCGAGTTTGTTTTTCTCTAACATCCTTTTGGTTTTAGTAGCCGGTGTGAGTTCTCTCCGTCTTCCTTTTGGTGTTGGGCCTATCATTTCGTTGATGTCAGATTGTGCGAGTGTTTTGCTCTATCATTCTTTTATTGGTAGTAGCCGGTGTGAGTTTGATCAGTCATCCTTTTGGTGATGGTAGCCGGTGTGAGTTCGCTCTGACATCCTTTTGGTGGTGGGTCTTTCATTTAGTCGATGTCAGATTGTGTGAGTGTGTTTTGCCCTGTCATCCTTTTGGTGGTAGTAGCTGGTGTGAGTTTCCTCAATAATCCTTTTGGTTGTGGGTCTCTCATTTCATCGCTTTCAGATTCTGCGAGTGTGTTTTTCTCTATCATCCTTTTGGTTTTAGTAACCGGTGTGAGTTCGCTCCGTCTTCCTTTTGGTGGTGGGTTTGTCATTTCATCTATGTCCGATTGTGCGAGTGTTTTGCTCTATCATTCTTTTAGTGGTAGTTGCCGGTGTGAGTTTTGTAACACCCCACTTCCCAAAACAAATAAAATATGAATAACATAATAAAAATCAGAGTTTCCTTCCCAAGTGGGATATCACATAAAAATCACGTTTCCTTATAAAAAGGTTTTTCTCCAAATACAGCGGAATATTTAAATAATACAATTAAATAAAAATTTTGATACGTTCGCAGGAAAAAAATAGGAGTTCAACATGAAACAATAAAAATGCCCAAGTCCCGTGCTACGTATCAGAGCATCCTAGACTCGACAGTCACACCAATATCCAAGCTAGCTAAGCACCTGGATTATCTGTACTTCCGAAGAAGCACAGACCACAACAACAACAAGGGGTGAGAAATCATGATCAAAAATATAATGGTAATGTAATACATGTAATAAGGCAGTAAAACACACCAACACATCAATTATTCACCCCAACAACACCATATAACGAACCTACTGTTCAAATTACAATATAACATATTATAATGCAATTATGCAACTCAACACCATGCATGCGGTACCGACTCATTGGTTCATTCAATCGAACCTGGATAGATCACTTACGCTCCTCCTGAGACATGATCTATCCCCCACCATTCTCCACAAAGGAGTACGGATGAATCACTTACGCTCCTCCTGAGACATGATTCATCCCACCAAAACACCATGATATGCAAGACACCAATGCATAATTATTATATTCTGGCACGCTAAGTGCCCACGATCCTCCTGATCATATCATCATACAACAATGCATATGTATAGATATATTACACCAACACCATATAAATCAATCAGATAGTAAACGAATTCATACTATCACACCGGATATAACTACGTCCCCCCCCCCCACTCGGGGATACACGATCCTACTGATCACTACACACATATACATTACTAATTGCTCACCAACAATATTAAGGGAAACGCGTACTATCCCCAAGTACACAAGTTATATCCCATACTCATCATTTTCACACTACAGCAAGGCTAGAAGGATCACACGAGACCAATTCAGACATCTCACCAAAAGTCTCTGAGGTTACTCAGAACCTCCCTAAACCAACACCTCAGCCTATACACCAAAATCAATAATTCATCAACATCAATCCACAATCACAAACATGCCAATAGATATTATACTTACCAATTATCCTATAATTTCTACTCTAGAACCGACATTACGGTACATTACCGACACTTCAGAGTCACTCTGAATCTCACCAAGGTCCTAACCATAGTCATTAAAGACACTATAGGGAAGCAACACATAACTTTTCCCAAAGCTATAATCACTGTCATTGCCAACACTACGGTAACAACACATAATCTCATCAGCTTTATATTCCTAGTTACTATCAACACTACAGTAACATCAACAATCCAACAAAATGGATCAATACTACAGTAACATCATCACCATATATATATATACCCCAAAATGCATCATCATCATTCATCAATCCCCCAACCTCAACAATAATCATAGCATGCCAATATAAAACTTTATATAACGATAAATTCCTACGGGGTTAAGGAATCCCCTCTACCCTATACATGTATAAACCATTCCCAATCAAATTTCTCCCCCCTTACCTTGACAATTGGTCGATCGATAGAATTCCTCCTAGAATTGGTCTCTTGGCCTTCTCCTTCCTCTTCCGTTCTTCGTTCCCTTTTTCCTTCGTTCTTTTTCACTTTCCTCGTTCTTTCCTCTTCTCTCTTTCTATCGCTCTTTTTTCTCAATTTTCTAAAATGTATCGTAACTCTCCTAACCCCTCATATTCTATTTCCCTTTTTAATTATTCTAATCCCAATAATAATAACTAATAAAATAATATAATATTAATAATCTTAATAATAATAATAATACTAATATAATCTTACTAATATTAATAATACCACATATTAATAATAATAATAATAATAATAATAATAATAATAATAATAATAATAATAATAATAATTCTAATAATAATAATAATGATAATCTTAATAATAATAATACTATTAATAATAACAATAATAATAATATTATTATCTCTCCAATAATCATAATAATACTTTTAATAATAATAATAATAATAACACTAATAATAATAATAGTAATAATAATAATAATAATAATACTATTATTATTATCACACCAATATCCCACGCCTATGGTAATCCCTTTCCTCTCCATTCCAACTTTTCTAATATCTCTTTGCTACCCCTTCATATTTTCTTCCTCACGGTTTCTATCGTGACTTTTCATATTTCCATTCTAACTTCCCAATAACCCTTTCACCTCTTATTTTACTTATTCCAACCACTAATATTCCCAATAATAATTCTAATAATAATAATTATAATAATCATTATAATAATAATAATAATATAATATAATATAATACTATTATAATATTATAGTAATATTCAACATAATAATAATAATAGTGATACACCCAACAATAATTATAATTATAATAATAATAATATTATCACACCAATAATAATAATAATATTAATAAAAATAATATAATAATAATATAATAATACTAATATTATTATTTCACCAAAATAATAATAATATTAATAATAGTAACAAATATAATAAATATAATAATAATAATAACACCCCCACCAATGTTACTATTATTTTTATATTACTATATTTCACACCAAAATATCACCAATAGTCCTCCCACATTAGGGACACCCACCAAACATCATCAAATACACCCCCACCAAAGGGCACACCAACATATAATTTTTAAAATAATAATAAAGTGACTAAATAATTAAAATGGGTGTTACAACTCTCCCCCACTTTAATTATTTTCGTCCTCGAAAATTACCTGATGAAAATAGCTCCGGATACGCTTCTCGCATCCTGCTTTCCAACTCCCAGGTCACACTGCCTCCTGCAGCACCTCCCCAAGCTACCTTCACCAAAGGTATCTCTTTCCCTCGGAGCTATTTCATCTTACGGTCCTCGATCTTCAACGGCATCGTCTCAATAGTAAGATTCTCCCGAACCTGAACATCATCTCTCTGAATCACATGAGATGGATCAGAAACATATTTTCGCAATTGCGACACATGAAACACATCATGTAGATTCGACAACTCCGGCGGCAACGCCACCCTATAGGCCACAGCACCAACTCTTTGCAAAATTTCATAAGGTCCAATAAACTTAGGATCCAGCTTCTTGGACTTCAACGCCCGACCCACACCAGTCATCGGGTTAACTCTTAGGAATACGTGATCACCTACACAGAATTCCAACTCTTTCCTCCGATTATCATGATAACTCTTCTGCCTACTCTGAGACACTTTCATTTTCTCACGAATCATCTGAATCGTCTCAGTAGTCTGCTGAACAATTTCTGGTCCAAGCACCACACTCTCACCGGTCTCATACCAACACAGAGGAGTCCTACACCTCCTCCCATACAAAGCTTCAAAGGGTGCCATTCCAATACTCGAATGGTAACTATTATTGTACGTGAATTCAATCAATGATAAATGAGTGTCCCACGCACCACCCTTTTCCAATACACAAGCTCTTAATAAATCCTCAAGCGACTGAATAGTCCTTTCCGATTGACCATCAGTTTGTGGATGATAAGCTGAACTTAATTTCAACTTAGTACCCAAAGCTTCTTGCAAGCTCTTCCAAAATTCTGAAGTAAACCTCGGATCTCTATCCGACACAATACTAGACGGAACACCATGTAACTTCACAATTACCCGAATATAAATCTCCGCCAGCTTCGTCAACGGAAAACTAATATTAATTGGCACAAAGTGTGCAGACTTCGTTAACCGATCCACAATCACCCATATAGCATCAAAACCTCTTGCCGTATTTGGAAATCCTATAACAAAGTCCATAGAAATGCAATCCCATTTCCAAACCGGAATTTCCAATGGTTGCATAAATCCAGAAGGTCTCTGGTGTTCTACCTTCGATTTCTGACACGCCAAACAGGCATAAACAAATTGAGCAATGTCTCTTTTCATACCAGACCACCAAAATAATTTCTTTAAATCATGATACATCTTCGTAGCTCCGGGATGAATACTCAGATTACTACGGTGTCCTTCACTCAAAATCAGCTTTTTCAGTTCCTCATCATCTGGTACACAAATCCTGCCTCTAAATCTCAACACACCTGTACTATCCAATTTAAAGTCACTATCGGAGTCACTTCCTACTCCAGGCATCAAATCTACCAATTTCACATCCAACTTCTGATTCTCTCTAATCATATCCAAGAAGTCATTATTTACCTGCAACATACCCAACATTACACTCTCTGCAGTAGTTTCACAAACCATGCTCAAATCTCTGAATTGTTCAATTAACTCAATTTCTTTCACCATCAGAGCTGCCATATGAATTGTCTTTCTACTCAAAGCGTCTGCCACTACATTGGCCTTTCCCGGATGATAACTCAAACTGAAGTCATAATCCTTCAAAAATTCTAACCATCTTCTCTGCCTCATATTCAGCTCTTTCTGATCAAACAGGTATCTCAGACTCTTATGATCACTAAACACTTCAAATCTTGAACCATACAGGTAATGCCTCCAAATTTTCAACACAAAAACAACCGCAGCTAACTCAAGATCATGAGTAGGATAATTTCGCTCATGCACTCTCAGTTGCCGCGAAGCATATGCTACTACCTTACCATTCTGCATAAGAACTCCTCCTAATCCCATCTTAGACGCATCACAGTACACCACAAACGGTTCACTCGGAGTCGGTAACACTAACACCGGTGCCGTAGTCAATCTCTTTTTCAACTCTTCAAAACTTTCTTCACAAGCAGCGTCCCATACGAAAACTTGGTTCTTTCTCGTCAACTGAGTTAATGGCAACGCCAAATTAGAGAACCCTTCAATAAACCTGCGGTAATAACCAGCTAAACCCAGAAAGCTCCTAATTTCTGTCGCTGTCTTCGGCGGTTCCCACTGCAATACTGCACTTACTTTTGACGGATCCACCGCTATTCCATCTTCAGATATTACATGCCCCAAGAAACTCACTCTCTTCAACCAGAAGTCACACTTTGACAGTTTAGCAAATAATTTATTTTCCTTCAACACTTGCAAGGCAATTCTCAAATGTCCTGCATGTTCTTCATCAGATTTAGAATAAATTAATATATCATCAATAAACACTACAATGATCCAAATAAGAATGGAAATTTCTGTTCATATACTCCATAAATACTCCCGGCGCATTAGTCACTCCAAACGGCATTACAGCATATTCATAATGTCCATATCGAGTTCTAAAAGCAGTCTTCTGAATATCACCTTCTTTTACTCTTATTTGATGATAACCCGACCTTAAATCAATCTTACTAAACACACGAGCTCCCACCAGCTGGTCCATCAAATCATCAATCCTCGGGAGAGGATACTTATTCTTAATCGTCACTTTATTCAACTGACGGTAATCGATGCACAAACGCATACTACCATCCTTCTTCTTCACCAACAACACTGGAGCTCCCCACGGCGATACACTTGGCCTAATAAACTTTCTATCCAACAATTCTCCAATCTGAGACTTCAACTCAGCCAATTCCACTGCAGACATCCTGTACGGCGCCATAGAAATAGGCCTCGTACCAGGAACAAGATCAATACCAAATTCCACTTCTCGCGTCGGAGGCAATTCCGTAATGTCGTCAGGAAACACTTCCGGAAATTCATTCACCACTGCCAATTCCTCCATTGACACTTTGCTATCCACCGATAAAGTTGCAAATAAAGCAAACACTCTAGTTTCATCTTCCAACAAGGCCCTCAATTCTTTATTAGACAAAGAACTTGCTAAAGCTTCCTCTTCAGGGGTCAAGAACAACAATTCCTTCCGAAAACAGTCGATGTAGACTCGGCTGAACTCTAACCAGTTCATACCCAGAATAACATCCAATTTACCAAGTGGTAGACAAATCAAATCCACTTCAAATTCTCTACCGAAAATAGTCAGCGGACACTTCAGGCATACCAAAGAAGTAGTCACTGAACCTATAGAGGGTGTCTCAATAGTCATTCGTCTCTCCAGAGTAGACGGCACCAATCCTATCCTCTCCACACAATCCACAGAAATAAACGAGTGTGTTGCACCCGTATCAATAATAGCAGTTAAAGGAATATTATTGATAATACAAGTACCTTTGATAACACGCTCATCACTGGCAGCTTGAGTTCCTGCCAAAGCAAACACTTTTCCACCAGCCGGAGACGTCTGAGGCTTCTTCGGCTTCTCACAATGGGTACTGATGTGACCCTTCTCACCACAGTTATAACAGGTCGGCATAGTTGCTCTGCAGTCAGCTATCACATGACCTGGTTTTCCACACTTAAAACACTTTTTGGCTTCATTAGGACAATCATTAGCACGGTGTCCCATACCACCGCACCGAAAACATTTCCCTTCAGCAGATGCTCTCCCATCTCTAGGCTTCTTATCAACAACAGCTTTACGTTTTCCCTTATCAGCAGCAACACTATAAGGAGTACCACTAAACCTCTGCTTACCCTTACGGTCATTAACAGCTTTGTAGTGCGCAATCCTAGCTCGGTTATCGTTATCATATATCCTGCTCCTGCTTACCAGCTCAGGATAGCTCCTGATCTTCTGACAAGCAATCCCCAGCTTAATCTCTGGACGCAGTCCATTCTCAAACTTTAAGCACTTAGAAGTCATTGCCCCTTCCACATTATAGTGAGGACAATACTGCACCAGCTCCTCAAACTTAGCAGCATACTCTGCTACAGTCATACTACCCTGCTTCAGCTCTAAGAATTCAATTTCCTTAGCACTCCGAATATCTTCCGGAAAATACTTCTCCAGAAAACCCTTCCGAACTACCTCCCAAGTAATGGCAGTTCCAGCAGCTTCCAATCTTTGGCGACTATTGTCCCACCAAGCTTCAGCCTCACCCTCCAGCATGTGAGTACCAAACCTCACCTTCTGCTCATCAGTACAATCCATAGTTCTGAAGATTTTCTCAATTGCCTTCAGCCACTTCTGAGCAGCTTCTGGGTCCAGAATTCCTCCTTCAAACGTTGGCGGCTTGTTGCTCCGAAACTGCGCCAAACTCCTGAATTGGGCATCTGCAGTTTGATTCTGATTAGCAACAGCTTGCGCCATTGCTTGCATAGCAGCAGCTAATGCAGCATCGTTCCTTCCTGCCATACTGCTCAACACATAACAACACCAGGTTAAAAGATATTCAACTACATCATAAAGGACAGACTCAACTCGACTCAACAACACTGGCCGGACGGACCGACCTGCTCTGATACCAATTGTAACACCCCACTTCCCAAAACAAATAAAATATGAATAACATAATAAAAATCAGAGTTTCCTTCCCAAGTGGGATATCACATAAAAATCACGTTTCCTTATAAAAAGGTTTTTCTCCAAATACAGCGGAATATTTAAATAATACAATTAAATAAAAATTTTGATACGTTCGCAGGAAAAAAATAGGAGTTCAACATGAAACAATAAAAATGCCCAAGTCCCGTGCTACGTATCAGAGCATCCTAGACTCGACAGTCACACCAATATCCAAGCTAGCTAAGCACCTGGATTATCTGTACTTCCGAAGAAGCACAGACCACAACAACAACAAGGGGTGAGAAATCATGATCAAAAATATAATGGTAATGTAATACATGTAATAAGGCAGTAAAACACACCAACACATCAATTGTTCACCCCAACAACACCATATAACGAACCTACTGTTCAAATTACAATATAACATATTATAATGCAATTATGCAACTCAACACCATGCATGCGGTACCGACTCATTGGTTCATTCAATCGAACCTGGATAGATCACTTACGCTCCTCCTGAGACATGATCTATCCCCCACCATTCTCCACAAAGGAGTACGGATGAATCACTTACGCTCCTCCTGAGACATGATTCATCCCACCAAAACACCATGATATGCAAGACACCAATGCATAATTATTATATTCTGGCACGCTAAGTGCCCACGATCCTCCTGATCATATCATCATACAACAATGCATATGTATAGATATATTACACCAACACCATATAAATCAATCAGATAGTAAACGAATTCATACTATCACACCGGATATAACTACGTCCCCCCCCCCCCACTCGGGGATACACGATCCTACTGATCACTACACACATATACATTACTAATTGCTCACCAACAATATTAAGGGAAACGCGTACTATCCCCAAGTACACAAGTTATATCCCATACTCATCATTTTCACACTACAGCAAGGCTAGAAGGATCACACGAGACCAATTCAGACATCTCACCAAAAGTCTCTGAGGTTACTCAGAACCTCCCTAAACCAACACCTCAGCCTATACACCAAAATCAATAATTCATCAACATCAATCCACAATCACAAACATGCCAATAGATATTATACTTACCAATTATCCTATAATTTCTACTCTAGAACCGACATTACGGTACATTACCGACACTTCAGAGTCACTCTGAATCTCACCAAGGTCCTAACCATAGTCATTAAAGACACTATAGGGAAGCAACACATAACTTTTCCCAAAGCTATAATCACTGTCATTGCCAACACTACGGTAACAACACATAATCTCATCAGCTTTATATTCCTAGTTACTATCAACACTACAGTAACATCAACAATCCAACAAAATGGATCAATACTACAGTAACATCATCACCATATATATATATACCCCAAAATGCATCATCATCATTCATCAATCCCCCAACCTCAACAATAATCATAGCATGCCAATATAAAACTTTATATAACGATAAATTCCTACGGGGTTAAGGAATCCCCTCTACCCTATACATGTATAAACCATTCCCAATCAAATTTCTCCCCCCTTACCTTGACAATTGGTCGATCGATAGAATTCCTCCTAGAATTGGTCTCTTGGCCTTCTCCTTCCTCTTCCGTTCTTCGTTCCCTTTTTCCTTCGTTCTTTTTCACTTTCCTCGTTCTTTCCTCTTCTCTCTTTCTATCGCTCTTTTTTCTCAATTTTCTAAAATGTATCGTAACTCTCCTAACCCCTCATATTCTATTTCCCTTTTTAATTATTCTAATCCCAATAATAATAACTAATAAAATAATATAATATTAATAATCTTAATAATAATAATAATACTAATATAATCTTACTAATATTAATAATACCACATATTAATAATAATAATAATAATAATAATAATAATAATAATAATAATAATAATAATAATAATAATAATAATAATAATTCTAATAATAATAATAATGATAATCTTAATAATAATAATACTATTAATAATAACAATAATAATAATATTATTATCTCTCCAATAATCATAATAATACTTTTAATAATAATAATAATAATAACACTAATAATAATAATAGTAATAATAATAATAATAATAATACTATTATTATTATCACACCAATATCCCACGCCTATGGTAATCCCTTTCCTCTCCATTCCAACTTTTCTAATATCTCTTTGCTACCCCTTCATATTTTCTTCCTCACGGTTTCTATCGTGACTTTTCATATTTCCATTCTAACTTCCCAATAACCCTTTCACCTCTTATTTTACTTATTCCAACCACTAATATTCCCAATAATAATTCTAATAATAATAATTATAATAATCATTATAATAATAATAATAATATAATATAATATAATACTATTATAATATTATAGTAATATTCAACATAATAATAATAATAGTGATACACCCAACAATAATTATAATTATAATAATAATAATATTATCACACCAATAATAATAATAATATTAATAAAAATAATATAATAATAATATAATAATACTAATATTATTATTTCACCAAAATAATAATAATATTAATAATAGTAACAAATATAATAAATATAATAATAATAATAACACCCCCACCAATGTTACTATTATTTTTATATTACTATATTTCACACCAAAATATCACCAATAGTCCTCCCACATTAGGGACACCCACCAAACATCATCAAATACACCCCCACCAAAGGGCACACCAACATATAATTTTTAAAATAATAATAAAGTGACTAAATAATTAAAATGGGTGTTACAACTCTCCCCCACTTTAATTATTTTCGTCCTCGAAAATTACCTGATGGAAATAGCTCCGGATACGCTTCTCGCATCCTGCTTTCCAACTCCCAGGTCACACTGCCTCCTGCAGCACCTCCCCAAGCTACCTTCACCAAAGGTATCTCTTTCCCTCGGAGCTATTTCATCTTACGGTCCTCGATCTTCAACGGCATCGTCTCAATAGTAAGATTCTCCCGAACCTGAACATCATCTCTCTGAATCACATGAGATGGATCAGAAACATATTTTCGCAATTGCGACACATGAAACACATCATGTAGATTCGACAACTCCGGCGGCAACGCCACCCTATAGGCCACAGCACCAACTCTTTGCAAAATTTCATAAGGTCCAATAAACTTAGGATCCAGCTTCTTGGACTTCAACGCCCGACCCACACCAGTCATCGGGTTAACTCTTAGGAATACGTGATCACCTACACAGAATTCCAACTCTTTCCTCCGATTATCATGATAACTCTTCTGCCTACTCTGAGACACTTTCATTTTCTCACGAATCATCTGAATCGTCTCAGTAGTCTGCTGAACAATTTCTGGTCCAAGCACCACACTCTCACCGGTCTCATACCAACACAGAGGAGTCCTACACCTCCTCCCATACAAAGCTTCAAAGGGTGCCATTCCAATACTCGAATGGTAACTATTATTGTACGTGAATTCAATCAATGATAAATGAGTGTCCCACGCACCACCCTTTTCCAATACACAAGCTCTTAATAAATCCTCAAGCGACTGAATAGTCCTTTCCGATTGACCATCAGTTTGTGGATGATAAGCTGAACTTAATTTCAACTTAGTACCCAAAGCTTCTTGCAAGCTCTTCCAAAATTCTGAAGTAAACCTCGGATCTCTATCCGACACAATACTAGACGGAACACCATGTAACTTCACAATTACCCGAATATAAATCTCCGCCAGCTTCGTCAACGGAAAACTAATATTAATTGGCACAAAGTGTGCAGACTTCGTTAACCGATCCACAATCACCCATATAGCATCAAAACCTCTCGCCGTATTTGGAAATCCTATAACAAAGTCCATAGAAATGCAATCCCATTTCCAAACCGGAATTTCCAATGGTTGCATAAATCCAGAAGGTCTCTGGTGTTCTACCTTCGATTTCTGACACGCCAAACAGGCATAAACAAATTGAGCAATGTCTCTTTTCATACCAGACCACCAAAATAATTTCTTTAAATCATGATACATCTTCGTAGCTCCGGGATGAATACTCAGATTACTACGGTGTCCTTCACTCAAAATCAGCTTTTTCAGTTCCTCATCATCTGGTACACAAATCCTGCCTCTAAATCTCAACACACCTGTACTATCCAATTTAAAGTCACTATCGGAGTCACTTCCTACTCCAGGCATCAAATCTACCAATTTCACATCCAACTTCTGATTCTCTCTAATCATATCCAAGAAGTCATTATTTACCTGCAACATACCCAACATTACACTCTCTGCAGTAGTTTCACAAACCATGCTCAAATCTCTGAATTGTTCAATTAACTCAATTTCTTTCACCATCAGAGCTGCCATATGAATTGTCTTTCTACTCAAAGCGTCTGCCACTACATTGGCCTTTCCCGGATGATAACTCAAACTGAAGTCATAATCCTTCAAAAATTCTAACCATCTTCTCTGCCTCATATTCAGCTCTTTCTGATCAAACAGGTATCTCAGACTCTTATGATCACTAAACACTTCAAATCTTGAACCATACAGGTAATGCCTCCAAATTTTCAACACAAAAACAACCGCAGCTAACTCAAGATCATGAGTCAGATAATTTCGCTCATGCACTCTCAGTTGCCGCGAAGCATATGCTACTACCTTACCATTCTGCATAAGAACTCCTCCTAATCCCATCTTAGACGCATCACAGTACACCACAAACGGTTCACTCGGAGTCGGTAACACTAACACCGGTGCCGTAGTCAATCTCTTTTTCAACTCTTCAAAACTTTCTTCACAAGCAGCGTCCCATACGAAAACTTGGTTCTTTCTCGTCAACTGAGTTAATGGCAACGCCAAATTAGAGAACCCTTCAATAAACCTGCGGTAATAACCAGCTAAACCCAGAAAGCTCCTAATTTCTGTCGCTGTCTTCGGCGGTTCCCACTGCAATACTGCACTTACTTTTGACGGATCCACCGCTATTCCATCTTCAGATATTACATGCCCCAAGAAACTCACTCTCTTCAACCAGAAGTCACACTTTGACAGTTTAGCAAATAATTTATTTTCCTTCAACACTTGCAAGGCAATTCTCAAATGTCCTGCATGTTCTTCATCAGATTTAGAATAAATTAATATATCATCAATAAACACTACAATGATCCAAATAAGAATGGAAAATTCTGTTCATATACTCCATAAATACTCCCGGCGCATTAGTCACTCCAAACGGCATTACAGCATATTCATAATGTCCATATCGAGTTCTAAAAGCAGTCTTCTGAATATCACCTTCTTTTACTCTTATTTGATGATAACCCGACCTTAAATCAATCTTACTAAACACACGAGCTCCCACCAGCTGGTCCATCAAATCATCAATCCTCGGGAGAGGATACTTATTCTTAATCGTCACTTTATTCAACTGACGGTAATCGATGCACAAACGCATACTACCATCCTTCTTCTTCACCAACAACACTGGAGCTCCCCACGGCGATACACTTGGCCTAATAAACTTTCTATCCAACAATTCTCCAATCTGAGACTTCAACTCAGCCAATTCCACTGCAGACATCCTGTACGGCGCCATAGAAATAGGCCTCGTACCAGGAACAAGATCAATACCAAATTCCACTTCTCGCGTCGGAGGCAATTCCGTAATGTCGTCAGGAAACACTTCCGGAAATTCATTCACCACTGCCAATTCCTCCATTGACACTTTGCTATCCACCGATAAAGTTGCAAATAAAGCAAACACTCTAGTTTCATCTTCCAACAAGGCCCTCAATTCTTTATTAGACAAAGAACTTGCTAAAGCTTCCTCTTCAGGGGTCAAGAACAACAATTCCTTCCGAAAACAGTCGATGTAGACTCGGCTGAACTCTAACCAGTTCATACCCAGAATAACATCCAATTTACCAAGTGGTAGACAAATCAAATCCACTTCAAATTCTCTACCGAAAATAGTCAGCGGACACTTCAGGCATACCAAAGAAGTAGTCACTGAACCTATAGAGGGTGTCTCAATAGTCATTCGTCTCTCCAGAGTAGACGGCACCAATCCTATCCTCTCCACACAATCCACAGAAATAAACGAGTGTGTTGCACCCGTATCAATAATAGCAGTTAAAGGAATATTATTGATAATACAAGTACCTTTGATAACACGCTCATCACTGGCAGCTTGAGTTCCTGCCAAAGCAAACACTTTTCCACCAGCCGGAGACGTCTGAGGCTTCTTCGGCTTCTCACAATGGGTACTGATGTGACCCTTCTCACCACAGTTATAACAGGTCGGCATAGTTGCTCTGCAGTCAGCTATCACATGACCTGGTTTTCCACACTTAAAACACTTTTTGGCTTCATTAGGACAATCATTAGCACGGTGTCCCATACCACCGCACCGAAAACATTTCCCTTCAGCAGATGCTCTCCCATCTCTAGGCTTCTTATCAACAACAGCTTTACGTTTTCCCTTATCAGCAGCAACACTATAAGGAGTACCACTAAACCTCTGCTTACCCTTACGGTCATTAACAGCTTTGTAGTGCGCAATCCTAGCTCGGTTATCGTTATCATATATCCTGCTCCTGCTTACCAGCTCAGGATAGCTCCTGATCTTCTGACAAGCAATCCCCAGCTTAATCTCTGGACGCAGTCCATTCTCAAACTTTAAGCACTTAGAAGTCATTGCCCCTTCCACATTATAGTGAGGACAATACTGCACCAGCTCCTCAAACTTAGCAGCATACTCTGCTACAGTCATACTACCCTGCTTCAGCTCTAAGAATTCAATTTCCTTAGCACTCCGAATATCTTCCGGAAAATACTTCTCCAGAAAACCCTTCCGAACTACCTCCCAAGTAATGGCAGTTCCAGCAGCTTCCAATCTTTGGCGACTATTGTCCCACCAAGCTTCAGCCTCACCCTCCAGCATGTGAGTACCAAACCTCACCTTCTGCTCATCAGTACAATCCATAGTTCTGAAGATTTTCTCAATTGCCTTCAGCCACTTCTGAGAAGCTTCTGGGTCCAGAATTCCTCCTTCAAACGTTGGCGGCTTGTTGCTCCGAAACTGCGCCAAACTCCTGAATTGGGCATCTGCAGTTTGATTCTGATTAGCAACAGCTTGCGCCATTGCTTGCATAGCAGCAGCTAATGCAGCATCGTTCCTTCCTGCCATACTGCTCAACACATAACAACACCAGGTTAAAAGATATTCAACTACATCATAAAGGACAGACTCAACTCGACTCAACAACACTGGCCGGACGGACCGACCTGCTCTGATACCAATTGTAACACCCCACTTCCCAAAACAAATAAAATATGAATAACATAATAAAAATCAGAGTTTCCTTCCCAAGTGGGATATCACATAAAAATCACGTTTCCTTATAAAAAGGTTTTTCTCCAAATACAGCGGAATATTTAAATAATACAATTAAATAAAAATTTTGATACGTTCGCAGGAAAAAAATAGGAGTTCAACATGAAACAATAAAAATGCCCAAGTCCCGTGCTACGTATCAGAGCATCCTAGACTCGACAGTCACACCAATATCCAAGCTAGCTAAGCACCTGGATTATCTGTACTTCCGAAGAAGCACAGACCACAACAACAACAAGGGGTGAGAAATCATGATCAAAAATATAATGGTAATGTAATACATGTAATAAGGCAGTAAAACACACCAACACATCAATTATTCACCCCAACAACACCATATAACGAACCTACTGTTCAAATTACAATATAACATATTATAATGCAATTATGCAACTCAACACCATGCATGCGGTACCGACTCATTGGTTCATTCAATCGAACCTGGATAGATCACTTACGCTCCTCCTGAGACATGATCTATCCCCCACCATTCTCCACAAAGGAGTACGGATGAATCACTTACGCTCCTCCTGAGACATGATTCATCCCACCAAAACACCATGATATGCAAGACACCAATGCATAATTATTATATTCTGGCACGCTAAGTGCCCACGATCCTCCTGATCATATCATCATACAACAATGCATATGTATAGATATATTACACCAACACCATATAAATCAATCAGATAGTAAACGAATTCATACTATCACACCGGATATAACTACATGTAACACCTGAGGTGAAAGAGGACGGTGGTTACATGTAACACCCGTGGGCGAGGGAGTGGTTGTCGGTGTCATGAGGCACGACAGTGAGACACTCCTAGCAGCTTCTAGGGGAAAACCGAATTCACATCCGAATGAGAGGGATCCTGAGGCTATGCAGGTATGGGACTGCATGGTTGAATGAAAGCTTATAAGGATTAATTGGTACTACCTATACCAACAAGATGCATCTTCTTTTCGGTAGCCCGTTCATAAGAACTCCACAGTTAAGCGTGCTTGACTTGGAGCAATTCTGGGATGGGTGACCTTCTGGGAAGTTTCCTAGAAAGCGTGTGATTGAGGACAAAGCATGCTGAAAAGACCCGTGTTGGTTTGTGGGGTTAGTCGGTAATCCTGAAAGCAATATGGGGAGTTACAAATGGTATCAGAGCCATACCTCTCCCAGTACGATGTGGTTCGGGGACGAACCAAGCGGAAGTTGGTGGGCATGTAACACCTGAGGTGAAAGAGGACGGTGGTTACATGTAACACCCGTGGGCGAGGGAGTGGTTGTCGGTGTCATGAGGCACGACAATGAGACACTCCTAGCAGCTTCTAGGGGAAAACCGAATTCACATCCGAATGAGAGGGATCCTGAGGCTATGCAGGTATGGGACTGCATGGTTGAATGAAAGCTTATAAGGATTAATTGGTACTACCTATACCAACAAGATGCATCTTCTTTTCGGTAGCCCGTTCATAAGAACTCCACAGTTAAGCGTGCTTGACTTGGAGCAATTCTGGGATGGGTGACCTTCTGGGAAGTTTCCTAGAAAGCGTGTGATTGAGGACAAAGCATGCTGAAAAGACCCGTGTTGGTTTGTGGGGTTAGTCGGTAATCCTGAAAGCAATATGGGGAGTTACAAGTTTGGTCAATCATGCTTTTGGTGGTGGGTCTATCATTTCATCGATGTCAGATTGTGCGAGTCTGTTTTGCTCTATCATCCTTTTAGTGGTAGTAGCTGGTGTGACTTTTCTTAGTATTCCTTTTGGTCGTGGGTCTATCATTTCTTCGATGTCAGATTGTGAGAGTGTGTTTTGCTCTATCATCCCTTTGGTGGTAGTAGCTGGTGTGAGTTTGCTCAGTAATCCTTTTTGTGGTGGGTCTGTCATTTCATGGATGTCAGATTCTGCGAGTGTGTTTTGCTCTATCATCCTTTTGGTGATAGTAAATGGTGTGAGTTAGCTCCATCATCCTTTTGCTGGTTGGTCTGTCATTTCGTCGATGTCAGATTGTGCGAGTGTGTTTTGCTCTATTATCCTTTTGGTGGGATTAGCCGTTGTGAGTTCGCTCCATCATCCTTTTGGTGGTGGGTCTGTCATTTCATCAATGTCAGATTGTGCGAGTGTGTTTTTCTCTATCATCCGTTTGGTGGTAGTAGCCGGTGTGAGTTTGCTCTACCATCCTTTTGGTGGTGGGTCTGTGATTTCGTCGATGCTAGATTGTGCGAGTTTGTTTTTCTCTATCATCCTTTTGGTTTTATTAGCTGGTGTGAGTGTGCTCCGTCTTCCTTTTGGTGGTGGGTCTGTCATTTCACCGATGCCAGATTGTGCGAGTGTTTTGCTCTATCATTCTTTTAGTGGTAGTAGACGGTGTGAGGTTGATCAGTCATCCTTTTGTTGGTGGGTCAATTATTTGATCGATGTCAGATTCTGCGAGTCTGTTTTGCTCTATCGTCCTTTTGGTGGTAATAGCTGGTGTGAGTTTGCTCAGTAATCCTTTTGGTGGTGGGTCTGTCATTTCATCGATGTCATATTGTACGAGTGTGTTTTGCTCTATCATACTTTGGGTGATATTAGCCGGTGTGAGTTTCCTCCGTCATCTTTTTGGTGATGGGTCTATCATTTCATCGATGTCAGATTGTGCGAATGTGTTTTGCTCTGTCATCCTTTTGGTGGTAGTAGTTGGTGTGAGTTTCCTCAGTAATCCTTTTGGTGATGGGTCTGTCATTTCATCGCTTTCAGATTCTGCGGGTGTGTTTTTCGCTATCATCCATTTGGTGGTAGTTGCCGGTGTGAGTTTGGTCCGTCATCCTTTTGGTGGTGGATCTATGATTTCGTTGATGGTAGATTGTGCGAGTTTGTTTTTCTCTATCATCCTTTTGGTTTTAGTAGCCGGTGTGAGTTCGCTTCGTCTTCCTTTTGGTGGTGGGTCTGTCATTTCTTCGATGTCAGATTGTGCGAGTGTTTTGTTCTATCATTCTTTTAGTGGTAGTTGCCGCTGTGAGTTTGCTCAGTCATCCTTTTGGTGGTGGGTCTATCATTTCATCGATGTCAGATCATGCGAGTCTGTTTTGCTCTTTCATCCTTTTAGTGGTAGTAGCTTGTGTGAGTTTACTTAGTAATCCTTTTGGTGATGGGTCTATCATTTCTTCGATGTCAAATTATGCGAGTGTGTTTTGCTCTATAATCCCTTTGGTGGTAGTAGCTGGTGTGACTTTGCTCAGTAATCATTTTTGTGGTGGGTTTGTCATTTAATCGATGTCAGATTGTATGAGTGTGTTTTGCTCTATCATCCTTTTGGTGATAGTAGCCGTTGTGAGTTCGCTCCGTCATGCTTTTGGTGGTGGGTCTGTCATTTCATCGATGTCAGATTGTGCGAGTGTGTCTTTCTCTATCATCCGTTTGGTGGTAGTAGCCGGTGTGAGTTTGCTCTGTCATGCTTTTGGTGGTGGGTCTGTGATTTCGTCGATGCTAGATTGTGCGAGTTTGTTTTTCTCTAACATCCTTTTGGTTTTAGTAGCCGGTGTGAGTTCGCTCCGTCTTCCTTTTGGTGTTGGGCCTATCATTTCGTTGATGTCAGATTGTGCGAGTGTTTTGCTCTATCATTCTTTTATTGGTAGTAGCCGGT